>VYXC01010746.1:82588-142672 GCA_013397175.1 Platysteira castanea | reverse complement strand
AAAAAAAAAAGACATTTTGAAGACAACATTTATCTACCAATACATGCTTGACAACTTGGAGTACCCAGGTACCCAATAAAAACAACTCACTTTCAAAACAAAATCTTGCTTTTCCTGTCCTTACAACATGAAAAATGAGGAACAATCTTAAAAGCTGGTCTTCTTTAATTGCCCATTTCTACAAATGCACACAACTGCAAGGTGCTGCACCTAGGCCAAGGCAACCTCTAGTACCAATCTAGGCTGTGGGATGAACAGATGGAGAGCAGACCTGCTGAGAAGGACTTGGGGTGCTGATGGACAAGAGGCTGGACATGACCCAGCAATGAGCACTCCCAGCCCAGAAAGCCAAATGTGTCCTGGGCTGCATCCAAAGCAGCGTGGGCAGCAGGGCCAGGGAGGGGATTCTGCCCCTCTGCTCTGCTCTGGTGAGACCCCACCTGCAGTGCTGCATCCAGCTCTGGGGTCCCAGCACAGGGGGGACAGGGACCTGTTGGAGCCAGTCCAGAGGAGGGACACCGAGACGATTAGAGGAATGGAGCACCCTTCCTATCATGACAGGCTGAAAGAATTGGGACTGTTCAGCCTGGAGAAGAGAAGCTCTGGGGAGAGTTTACAGCAGCCTTTCAGTACCTAAAGAAGGGCTACATGAGAACTGAAGGATGACTTTTTTGTGGCTTACTAAAAACACTTAAACAGTGGTTTACTGTTGCAATTGGACAAGGCATAATCGTTTTAAACTTAAATAGAGTAAATTTAGACTAGGTATGACAATGAAGTTTTTTACAATGAGGGTGGTGAAGCACTGGAACACATTGTGCAGAAAGGTGGTGGATGCCCCATCCCTGGGAACACTGAAGGTCAGGTGGGTGGGGCTCTGGGCAGCATGATCTAGTTGGAGGTGTCTCTGCCACAGCAGAGCAGTTGGACTGGAAAACCTGTAACAGTTCCTTCCAACCCAAACTATTCTGTGATCATGCCAACCCTGAAGCATAGGAGTCACAGATCTACCACCCCACACACACATGTACACAGCCAGGAACTGCGTGAGCTGTCACAAGTCCAGACCAACACAACTGCCTTACTAGTGCACATTAGAGCTCCTGCAGGTGAATGAGTCACTATCAAAAACCTGTTGTCTGTCTCCTAGTTTTTCACTTCCTTGAATGAAAGGAGGCCATCAATAAAGCTGCAATAATCAGATCCGCACCAAGCTACCTGTTGCAGTTTCATTTATGAGCTGCTCATCGAAGAACACCCTCATACAGCATATTCAGAACAGGCAGTGAGCTTTTACCACAGTGTGCTGCAGAAAAATTCCAACAGCATTTTCAGTAAGAGCTACAAGATACCTATTGGAATTCTGGGAAAAATGAACCATTACTACAACATTTCAGCAGCACTCATCATAAATTATACTCATCATGCATCAGTAGCAGACAATTGGACATCTTTTTGTGGCTCTGGGCTGCCACACCCTGTGTCATTTTACAGTGAAGAACAGGTTCCTACACTTCTTTCAACACTAAAGAGTACATCTGAAATATGGGGGGAAAGTAGCAGTGACTTTAAACGACCACAGCAACACTAATAGCTTAAGTCATGATGATGAAAAATCAGTATGGACCCAAGTACAAGCTACTGAATGAGGGGATGTGGACCTAGAGTTCGAAATTCCAGTGGGCAACACACTGCTAAGAAAACCCTAGCAGTAATACAAGCCCCACTAAGGCTGAAGTTCCAAAATATAAATCATTACCTATAAAATACAACTATTATTTATATTTAAACCAATATAAAAAAATTTAAGTTATTTGCTTGGAAGTAAAGTAATATGTAGTTCAAGAAAATTCAATTACTTAAATAAGAAAAGCACAAGATTAAAGATAATCTCTTCCCTAGAGCAGCATTATGCTTAAGATTGGTTCTGGGTAGAAGCCAACTATTCCAACTGACACAGAGGAATTTGCCAGGAAAGAGGGAGCATGGAGAAAAAAGGGAAATCCCCATGATTTCATCTTCATTACATAGATTATGAACATAGGTTTTAGAACTGGCACTGTGCAGACATCTCAACTGACTGAAAAGACATTTCTCAAACTGTTAAATAATAAAACCACAAGATACTAAAAACCCCTCAAATAATAGAATGCAAACCCCACATTTTTACCTTGATAGTTTTCTCTAAAAATTGCACCCCTCTGAGAATAATTCTTTGTCTTTCTGACTCATTAACAGATTAACTGTCTTTAAGGAAAGAGCTGTCTTGTTACAGAAGCCGTGCTCTTGTATTTCCAAATGAATTTTACAGAAAGCAGTAACAAAGGACTCGTCTGTCACTACACAGAATCATTACTACCCCAAAAGTGATCTATTTATTGCATCCTCTAAACATGAAACCTCAAACCATTAACAGCCATTTGCATTTGTAATAAAGCAGTGAATGTTACTATTTTTGTTCACAGTGGTAACTGCTCTCTAAGAGGTAGAGAAAACGCTTTTCCTTTTAGGAAAGAAAATTCAGCTATTAAATTTTGCCTATATAGTCCTGGATTAAACAACTAATTTTGAGCCTCCTGCCAAAAAGGCAGAAATGTTTAACTTCCAATTAAATTTCCACAACAACACATTTTTATTTATGTATTTGCAGCTATGAGAGCGTCAAACTGCTATCTTAATGGAGTCTGAAAATACTTTCACTACTTTTTCCTGTAAGAATTGAAATTAAGTTACTTGTAACTATTCAAGCTATTTGTAACTATATTCAAATAAGTGATGCCTGAGCAAATCATCTTTTCCAGTGGCAAAACTTAATTCTAAAATATTAGGCAGCTGTCATTCAGCATCTTCAAAATTAATTTGTTTCTACACACTCATTAAACAGAGTAGGTGTAAGTTTCAATTTTTTCTTGGAATTGAAAAACATGCAAGCTAAAAAAGCAATAGAACCAGTTCTACTGACACTATAAAATACAAAAATGGAATCAGACCCCATTTTTAAGTGTTTTCCATGGAATTCAAAATCTACTACTTCAAATTTGAAGGTTTTTCTTAATGACTATAATTTCCCAGTGTCATCTCTCTTCTGAAATCCATATTCAGCAATCACAGTGCTGCCTCTTTTTCCTCAGGGTCTCTCATGTTTTAAGGCTGAAACTGATCACATAAGGTAACAGAAAAATCTAGGAAGGAATGATCATATAAGGGGTCAATTCTTACTGGTGTTTACATGATCAAAACTTCAGTCCTACTGTACCTGCTAAAGCATAATTTCATGCTGTGCCTAGCCGATGAGCTGTGTAGGTGACTGCACGTATACAGTTCTGTCACGACCAGTAGCTTGATGACTTGCTTAGTAAGACACAGATCAACTGAAAGTCATCATCTGTATCCAGGGTACCCCTGGGGATTTCAAGCAACTGGTTGCTAATTCATATGAGTATACATGTTTACGTGGTAGGTACAGAAGATGAGGTACCACACCGAGTAAATGGTGCAAAAAATTCTCAGGGGCATCATTTCCACTGCAAACTTTTGTAAAAGCAATGTCATTCAGAACATATATCTACAAAGATATAGAACATAAACAGGGAATGGTTTGGTTGAATTTGTCCATTTGAAAATGTTCTAATTCTTCTGTAAACATCCCTATTTTTAGTTACAAGAATAGGTCAACTGAAAATAGGTGAATGGTAGAGACGGATTTGAGCATAACTAAATTTTTTCAAGAGGTTGCAGGAAGTTCAGTATAGAAAATATATTTCTCAAGGTGGAAAACTCTGCCAATTGGATGTAGCCTAAGACTGAACCAAAGGTTTCTATTTACCTTCCTAATTAGAGAATAGCTGAAGCCAAATCAAATCCTTCTTCTAAGGGCTGAAACTGTAATTGTCTCTTGGAAAAGAAGTCAGCAAGTTGGTGACCTCCTAATAATGAAGACTGCACATTTATGCTTCAATTCTGGTGATATCAAATAAAATGCTGAGATACAAATATTCCACAGAGCTAATCTACATGATTGGTACCACCCTAAATGTCCCATTTGCCTTAACTAAAGTGGTCACAGTGGCACTGCAAAGCTGTACTACAGCTCAGTTCTGACTTTTTAATTACTTGAGACATCTCAATGTTACTTTCACTCTCTCAGTGAGCTACAGGATAGCCAGTATCCCTTACTGGACACAAAGGATGGAAAAGGGTAACAAAACTTCCTTAGCCTGAAAGACAAAAGAATAGTAGCTGTAACAAATAACTTTGTCTAGTTCACATTTGGAATGCCACAAGATATATGTGTGAGGGAAAATAGGCGTTGAGGGCATCCAAAAGATAGTTCAAGGAATCTGCAGCAAAAGAATGATGACTTTGGTTTTAACTTCTATATTTTTCAAATCCTATATTGCCTAGTGTGTAACTCTTGAAGTTTCTTGCAGCCTGCTAGCTGCTGTTCTCTTATGCCAGATAGACACACCAAAGCGTCTCCATGTTATTCAAGGACATTCAGATTGTCCTAGGCCCAAAAGGTGTAAACTAGGGCCTCTAGAGAGGTGGAGAGATTAAGAAATTACATCATTAGCTAAGGTTTTAATTGGCAAATTTATGCTGATATGCAAATGGACTAAATCTATAAAAGTGAGAAGAACTCGTGACTTGTCGTCCATCCTGGGGTCCATTTTGGATGTAGTCTTTGGCTCCCCAGGGTGTACCTTTGAAGGCCTTCCAAATAAATACCTACATTTATTCCCTTATTCCTGTCTAGTGTCTGTTTCTAGGGAGCCACTCAAGGCATCAGACAAACACAGAGGCAAGCCTATACTGAATATGGCAGCATGCAGGTACCAGGTGAGCCTGCATTTTTCCCTCCAGGAGGACATACTATTTGTAATATGCTTATGCAAATGCAAAATAATCATGTTTTGTAGTTCATGCCAGTCAGCTCATGAGATAACTGGAGAAAAACAAATTAGATCTGGGTTTTGAGGTGCACAGAAATCAAGCAATTTAGACCATTATTTAAAAGCTTCAAGCAAAAGCCCACCATTTTAAAGGACTTTGCTCAATACTACCATTCAGTGTTTTACATTAATATGGTATCTCATTCATTTTGAAGGACATGAGCTTCATTTTGCCAGATTCCTTGCCTATCAAAATTCAGCAACCTGTTACTGTTATTTTTTCTTGAAGATAGTCGTAAGCTAGAAGTATTAATTGTTTTGACTTTAAGTGCAAACCCCATCTCATACTTCATTATCCTGTAAATGCTTTTCTCAGCCTAAAGCATGGAAGTTCCAAGTAAGTTAATACTCTGTGTAGAACAGAAAACAGACTGAATTCACACACTTGGAAGGGAAAGTCAGCTTTTCAGGGCTTCTACAGGAGTCAAAAAAAAGCCTGTTTCCAGCATTTCATAAAGTGTAATGGGATTTTGAACACCAGGAGATGTAAGCCCTTCACAGAAACTTTTAGGGACAAGACAGACAGAATGCTATTACATTATTTCTGCCAAACTGATCAGATAAACTCTCGGGTCAAAGTCCACAGAGGGATGCAGAAAACACTGTTAACTTCATGAGAAGGTAATCATTTCTTGGTAAGAAATTGGGGAAATGGAGAAAAAGGACAAGCCATACAGTCTGAAGACTCCAGAAGAAAAAAGGCAATGATGCAATGCATTTTAAGAACGATCACACTGATATATTCAGGAAGAGAATTTGATCAAAACATGCCACATTTTATTGCTCACATTTAGGCAACATTTTTGCTTTTGTTAACTCAAGAAAACTAAAATTACAAGGCACAGAAAACTAGCAATAAAAAAGAAGCTTCCTATTTTAACCTTTTTAACCATTACTCCCCAACCCCAAAGTCCCTGCTGGCATTATTTAGATTTATTACACTCGTGGTTAAAACTTATTAATCTTATCCAGTCTGTTGTTAACAAACATTAAAGCAGTGGCTCACGAAGTTTTCCAGAATGTAATCTTGGTGTTTTATTCGCAAACACACTAAAAAGCCAGTACATTGTCCAGACATGGATACCCTCTTGCACCTAATAAATGCAAACACAAACAATGCTTATGCTTCTATTTCGATACAACTATAGTTGTAACAGTTCTCTTCTTCAGGAGGGCAACAGGGTCTTTCAGACTACACATGCTACTTGATTTTGCTTTGTTCTCAAAATTCTCATCAGCAGACTGAAGATTCTCACACTAGCTCCCTCTTTTCTTCAGCCCAGAACCTACTAAAGGCACCAAAAAGGGTTTACCCGCTTTTATTATGACTGTTTCAAAATAAAGTTAGGCACCGGCACCAACACCTATAATTTCACAGCATGAAGGCTTTCTCAA
The DNA here is from genome assembly GCA_013397175.1 of Platysteira castanea. Lineage (NCBI taxonomy): Eukaryota > Metazoa > Chordata > Aves > Passeriformes > Platysteira > Platysteira castanea. The sequence continues at coordinate 136,325 of VYXC01010746.1, read as the reverse complement.
CATCTCTATCAGTGACTTGGTAAAGGAGGCAAACACACTCATGAGGTCTGCAGATAACAATCAATTGGGAAGTAAATCACCTGACACTTCAGAGCAAGCAGGGCTTGCTTGAGGGACCCAGACATCTGGAAGAATGGGTTAACAGCAGCCTCAAGAAATACAGTGAGGACAAATGCCAAATACCAAGTGCTGCCCCAGCAAGGCAGAGCCCTGCAGCCATGAGGCTAGGGCTGGAAAACAGCTCTGGAGCAGGCCCTGGGCATGGGAGGGCTGTAAGCTGAGCCAGGGCCCAGGCAGGAACATAGGTGCCCAGGCAGCAACAATGGCTATCAGTGCTCTGATTCTTGGTGGTCACAGCCCTGGGAGCCAGGGGAGGGTCGGAACTGTACCCTCTACTTGGTTTTTGTCAGACTCTATCTATATACTGCCTACAGTTTGGATGTCTAACACAAACAAACATCAAACAAAATGGTGGGAGGTGAGAGGAGGTTTCTGAGACTGTGAGGCTGGAGACTTTGTGCAGCAAGAAGTGGCTAAGGACTAGGGCTGGCTCAGGTCAAAGGACGGATGGCTTCAGGGGCATCAAACAGCTCGTCCATTCCCTCTCATCAGCATGGCACTGATCAGAGGGAATGCAGAAGACATAAGGTCTTCACAGTGGTGCGTGGAAGAAGGGCAAGAGGCAGCAGCCCAACCTGACACAGGACAGGCTCAGGCCCATGAAGATGGCCCAGCAGTGGAGCCAAGCCCAGGGAGAGTTTTACACCCTTGCAAGGAGGGGTGAAGTCCTGAGCAGACCCCATGGCTGAGCCTCTGATAGTCCCCGACAGAATGAATTATGGTGTCACTGTGTGAAACGCAGCAGAACGGTTTCCACTAACAGACAAAGCGTAAACCTAAAGGTTTGGCCTTTTGGGTGCTCTCATCCTTCCAAATGGGCAAACTTTCCTTTGGCTTTTTCACATCACTTAGATGTGAACTGCAAATCAGCAACACATATAGAAGTCAGTACATTTTTCTGATTCAGACTGTGTAATATATTACATATATTTAAGCAGGTTTGTTTACAGTTAGAGTTTTGACTTGTTCTACTTTATAACTACTGAATTTATTCTGCTTAATATAGAACATTTCTCTTTCAGTGAAAGGCACTTTATTTTCTTATTACTTTCATCACAGTATCATGTATTTAAGGAAGGCACATGATAATTTGTTCACCCATTCCACTTAAAGACACATACCAAGCTCATGTATGAAATTAATCACAAAAACAGTTCACTTAGTTTCACAGTTAGGTCAGTCTTTCTCATACAGTAATCATGCACCAGCAACAAGCAGCAACATCTTTACTGTGATGGCTTTTGAGACGGGTGCAAGACTCACCCCTCCTGCCTTTAGCAGCTTTCTTCTGAATTCCTCTGTTGGGTTGTTGAATGTGAGCTTTTCACAGCGGAGGTGATTTACAGGTGGGTGGCCTTCAAGGTGCAGGAATAAGTCATAGTCAAATCGAACTTTCTTAGGTTCTTCCTGAGGGTTGAAAATAACCACATAGAAACATCTAGCACCAAAACTAACTAAGTTGAAAACAAAGGCTATATAAACACTGTCAATTAAAATTACACATTTTTTAACCATTCTCTGTGTTCTCAGACACATACGGAATTTACCAAGCGTCAGTTGAGCTACAGTAATTTACACAATCAGAGACTCTCCTATCAGCTCACAAGGGAACACATGAAAACACATGAGAAAATGCATGAAGTTCTTGAAATCCTGACAAGGCTTAATCGACACTGTTAAGTCATGTTTGGCCCAGGTTACAGATAGGTGTATAGGCAAGTATCATGATTCGGCTGACACAAGGTAACTCAGTCAAAAGCACAATCACATTTCTAAGCTCTAGAGAGTACTGAAGACAGTGTAGAAGTTTTGAATGCCATTTTCCCCACTGAAGCCAAGGTATTGTTTTCTTGAGAAGTCATAGGAAGGGGGAAGTATGAATCTGCTGCAGCCAACTATACTTGATCTCCTACTTATGGGGTCTGCTCATTTCTTAGAGAAACCTCATCGTCTTGAAAAAGTGTGGTCAGATAGATTTCAAGTGTTCCACCAGAACTTTCAAGCTATTAAAATTCTCTGCCACTGCAGTGAAAAAGTGAAGTTAAATGTTCCCTGTACCAACACGGAAAGAGAAAAACAGAAAAGGCAAACTTATCTTGGGAGAAATCACCAGTGCTCTAGTGCCCTGAGAAAGCCTCAGCTGAAAAAGGACACTGGTGGCATCAAACAGACTTCAGTATCTTCTATCTGGTATTACAAACTAAGTACATTTTCTGTTACACATTTACACAACCCTTCTAGAAGCTGTATGTGCATTAAGTGCTTTTGTAAGATGCTATTAAGCAGCCCTTCCTCCAAAGGTCCTGATGTGCAATGGAAGCCACAAAATCAAGCCTTAGAAATGAACAAAAGTAAAAAGCCAACTTGAAAAAAAGTTTCAGTAAAAAGGGAACCATGAGGGAAGAGCAGGAAGAGATACAGCAAAACCTTAGGACATATTCAACACTGTATGTAATCAAAATACAAATAACCTGCTCAGTGACAGATGCTTAAAAAATTCACATTAGCCATGTTGAATTTTGATCCAGGATTCCAGGTACAGGAAGAACAGAAAGCATAACAATATCAGTTACCCACGAAGTTAAATCAGAGGCTTCAAATACAGCCAAGGGGCCTCCTAATCTGTCCCATCTCTAGACTTCGAGCAGAAACAACAAAAGGGGACCTGAACTAAAAGGCTTGCAGTTGTCTGTTTCTGAAGACAAAAGAAAGCAGTTCCCCTAGATGGACTGTTTTCATAGTTCTGTCATATTCATGGAAATGACAGATAATTTTCCAAGGCTAGCATGGACAATATTTTTTGCTGTTAGCAATACTAACATGATTTCATGCAGAAAAAAATGGAATTAATTTATTCCCTGGTCTGCTTGGAAAACTGCAGTGTTGCTATAGGCAACAAGTTGGTACCAGCAGCTTTGCCATAAAAGCCAAGTTGCAATTATTCATAAATGGTAGTCTTCAAACAATTTTCTGGAAAGTCAGATGAACATAACCAGTGACTAAAAAGCAGACTTACTACACAAAAGACCTCCAGTACAAGTGCACTACCATTATTTCAAAACAGGGAAGACAGAATGTGCTGCAGTTTATGAGCCCTATTCTATATGGACTGCATTTTCCAGAGTGGCAGTCTTTGACCAAAAAGCATTTTTAAGGACAGAATCTCAATGACTTACTACAGCCTGCTGCTGCTGAACTTGGGAGCTGGGGTTGGTTGTAATATCCGTAATTCTTTAAAGCTTGCAATATTTTTCTATCATGGTGAAATACCTATTAAATTTTCTACCAATATCTGTTTAGTCCTGGGAACAGGAACCCTTTAATCTGTGGTCCAGGTGGCTTCTTGTACCCCTCCTTTCTCTATCCATGAGGGTATTTTCTGAATCAGAAATTGAACAGCTGTGTACTTCAATAAATGATGATGGTATGTCTCCTCTTCCTCCTTCTGTCTATCTCCTCTTTTTCTGTATTGGAATACCTGTGAACTGCCTTGAGGGGAAAAGAGCAGCTGAGCCAGAAGAAAGAACTAATTTGCCAGCTCAATTTTCGTGTCACTCTTCCTTTGCATTGCACCCACCCCAGGGAAGGGCATGCTGCTGCAGCTGTGTGAGGGACTAACTGACTCACAGTCCAACTGCTGCTTGTTGTATTCCATGACACCAAAAAGAGGTGAGGGATGTTTGCAAGCTTCCTAATTCCACACGTTTCTGGAGGGTAAGGAGAGTTGTAATCACTGCTGCCCTCTTGATCTCAGTCTAAGCCACAACTTCTGCTGGGGAGCACCTGAGACATGCAGTCTCCGCAGTCAGAAAAAGAAGCCACAAGTCTGAGTGGAAAACAAAAAGAGAAATGTGGGCAGGAAGCTTTCTGTGGAGATGCTCAATGATTGACTCACTGTGTTCTGCTTTGTCTGTGGGATGAGCATTTAATAGATGAGTTGAAGAGACTGGGCTGCATTTCATTAGATTTCCTGAATTAATCAAAACAGCTTCCCTAATAAAACAGGGCTAGAAAGCATACCAAAAATCCGGTCAACTCACTGAGGCAGTTCTGTTTCATTTCCAACAGCAAACAGGGTAAATCAAGATCTGCTCTTCACAGGTTGATACAGGGAACATGTCAGAATTACCTCAAAACCTACAACTTCCAAAGTGCCTGAGCAGAATTATCCACACCTCACACCTTAACAGGACTTTCTGTGAAAGATAAAAGAATACTGGAATACATACTTGAAGGCACACATAGCTAACCCCAAAGAAATTTTAAGTGATTGGGGTTCCAGAAAGTCTTTTACTATGCATTTCTATTTCCTTTCTGTTTTAGTCTTTTACCAAGCATTCAACACATTAAAGATGTAATGTTGACCTGATTAAAATAGTAATTTCAAACTACATCTTGGTAATATAAAATAAACACACAGGTATCTTTGAATCAAGTTAGGTATCCTAACAGCTCCACCAAGACACATGACATATAAAGGGAACCTAAATATTAAAGTAGTATACATTAAACTTTGCAAGACTTTGCTCTTTAATTTCACACAAATCCAGCTCTTTTTATCTGAACTAGTAACTAGTAATGCAGACCCTGTTATGTACAACTAAAGATAACCTCTGTATTTGCTATTTGAGAGACTCACAGTAAGTGCAGCAATTACTTAGAATGTGGGGTATCATAATAACATAAGTTTTGTAGAATGGCACTGGGTTTGGTTTGAGCCTAGTAAAGTTGAATATAATGAGTACTCACATGCAGTCTAAAAGAATGCTTTTTAACAGACAAAGGATGCAAGATTTAAAAAAAGACTGCTTTGAAAGATCAAAACCTGAACCAATTATAAAGATCTGTAACAATTATGTAATCAACATAATCAAGACTGGTGTCCTTTCCTCATGTTTAAGTGGCTCTTAAACTTCTTTAAGCAGTGTTTAAAGTCTGTCCACTTTTTAGCAGGGCTAGTAATACTTCTGAATAACTGTATTACACTTCTTTTTTTTTAATAAGGCAATTTTAATTTCACAGAGTTATCTACTAAATACTGTCCACCAAGAGTCAATATTGAGTGCAATATTGTTTAACTTCTCCATCAGTGATTTGGATGAAGGGGCAGACACCTCCTCAGAAGTTCACTGCTGACACAGAGCTGGGAGCAGGGGCCAGTACCCCAAAGGGCCGTGCAGCCCTTCAGAAGGGCCTCGACAGGGTGGAGAGATGGGCAGAGAAGAACAGTCTGAAATTCAACAAAGGCAAACGCAGGGTCCTGCACCTGGGGAGGAATAACCCCAGGTACCAGTGCAGGCTGGGGTCTGATCTGCTGGAAAGCAGCTCTGAGGAGAAGGACCTGGGGCTCCTGGTGGGCAGCAAGCTGTCCATGAGCCAGCAGTGTGCCCTGGGGGCCAAGCAGGCCAGTGGTGTCCTGGGGTGCATTAGGAAGAGCTTTGCCAGCAGGTCGAGGGAGGTGATCGTGCCTCTCTACTCAGCCCTGGTGAGGTGCATGTGGAGTGCTGTGTCCAGTTCTGGGCTTGTCAGGACCAGAGAGACTTGGAGCTGCAGCAGCAGGCCCAGTGGAGAGTGACAAAAATGATGAGGGANTTTTTTTTTAATAAGGCAATTTTAATTTCACAGAGTTATCTACTAAATACTGTCCACCAAGAGTCAATATTGAGTGCAATATTGTTTAACTTCTCCATCAGTGATTTGGATGAAGGGGCAGACACCTCCTCAGAAGTTCACTGCTGACACAGAGCTGGGAGCAGGGGCCAGTACCCCAAAGGGCCGTGCAGCCCTTCAGAAGGGCCTCGACAGGGTGGAGAGATGGGCAGAGAAGAACAGTCTGAAATTCAACAAAGGCAAATGCAGGGTCCTGCACTTGGGGAGGAATAACCCCAGGTACCAGTGCAGGCTGGGGGCTGATCTGCTGGAAAGCAGCTCTGAGGAGAAGGACCTGGGGCTCCTGGTGGGCAGCAAGCTGTCCATGAGCCAGCAGTGTGCCCTGGGGGCCAAGCAGGCCAGTGGTGTCCTGGGGTGCATTAGGAAGAGCTTTGCCAGCAGGTCGAGGGAGGTGATCGTGCCTCTCTACTCAGCCCTGGTGAGGTGCATGTGGAGTGCTGTGTCCAGTTCTGGGCTTGTCAGGACCAGAGAGACTTGGAGCTGCAGCAGCAGGCCCAGTGGAGAGTGACAAAAATGATGAGGGAATCTCTTTTAGGAGGAAAGGCTGAGAGAATTGAGCCTGTTCAGCCTTGAGAAGAGACGACTGTGAGGGACTTTACTGTTTACAAGTATCTGAATGGGGGTGTCAGTGGATGGATCCAGGCTTTGCTTGGTCATGCCGAGCAATAGCACACGAGGCAACAGGCACAAACTGATGCACAGGAAGTTCCACCTGAACATGAGGAAGAATTTCTTTACTGTGCAGTGACCGAGCACTGGAACAGATTGCCCAGAGAGGCTGTTGAGTCTCCCTCATTAGGGATACTCAAGAAGTGTCTGGACACAATCCTGTGCCATGTGCTCTGGGATAACCCTGCTTGAGCAGGGAGGTTGGACCAGACGACATCCTGTGGTGCCTTCCAACCTGACCCATTCTGTGATTCTGTGAAATACGATTACGCATTTTGATATGTTACAGTAATCTTGGTTTGAGGAACAGCATTGATAAAGATAGCTTTAAATCTAATTCTTAAGCAAGTTTACAAACTAAACTTCAAAACTTAAAAAAACCCTCACTTCCACATGAGTTTTTTTTTCTTATGAAAAACATGAGATTCCATACCTTGTTTTTGAAGTAAACCTCAATTGGTAAAATGAAACCAGCATATCCAGATTCTTCAACTTTGTAGGGTGGGTCCTTGCACACTGAAACAGAGAAAAAACAGTATTAACACAAAAAAACCCCATGTTTGAAATTCATAAGCAAACCACATGAGTAAATCTGTGACAATAGCTCTACGTGGCACTGATACAAAACTGCACACACACAGTAGGACAAATCTGTGGCACAACTCTACCTGAATTTTGCAAGCAAATTTTTCTTGCCTGCATAAAACCTCCACTTTATGGATAGGAAATCTATATTTCAAATTGGAAGACTTTATTATTGGGGAAGGGGGGACACAACACAGCATCCCATCACACAGTGAAGAACATGAGGAAGGTTAACTATGGTATTATGTTAAAATAATATCCAGGTTTTCCTTACAGGATTCAGCTTCTGTAACAATACAGTGAATATTACTAGTTGTAATACAATCTTTTCCTTCAAGTTCTCAGTTTAATGCAAGGGCTTTTAGTTACTTCAAGTCCCCACAGTACTGATCAGGAGATCTCTGAAGAAAGTGGCACTAGCTGTCAACTCCAGACAGTGACAAAAAGCAGATTGTTACAGAACTTGGAACAGAAGCCATCTCTGCCTTCTCCTGTTTGATTGCATGGCAATCTCATTACAGAGTTTAAATCCATGTAACACTTTAGCACAAAGGGAGGCTAAGCTTGAGAAACCATGCATCTAACTGCAGCATCAACTGAGATGCTTTCAAATGCTGCATGCTATATACGACAAACGATGTCTATGGCACTACCATCCCAGTGAAGGTTTCTCTACTGTAGATTGGTAAAATGATGCAATTAATAACAGAAAGGGTTGACCTCTTCAAGAAACATTTCCTCTAGCTCTGTCAACCTAGCTGACTAGAAAAAAAATTCAAGCTATCAGATGAATCACAATTTGCTCAGATGTACACTCCTTTCAGAACTGCCTGGTAATTTATGAAAAGAATGTACTGCAATTAACTGTACAGGGCCAGATTACCAAAATTATTCTTTTTAGCAAAGCACTGCAGATGGGCACTTAAAATCCTTTATCATCCCAGGAACACAAACACTCTTATGTTCCCAATAGTACAATCAGTACTTCAGCTTTCTGAGGACATGCAAGTTTGGTTAACCCCCGAGTAAACAAAACACAGCAGAATTTTCTATTACTACCTTGCCATTCTCCTCCTGGTTTGCTAGCATCAAACTCCTCAAGGGTGAGGGAGATTAAAAGTCCTTGCTCACCTACTGCAGTTGGCTATCACTAACTAGTTCACTCCACGCAGCTAACAAAAAAGGAAACGGAGGGAAAAAATAGAGCAAGAATAATCCCTTTTACACACTCTCCTGCAACACTGTCTTCTTGAAGCTACAGAAGTTACTTTGTTTCTCCTGGCAGAAAAAACCAGAGGAGCTCTAGTTTGCAAAGCAGGATTTGAAAGGTTTTGAAAAAAAGCGTTATGATGATTGGTCAGATCTAAGAGAATGGTTTCAGACTAAGGTCTTCAGCTGGAAATTGGAAAAACCTCCCAGAAGCAGTATTTCACCTTATATTGGCACATCTTCTCCTAAGAAGACTTGCCAACCTTTGAAAAATGTAAATATAATAGTCCTAGTTAAGCACAGAGGATACAGTAAAATGTATTGGCAATTTTTCAGTCAATGATAAAAGAGCTTTCTTGCTCCTCCTCTGCCTTCAGAAGACAACTTGAGGAGAAAGCCTTCACAATATTTTTTGAATGGTCATGTACAGAAGACTGAAATCCACTTATACAAGAATGGGGAAAGATCGTACAGCAGATACTTAATCAGATGGAAACGTACATGCTTTTGAAAAAGTGATTTCAGGCTGCATATTTGTGACAAGTCACAAATACCACATCAACTTCTTCCCAGTACTTAATTGGTGCAGAAAACCTCATTAGCATAAACATTTTTCATTGCCCCCCTCGTTTAGCTCTTCTTGCAGATTTACACAGCTGTTTACCATGCTGAATAGTACCTTATCAAAGTCTCATGGTTCTTTAAAGAATCCGTAACAGCTGCCAGTTTTGATAAAGCCTGGATAATGGGCTACAGAACAATCTTCAGGAAACTGCTCTGGGTGTCTTCTCAAATTGAAAGATGGGCTTTTAACACAAGGAAAATTCTAGTCTTGTGAACAAAACCTTCCTGAAAAGAAACAGAAGTGACTGAGCAAAGCTCAGTGCTATTGTGCATGTGTAGACTGCAGCTATTACATTTTCCTCATGTTTTTTGTGGAAGCCACCACTGGCAGAACGTACTGACAGAAATGGCATCTCTGGGCACTCTGAAACAGTACTCCCTGGCCTAAGTTTTTTTTGTTTTATTGGACTGTCATAAGGAGTAACCAGGGCTGCAGTGACATGTGTGGTTTAGCCAAGCCAACAGGAAATCATCCTAGCAAGGTAAGCTGAGTAGAGAAAAGAGAAGTGGCAAGAGTTAGGTAAATCACAGAACAGGAAGTAAGAAAACAAACAAAAATACCCAAAACCAGACAGGAGAGGAGAAGAGAAGAGGGGAAAAAATCCCAAATCTGTAGTGCAGAAGATAAAGAGAAACAAAAGCAAATTGCAAATATAGACCAATAGAACACAACCAACAACAGAAACTAGAAAGGAGCGATTTTGAAAAAGGAAGCATCTGAAAACCCTAAAAAATTTCCCAAAGCTCACTAGAAAAAAACTGGCTATGCTAGACTAGATACATAAGCAGAAAACACTACCCTGTGACAAACAATTTCCTCCTGAACCAGAGGGATAGAGGCATTTCACCTCTGACTGCTCCTTTCCTTTAAAATGGCACCTAAAAATGCATTTCAAGTGCCAGACCAAGCGTCTTGAACACCATTATCACCAAGACTTAATTATTACAGCCAGGTTTCTTTCTTCTAAGGAAAAAGTTTGTATGATCACAATTTTCTCCCTCTCTACTGTATCTTTTGACTAGGTGGTCCAAAATCAAAGCAGTCTCTACAAAAAAAAAAAAAAACCTGCTGTCTGAGAAGGCAGTTCCAGAGAACATCTTCACTGAGATGCAGGAAGAAGCAGGCAACACCATACAGAATAACAAACCGATTATAAGAGTGTCTCCTGTCAAGATCTATAGGTCTAGGAGAAGAGAAGTAAAAAAGCATAAGCAAAATTACACATATTTCTTTAGACACACTGGCCAGAGTATAAAATGTGGGGGTTTTGTTGCCTGTGTAAGGCAAAATAAGGAGTTTAGTTCAGTTGATAGAGCACAGTGCTAAAAACACCAAGGTTGTCCATTCAGTCCCTGTACGGGCCACTTACATTTGGACTCAATGATCCTTGCAGGTCCCTTCCAACTCAGAATATTCTGTGAGTTCATGGTACTGACCTGTTATTGTACCTTTGTCAGAATAATAATTTCTCTTCTCTCATAAATGAAAGTTTTAGTCTTAATGTATTTGCAAGTGTTGAACACTTCATTATGAATATATTTTTTTATTAAATACACAGTCAGAATGAACAAGTAAAAGCAGAAGTTCCCTTTAAGCAGATTTCAACACAACATCAGGATGATGGAGAACAATGTCTGCAAAAATTTACACACATTTTCTGCATCCTGCAGGACACTCCAGGTGGGTGTTTGTAAGAAGTGATGCCTTCTTAAAGAGAACTGGTTTAACCATAAGTTTTTTTGTACTACTATTTTACAGATATTTGCCTATTATTTGCTCATATTGGTCACTCTTTGACCAATTTTTCCCTCTATTCAACATCACCTTCATTAAAAGAAGTCTCAAAACCAAGGAGTGGCACTCATTTTCAGAGAAAGGCAGATTGTGGTACCAAATCCCTCCAGCATCAATAAGTCAGCTTTATATATTCAGCTGTGATTTCTGTAAAAGCTCTTAGACTCTGCTATTCTGCAGCCCACCTTGCCAGCTGGAGGGGTCCAGTACTTAGGTTCTTTAAAAAAAAAAAAAAAACAGCACCAGCCTGGAAGAGAATAGCTCCGTTTTTTTCTAACTTTAGGCACCCCTCAGCCACTAATACAAAAAAAAAAAAAATTCTAGGCAGGTTCAGACAAAAACTAGCGAAAATTACTAAGTTGAGTGTGGGTTAAATGGTACATCAAATGGTAGGAATAAGAAGTGCCCATTTGCTTTATACCTTATGCTGACATGTACTTCATGAGAAAGATAAAACTCTCTAGTGAAAAAGCACAGAAGGCACTAAAAGTTCTAAGACTGGGCTCTCAGCACTGTATTTACAGATATACTACATTCCCTGCCTCACATACAGAGCAACCAGATTCCCACCACTTCTACTAACTGGATAGGATAGCAAGATACAGATTATAACCCTTTAAATAAAGTGAACCCTAACTAAATTTTGGAGTGACATTTTCTGTCCACACTGCCTACTCCCTGACCATTGAAGAGCTCCATCAGCTGAGAACAATCTAATACACAAGATAGGAGGGCACAGAAGTCTCCAAGTCTGTGGCTGAGTTTGGACTCAGCCACACCTAGGCTCCATCAGGAATTTATAAAGCAAGGGAGACTTCTCTGAACCTTGTGACTCAGCAGGAGGGTCTCGCTTACCCTTTTACATCTTTACTTTTTTCCATCTCTGGTCTCTGTGTAAATCTATATCCGATCTTGCTTCATGTATTTCATCCGTGTAATAAGTAATAGAGTGAACTTTGCCACTGAACTTTGTTAGTCACAAATTTATACTAAACCTGCATTTGCTAAAACCTTTGACAGGGATTTTTTAAGCAACCTAAACCACTCACTTGCAAGTCACTGTTACATGTGATGGAGCTCTGTTTTCCTGAGGATGGTTGAATGCCTGCCTGCCCATGAAGGAAGTAGTGAATGAATTCCTTGTGTTGCTTTGCTTGTATGTATAGTTTTTGCTTTACCTGTTAAACTGTCTTAATCTCAACCTACAAATTTCTCACTTTTATCCTTCCAATTCTCTCCCTCATCCCACTGCAGGGAAACAAACAAGCTCTTGGGTGGTGCTTAGATGCCAGCTGGGGATAAACCACAACATTAACCCTCCAGGACTTCCAGCAGAAGGACCATTTTCCTCAGGCAGCCGCACACTTTCAAACTTCAGTACACATCGCAGATGGTGCAGAAGCTCCTACTCTTGACTGAAGGACACGGAAAGCTGTCAGCTATATTCTGCACTGCACACACAAGCAACAGTCCTTACTGAGACATTCAGAAGTTACTGGAGATATCTAGGATTACTTATAGTTTATGCCTTCCAACCCTTCTGCCTGCTCTCTCAGGTTTCCTCTGAACAAGACAGGAATGACAGAGAGATGGGAAAGAATAAAACCAAGTATTTTTAAACTGAAGTGATTCCTGTATTTCCAACTTTAATTCTAGATATTATTTTTTCAATACAAGGCGTTTCTCAAAAAGTAGTTAAAAAATATACACATCTCAGGTATCAGTGTGTTGCAGTGTGCCCCGTGGTCCAGCTGGCATTAACTGCATCAGTGGAGTAAGGGATTTCCAGAAAGCACCTGGTCTAGAAGTCTTTCTTAGACAAGCACAACACTAAAGCAATAGTGAACAGCTGAACTGCAGCTCAGGCTGCCTGGATAATAACATAATAAACCAAACAATTATCCTTGATGGAAAACACATTAGGTATAACATTAAAAACTCTGACAATAAATGTCAATTTGCCCTGTAGATACCATTATTATTTTAGGAGTAATAAAAATTTCCAGTAATTGTGCACTAGTACATTCTCATATTTGTATAGAAGGTACAGCCCTTGGGATTTTCTTTTTTACTGAGAAAAACAGTAGTCCAACAATTGCAGGATTTGAAATAATTTCTTTCCTGGTTATTAATTATATACCTCTTCTTCCCATTAAAGACTTTGCATATAGAGTATTTTTTCTTAACTTCCAGACAGATACCTAAAACAATAAAACCTATTCTCTATTTTAACTTTATTATGCTATGCAAGCATCAAGCTGGGAATAAGCATTTCAGAGTCAACAAAGTCAGTCTGAATATCAGTGATGACATAACTGTCAAAATTTTGGGGTTAAAAAAGTTTTACAAGCAAGCCAAGACCAATTTTTTCCCATCACATCTCTATCCTTCATGAATTCATTGCAGAATGGGTCAGGTTGGAAGGGACCACAAGGGAACATTTGGTCCAACCTCCCTGCTCAAGTAGGGTCATCCCACAGCACACGGCACAGAATTGTGTCCAGACACTTCTTTATATCACCAGTGAGGAAGACTCCACAACCTCTCTGGGCAATCTGCGCCAGTGCTCGGTCACCCACCCAGTGAAGAAGCTATTCCTCATGTTCAGGTGGAATTTCCTGTGCATCAATTTCTGCCCACTGACTCTTGTGCTATTGCACCACCAAGCAGAGCCTGGCTCCATCCTTTTGGCACCCCCTCCCTTTAGATACTTACAAACATTTGATTCCATGTCTCTCTTGTCCTGAGGAGCCCAGAACTGGACACAGCACTGCACATGCGCCTCACCAGGGCTGAGTAGAGAGGCACGATCACCTCCCTCGACCTGCTGGCAAAGCTCTTCCTAATGCACCCCAGGACACCACTGGCCTGCTTGGCCCCCAGGGCACACTGCTGGCTCATGGACAGCTTGCTGCCCACCAGGAGCCCCAGGTCCTTCTCCTCAGAGCTGCTTTCCAGCAGATCAGACCCCAGCCTGCACTGGTACCTGGGGTTATTCCTCAAGTGCAGGACACTGCAATTTCTTTTGCTGAATTTCAGACAGTTCTTTGTTCTTCAGATGTAATATACTGAAAAATACAAATTTTGCTTGTATCATCTACGTGATTATCTTCCTGAAGCTGTTCAGAGTAGGTGTACATAAGATCATGGACGCTTGTCTACCTCTCATAATTTTCTTAGCAACTAGAGAGTGGGACTAAGCAGGAAAAGAAATCTATCTCTTCAAACACATTTTATTCATACCATTCACTAACAAATGGAAAAATACAATAAAGTATGTTAACTTAAGCAAAACATAGATATACTAATATGATGTGATCTTAAACTATCAAAGGGCTAATTAATTGCTAAGCTGCCTGGTTTTCTGCCTGTCACCTAGCATTACTTGTGTAACAGAACAATCCAAAGCTCTATAATCAAAAATAACCTGAAAGGGAGAGACTTGCAGTTTGTGTGCAAATACGTTTACAATTAATATAATGTAAACGTATGCTTCAGGCATAAACTGAGTTTAAGAGCTGTGTTGTCATACAGGTAATGGAAGTGTTGTATGCACTGGCATGTACATAATTATCACAACAATTATACTACTACGCTGTTAGGAATTTTGAGGGAAGAAAACAGCCATGTGAGGATAGTGAGTGATTTATAAGGAAGCAGCGTAGAAAACTACAACTTTCTTCAATCAGAAACAATTAAAATTGCAATGCTTTTTCTGACCACTGTAGCATGCCTATAGCTTTATTCTTCTGCTTAAGTGAGGCAGAACAGAACAAATTATTTCAATTGGAAGGGACCTACAATGATCATCTAGTCCAACTGCCTGAACACTTCAGGACATAGTTCAAGTACGTTATTAAGGACACNTCATCCTGTTTGTTTCTCATACCACATATGTTGGTGTACAAGCATGTCAGATACACATACATACACTGAAAGGTACAGTATATTAATTCAAAAAAGCTAGCCACTGATAAATTTCTTCTCAACATCTGAGCTCTACATTCTGTACAGCTGACAAACTCCCCTTTGCACATANAATGTCCAGTCTGAACCTGCCCAGGCATAGCTTTGAACCACTCACACAAATCCCATCACTGGGTCCCAGGGAGAAGAGATCAGCGCGTCCTTATCCACATCCCCTCCTCAGGAAGCTGTACAGGGCAATAAAGTCACCCCTCAGCCTCCTTTTCTCCAAACTAGACAAACCCAGAGTCCTCAGCTGCTCCTCACAGGACACTCCTTCCAGCCCTTTCACCAGCTTTTTTCCCCTCCTCTGGACATATTCAGGCACCTTCACATCCTTTTTAAATTGTGTGGCCCAGCACAGCACACAGGACTCAGGGTGAGGCTGCACCACGGCTGAATCCAGCAGGATGATCCCGATCACAGCTGGTGCTGCTGTGTCTGACGAAGCTGGAACAGGGTTTGCCCTCCTGGCTGCCTGGGCACACGCTGCTGGCTCACACTGACCTGCTGCTGGGAGCTGACCAAGGCTTCCAAGTCATCCTGTTTGTTTCTCATACCACATATGTTGGTGTACAAGCATGTCAGATACACATACATACACTGAAAGGTACAGTATATTAATTCAAAAAAGCTAGCCACTGATAAATTTCTTCTCAACATCTGAGCTCTACATTCTGTACAGCTGACAAACTCCCCTTTGCACATAAAATGGAAATGGGAAGGGAAAGAAATAGAGATTGAGCCATAAAAGCAGAAAATCTTCAAAGTGGCACATGGTCTAACCCTGAATAATTGGTTTTGGTGTAGGCCAATTCCAGCATGAAGTGAACAGCTAGTTTTTAAAAATCTTCACCTTAAAAAATGTTATATTAATGAAATTGTATTTGCACTAATAATCTGATGAAAAACTGTAAAACAGTAAAAAGTGACCAAGCTGTTCAAATAGACTTTTGAACATTTAGCTACAGTTTTGCCTAAGAAAACTGGATGTTTTCTTATGCATAAAAGCCATTCAACATTAGTACTTCAGAGCAGTACTTCAATTCTGCTCTTTCGAAAATATCAGGAAAAAAGTGGGCAAAATAGCATTTGCAAATTCGTCTTTTTTCTTTAAAAAATGCCACAAAATTAATTGGAAAGCTATTGACAGAAACATTATTGTGGTTTTACTCATTTATATGCTACAGAGTAAATAATTTCTTCTGTAATCTCTCGCCTGTACTTGTTTCTGAAAGAAGTAACACAGCATTGTTTCTCATTTTCCAGTCAGTAACATCTTTCCAATTTCACTGTTGAGTTGCAGGCATTCAGTAATAAGCAAATGGTTTTGCTGATAATTCTGGAGGAACACTTTTGGGGGTTATAGCTATTTTAGTTATGCAGATCTTGAAAATAAAAATGAAGTGCTTCCTAATAACATTTAAATAGGCAAACTGCTAACATTAATTTTTTTGACCAAATACCCCAATCTTTGTTCAGATAGCATTATCAAACCAAAAATTCTTTTAGAATCACTGGCAAAACTAAGTTTTGGGTTTGTGAAGAATACTCCAATGGAAACACTAAATTTTTTGCTCTTTGCAACATATTTCTCTTGACTTCATATGCCTCTGGCACATAGTTTCTCCATGTATTGTATTTGATTAAGTAACAGCTTGAAGGGCAGTGAGTAGAAATAATTCAGTGTAAACATCTTGAATAAAAATTAGAGTGCATACCACCAGCCAGACACACAGGAAACAAGTAAGTTTAAACCACCATTGTTTCATTAGCAGTCATGGCTCAAAAAGACTGCAGAGGAGCAGAAAACTTTACACTTTTCAGTTCTGATATGGGGAATGTAATGATTCGTTTTGGGTGAAGAAAGGCAATTCAAATCTGCAAAATGATGTACGTGTGACAATTTCTTCCAGTCTAAAAATATCTTCCATTTAACATTAATTTATAATTCTTTCAGGAGTTAGAGTACATACTGTCTAGAGGGCATTAAATTAGTCAAAATGGAAATCAGCATTTTATGCTGTCATATCAGGTGCTTTCAAAGGAGTCATGCTCTCAATTTTTTTATATAAAAGCAGATTTTCTTGCTTGGAGACAATTTAACCAGAGCATTATTTCCCACAGTAGATTTGATTGGCAGTAGTTAACTGCACAACAAGGGTTTTGAAAATCTGGCATATTTAATTGTGGAGATTCCCTATCTTTCTTGGTTTTTATTTGTTGGTTTCTTTTGGGGTTTTGTTTGTTTGGGTATTTGGATTTTTTTTGGGGGGGGTGGTTTCTTTGGTTTTTTTTCACTAGCAGTTGCCCTAGGAAATTGTGTCAATACATACATCTTAGATTTTGTTGCCAGTCTGATCTTCACAGATTTGAGAAAAGAACACCCCTAAGCACAGTCTGCATGCAATTTATTGTTCAGTTAAGAAACTAAAAGAAAGGCTACGTGCCTGTTTCCCTAATCAGAGCAAAACTGTAAGCAGGCTTCCCTACTCAATCTTCTGTATGTTTTCAGAAGATTAAGTCTTTTCCACCAGCCAAGTATTTTAAAAATATAATGATATATCAAAGACAGGTGATGTTAGTTTCTAAATTCATGATGCTCCTAGTAATTTAATTTCGAAAAGGTAAACTCAACAGACATCAGGCATAAGTTTGACTGTCACGTTTTTAGAGCATCTGCTGTCTTTGCCTTCCTTTAAAATTGCTTTTCAACCCAAGCTAGAACTCCAAACCTAGGCATAGTAGAAAAATTGCCTTCTTGTTATCTGAGAAACTGAACACAGCAACAACAAAACCCTTTTCCTTAAGTAAGAAGATCACAGTATCAGAAAAACGCCCATCCACGGCCTCATGCTGAGTGAGCACTGAAGAACCTTGCCACAAGCAGAATCCAATACACTACAAAGAAAACACTAATAAAATTGAGGCTGAAGACTCTCTGGTGCATTTCAGAACAAAAACCTGAAGCAAAGCCTAGGAGCCGCGCAGCTGAAGGCGTGGAGAACCTTGAGGCAGACTGGAGTGAGATGCATTTTGTCCTAGCACACAACTTCCACGTCCATCTTCAGGACCTGACTGCTGTCAGCAGCAGAACTTCAGCCATGTGCTTCAGAAACTAAAAATGCTTCCATGGCTGTTTGCCATGCTATTTCAAACTGAGATTACAGGAAATGCTGAAGGAGATGGAATAAATCAGTCATACAGTTGTCACCTATAGAAATGCCTAAACAGGCTTTCTGCAGGTCTTGAGATAAGAGACATGTAGATCTCTGCTATTTAATCATTATTTGCTTTTAAGAGTCCTCCAAGCCAAACCTTGTTAATATAAGTAAAAGTAGGACTAAACTTAGAGAAGCAATCAAAGGACAGATAGCAAAAACACACATAGCAAATTAACTGTTATTAGAATTTACTGTTATCTTCCAAAATGTCCTGAAGTTACTTTATCAAGAATATTTACTTATGTACACAAAAGACAGCATGACAAAAAACAATTAAGCTGTATAATGGTCCACATAGTAGTAGAAATGAACATTCTTCATTTCTCTCAACTGTTTTCATGCCTCTGCAGACAGCACAAAGGATCAAATCACCTTCTGCTTCAGTGTAGAGTTTGGGGAAAGGATAAACTAACTGCACCTTTTCCTTGCACTTTGCTTCAGTTAGGAGCAAAAGTAAAGACAGATAGACTAAAATTAACACTGAGTTGTTCTGAACTTTTCCTTCACAAGCAATCACAGACATTCTTAAGCTTTACTACAGATAGAGCAAGCTCAAGTATTTAAGATACCCAAGACAAGAGTGAGCAATAGTAGGGATGGCCACTTTATAGGTATTGGTACACACCAGGAGAGAACTGCCCAGTCATAAAAACCCACAGCAAAGTCAGTCTTAAAACAAGGCTAAAAGTTGAATGCAGGGTTCAAGATGGTATAACCAGCTCCTACTTGAAGACTTCAGAACCAATAAAAATAGCAGGGTGGGCTGGAGGAGTAGCACATAGACATAATGTACTGCAGGAAAAAAATCTTCATGAAACAGAATGAATTCAGAACACTCACACCAGCAATCCTAATTTTATTTATTAAACAGGCAGGTTGTTTTGACTTTCATCATTCTTAATGAGGTATTTTTCAATATGAGTGCTATTCACAACATTTATTAATGACTGAACATAAGACAGGTAGCCTATTGGGAAAAAAAACATCTTGATAAAAGAGAATTATGTTTTGTTCCAGCTGAGCATAATGAAGACAACCAGCTGATTTAACATAACTTCCTAAATTGCATAAGATAATAACAAATGGTAATCAATGTAGAGAGAAACATATAATAAGACTTTCAAAAGACTTGCAGTTAAACCGTAATGCCATTTTAAGTAACAGTCACTTAGTACTTAGTCTTCTTTATGTACATAAGTAGGTTATCTCTGTTACTGGATGACTGGCTATTTCAGTTAAATATGTATCTGCTCTTTTGCAGTGTAACATAATTACTCTGGGTAACAGAACTGCTACAATACTCATGAGATGTTAACTTGCCCTCATCCCTTGAAAGATTAGAACATAAAATCAGGAAAAGCTCAGAAACCTGAAAGGAAGTATTAAAAAGCATAAATTGCAACACCACTGAGAAGAGCTAAACTAAACCCGTGACACGCTTTTCTCAGGTAACATAAATAGGGTGCACAATCATGTGCTCATAAACGCCACTGACCCAGTCCCGACATATATAGGAAAACTGTTTAAGACAGCTAAGACATGCATGCCCTTTCACAAACAGATGAGAATCATTTATCTCAATTTTTAGTCTGAACTCTCATCAAAAGATTCTCTCAACACTTTCCAATAATAAGAACAAATTACTGTGACTTCAGAAGACATCAGTTACCTAAAGAGGTCACTGAACATGTGCTAACATTTTCTTGGAACTGCCCATCCTTTAAGCTATCTAATCCACTTAATCTCTATTTGCCATCATACCTGTACAGAAACACACAGCACCAGAGTGTTTCAAACCTGTAATTACTTTAAGAGACACAGTAAAGCTCATACAAATACATACAGTAGCTATAGGAAACATAGGAAAGTGCAACAATATGGTGAAGAAAATGTCAGTGGAACTGTCACTTTCTGAAAGTAGCATGTTACCAGCGTCAGCATCTAATTTCAGTCCATCTTAAAAAAAGATGCTTCACAGCAGCAGTCCTGCAAAAGCAGCAGTCTGTGGCACTAAACACACTGCACTTCAGACTTAGGACATCCCAGAAAGGACTCACACAATTGAACATATAGTGCCAGTGTAAGTGTTCCTCTTCACAAGATAACTTTGAAGGCTCGAGGCAAGAGGTGTATAGCACTTCCATACTGGTTCTGGCTGGGATAGTCACATTTTTTCAGTGTCTTATATGGGCCTACCATAAGCAGATTCTTGTTACCTAGCCTTAGTTATCATGCTGGAAACCAACACATATTTCCCATGAACTTACAAACTACAACCTGTGAAAGCGTTTAAACTCAAGTCTATGTATTTTCTACAAGTAAGAAATACGTTTGCTAAGTTAAAGTGATCAATGCCCATTGTTATTTTAATGTAAATATCATAACCATTGAACTATGCAATTTTCACCTTTGTACCCTTACTGACTGCTTTTACAGTAGAGAATTTGCCAGGAAACCCCCAAGGTTCATCTGCCAGTGACCTAAGCATTCAGCAGAGACTTTGGAGTATGGCTTCAACACCATTAATTGAGTAAGTTCCATGGAACTAAAAAAGACCTGGCCTTACATTAGTATATTGACTTGCACTGAGCACTGTCTTTGTTTTATTTCTGCTCTTCTCTTTTGTCATCCCCTAACCAACTGTCCTCCTAGAAAAGCAGGTAGGTATGTACAAGAATCCATACATCTGCCTCTGCCACTGCTGTTTCCTGTATGAACAACCCAAAAAAAAAAATCCATCTATGACTGTTCTAGGTGTTCAGATAACCATAATTCTACACTGAACATTTGACAGTTGCCCATAGATTTTAGCCTTTGAAAGCATACATAATTGTGTAGGCAATGTGATGCCTGGACTGCAAGTCAATCCATCCAGCTCATCCAAGGAGACTAAATCTGCATTAAGATCCTCAATTAGAGATTAAAAAAAACCTTTTGGTTTGTCTCTCCTATCTTCTTCCAGAGTTGCCCCAAAATGCCTGAAGTAGCTGTCTTATAAATACATATTTATATTTATTTTCAACACTCTTGGTCCCTCAGCTTGGGGCTGGGAGCTTAGGGGGCATGGAATAAACTTCATGCTGATTGTCTGTCTGAGAACAAAGGTAGCGACTAAAAACACTGTTCTTTCAGAGCATAGCGTAAAAGTTTCACTAATACCCCACTTCCTCCCCTGGAAACAATTTCATTTAGTAACTAAAGGAGACAGGAGCTGCTTATTACATACTTCTAAACAAATCTTTTGTGTTTTTTTACTTTAATGCTTTGAACTAAGACAGCTCAATTATTTCCTACTGTCTGCGTCCAGGAGGCACAAAGAAGGATCTTTTCCACCACACTTTTAAATGAGAATATGATCTTTAAAAAATGGTGGAGCCAGTTATTGTTTGACACCCATCAAACGACTGGGAAATAATTCAGATTAAGGGTTATGGCTGGGAATCAGTTACCAAATTAAGCTTGAATATAATGCTTCTAACTAGTTATTCACTTGGGAGAAACGTGGATACAGAGTTGCCAACAATTCTTTTTAACTCCTAATTCTCATTCTCTTCAACTGTGATCATTCTTACCTTTTGAAGTTCTTGCTTTGTTCGTTTCCCTCTAGATGTTGTTAATATTGACATATTTTGAACATGTGACATGTTCAAGCTGGCATTCTCAATAAAAAGGGTTCATTTATCCTCTTACTCCTAGCAAACATTACCAGTCTTCATCAGAAAGCAAAGGCAGATGGATAAACTGTGTGTGTGCTTTTGCTCCCCATTCCTTCTCATCATCCCAAGAGCAGATATTCAGAAGAATGGGATTCAACATTTACTCTTCTGCCTCAGAGGGGGTCAGTAAAATGACTAGAGAGAAAGTCTGTTCATCCTTTCCTAGACCTGTTAGGGCCCATGCTGAGAAATATAACATTGGAAGAACGCAGCATGATTTTTCAGAAGTTACAGAAAAATGGAAAAGCTACAGTCTTAGTCTCGAAAGTTGCACACAAGATAACAGACCTGTAATGCTGTTTCCTTCATCACCTTGCCAGACTGTGGCAATGGAAAAAACAAGAGGAGGCATACCATTAAAGCTTAAATGCCTCACAAGAAGTAGGGTTTGACTAAGACAGACAAGCAGTTCTCAGAACAGCCCTTACTTCATCCAGATTTTGTATGGAGTGTGGCATATGTGCCTTGGGCATCTTCACCTGTTCCCAAGGCTTCTCTCCAGGGTGTCTCTTAGTTTCTGGGGGAAGGATAAACCTCCCACATTTCTGAGGAGTTAGCAAGAGTTGATGCATATCTAGGCTGATGGGTCAGGAAGAGGGACAGTGGAAAAGGCCAGTATCAACCTCTGTGTTGCCTGTCCTACACTGGTGGCGCTAATTTGGGTTTGTCCTCCCTTCCACAAGGTAGTAATTTTCATAAAATATGGAAAAAGTTAACATCCTCAAGACTCTCGTGGCTTTCAGAGGGATATGTAAATGTGAGGGAAAAGTCCTGGTTCCTTAAGGAAAGCAGTATAGCTTACATGTTTGTTATTGCCAGCTATGCTGGTTAAGATTCACTTATGCATTGTTTATAGTATAACCTAAGTTTTAATTCATCTGTTCCCACTGAATTTGATTGCCTGCCTGTCTGCTCTTTGCTTACAGTAAAAATTCCTTCAACAAAGCATTTGTATTCTGATCATCTTGTGAATCATACTAGTTTTTCCCCTCACGTTCTATAAAATACAGTTTTCCCACAAGAGCCCCTAATATGTACCATGTGTATCAGGATGAAATTCCCAGAGGCTAGTAGCTTATTCAACTTGTGAGAGTCTCCTTGGCACCTACACATTTTTCCATGGTTAAGTCAGCTGTTGCAGTAAATTAAGTATTAAGAATATATTTAACCCTTTGGAACTTGAACTTAGGCCACAGCAGTTACTAGTACCTCTGATTTTTTAAGAAGTTTATTCATCCAGTTTTGTCATCAGTAACATGACTAACATTCCAAGTCAAGCTAATAGAAGCTGGAAATTCAAAGTGATTACTTTAAAAAAATTAAGAACCTTCTTTAGGAAAACTCCAAGAAACTATTTCCTCCTCTGGTGAAAATATGCTGCTTTATGGAATTTTTTCATATTTTCAGTGTATTTTGTTTTCCTTGACACAGTCTCTTAAGTCTACAGTGCCACAGACACTTAAGAATTTTCAACCACTTCAAGACAAACAGAGTAGTCACTTCTTTTACATGTAAGTGTTTGACCAAGGAAACTAGTATTACTGGCACCAACTTTCAGAGGATTTGGATGGGGTGGTGTTTAATGTCATCTACAGCATCAGCAGCAGAGTCATGAACAGACAGATACTAGGGATTGCTGACTAACAAGACTTGGCTTTACCCAGAAAAATCTTCCATTTTGCCAGACTTGACAAAGTCGAACCTGAACCTGGCCTGGTATTCAACATTCACAAAAGGAACAAAATAAATCAGCAAAACCAAACAAACCTTTCACACACATCCGCCCCTAAGCTGCTCTGAAAATAACATGCCCTCTAGGCAGCAATTACCTGACATATTCTACCACTCCTTTCAAAGTGAGTTTAGAATTCTGAGCTAACACTTGGGGATATATCACACAATCACATGCATACATTTTGTCAGTCTTAGTACTGTTAAGCATCAGTGACAAATCATAATAATTTTGGACTATATATGAAAATTTACTCAACTAAAAGACAACAAACCTTTTCTCCCACTAAGATTAGGGTTGCTTTAAAAGATATAATCTAAGGAGGAGCCTTTTAATAATAATAACAAAATGTTTAGAGCACTGGTTCTCTGAACAGCAACCATTTGCCTTGCTTCTAAAACAACGAATGGAAGATAATGAAGCATTGACTTCAAGAGGGGGACTACAGCAAATACAAAATGTGCATGAATTGTAGCACAAAACTTGCAGTTACTACCAGACAATTAGCAGCAACAAAATGAGGTCATCCTCAAAAGAGAGCTAGGTATGTTTATACACAATGGTATGTTTATTACACAGCTTATATGGCAGGACCACTTCTCTTTCTCCAAAGTGTGACAGCATTAGAGATTACTAGTAGATTTCCTGGTTTGTTTGAGCAATGTATAAAATAGAGACAATTTTGTTTCTAAGTCTTCTTCACAAGTCTTACACTAGCACACTGTTCTTCTAGAAACATATTTGCTCAAATATTCTTTCATGGTAAAATCTGTTTTTCTTAAAGTAAAGAAACTTTCCAGCTCTTGATAAAACTCTTGAAGGGGAAACCAGAATCCTAAGCAATGGTAACTACATGCTTCGGTTACATCCTTTCCTATGAAACCCTCCATTAAAATCTGAAATTCAGCTCACTACAGAAGCAAAAGGTTACTGCAATGGTTTCTACTTCACTAAAACCAAAGAAGCTGCAGTACTTCTTGGCTGCCATTGATGTGAGATGAAGATTTTGAAGGGAGAAACTGTATTTTTCATAGTTCTTCTTGCTGTGGTGAATTGTATTTGCACAGGACGAAGTCATACTGACTTCACTTTATTCCACATTGGTTCTTACTAACAGATGGTGCAGGCATGTCCACAACAGAAAAACATAGTGGGAAGCAGACTTTAATCAGTATGTACAAGAAGAAAACTAATACGACTAAATGAAAGCTGAAATATCTGTTAATAGCTTTCTATGTGTTTCCTTATTTTATGAAGTCACATTCAAAAAGCCTCTTCTTTTTCTCCAAAGCAGTTATTCTGTGTAATTTGCAGAAGTGCTATTTTCAGTGTTTTACACTTTAAGGGGGTTAATGCATGTGAACAAAAGAATGCTCCATCACAAGGGCAGATCACACTAGTGAGAAGTTTTACATTTGGCCATCAATATCCACGTTTTGCAGCCAACATGAAAGACAGTAAGTGGGTCAGGATAATTGCTTGTAATAGCCCGTATTACAAAGTGCTGAAAATAGGACTACTGAGCTGTGATACTACAAGGAAAAAGATGTCACAGACTGAAGACCATCTCCTTTGGGAAAAGGACCACTCACTATCTCATCAGGTAGTTTTACTGCAGCATTCATCGTTTCGTAATTATAACATGCTTTGAGAAATTATCTGTTTTTCAATTAACACATCAGCATTGCTAGAGGGATCATGCAAGCTACAGTGAGACACAGTAAGGCCAACATCCCTGCAGCTTCAGCCTGGAGTAAAAGTTGGTAAAAGAAAGCAGCTTTCTCCTCACGGTCCATCCTACAGATGCACTTACATAATTCCAGTTCCTTAGTTTTACTGTTGGAAATTGGCTAGTCTTCATGTGCCATAAATATCATTGCTGCAAATTCACTGCTGGCTCACTTGTCAAAACATGATTCTGTTAAAATGTCCCTGATTCTTCTTTCCCTCATTTACTTTCCTCAAACTTTTACATACCTCAAACTTTCACTATCCCATTTCAAGCCTCAATATAGAATCGATGTTCAAATGTGGTTTTAAATGCTTTCTCATTTTTTGCAGTCATACCTGCATGCGCTCATGTCTGCACAGAGAAGGAAGGTGTTTGCATCCTTGTGTGTGTGGAAGTGTAGGGTCTCTCTGCCATACATCTTTAAAGGCCAGGCACATGAACAACATACCACCAGAGTTTCATGATTGTGCTAGCCTAACCTTTATATCTGAAAGGGGAAGAAAAAAATTCACTGACCCACCCAAAAGCATTGAGCCACAGGTTTCAAATTTTTCTTCTGCTTTTAAATGGCATGCCTGCCATGCAACATAATTCTTGCCTCCTACAGAAAGGCACTAATAACAACCATCTTTAGATGCAGCCAAAGGAGCCCATTTTCCTTTTCAAGGGACGATATCTGGCAGGCAGTCACAGCAGAAAACTGTATGATTGTATGCACCTAGAGCATCATAGTAATTGGTGACAGTGATTTAACTGGTCTCCCCTACACTTTTGCAACTCAAATTAATTCAAAGCCCTATTGTTTCTACATCTCTCTGGCATGATACTTTATTCCCAAATTCTCCTTATTGACAAGATTTTCGAAGTGACTTCACAATAAACTCTAGTTCACAGCATCCTGAGACATAGTCTACATAAATTTATTAAGCAGAAATCATAAGTTAACTAAAGAACAAGGTAAAACTCATCTATTTTGGAACTGGATATTTTTATCTGCTTTTACAATTGTAGCTACTTACCTAAATCTCACACATAGTAAACAAAATGTTCTAATGATACAGGTTTTCTGGCAAAAGATATCAGCACCTCTCAGTTCAAGACAAGAGGGTAAACCAGGAACACTGCCTTCTACAGTCTGCTTTAGTTTTGAAGATAAAACAAATAGAAACTGTTTTCATATCCTAATGCAAACACTGCTTAATCTATAGCATCTAGCAAAAGGTGATTATACACTTCCACCTGATCCTCAGTTCTGACTAAAAGGTAAATTTTTCAATATTTTTCTCCAAATCATCAATGTGATTATGTCAAAAGACAATGTAAAACTTGAATTTAGAAATAAAAGATACAGTTTACCCAACTGAGCAGAGGGAAACACATAACACAACCAACCCTCAGAGATTTAATTTTTCATCTTGAATAGGCTGGTTTTCTCCTCCTCACTTTCCATATTGGAACACAGATCCTTCTCACTCCTTTAATGATGAGGTATTTTCTACTAACGATCCATGGCCAGCTACTTCTAGCAATGAGGAACACGAGCTACCAATAGTTCTTGGGATGGTAAGCAAGCAGGGGATCCTTCAGCATCTTGAAACACCAGCTCTCTTTGGCTGAGAAGTTGGGAGACCTTACCCAAGCCTTCAAATACCAGTGAACTGGAACAAAAAGAGATTCACAGCCAAGACTGAGACCTCTGTCTGTAGAAAAGCTCCATTCCCTGTTGTGATTGTTCAAAACTCCAAATGGAGAAGTGGGAAAAACTGGAAGGGGAGAGTTTTGTCTGTTATCAGTTTTCCTAACACTACATCCCAGAACTTAAGATATATGCATGTATAGAAGGTAGAAAGACTACAAAAATTAAGCAAAATTCACAGTCATATGCTAAATAAGGAACAGGGATGAAACCTGAAGAACCCCATACCCTGTTTAGCTGAGCATGTACACTACACACTGGATGCTGAAATGTCTAAGAACATTTGTGCTTCCACAGTGCTGGTTTCTTTCAGATTTTAATACTACCGATGTCTACATAAACTGGTAAACAAATTCAATGAAAAATACCCCTCCTTCCTACTCACTACATACACACTCTCATTTGGCCTCTCTTATTTATGGGGTATACAGTTCATTGTGAAAAGCTTACTAGCACAATATAAATTATTTTGGCATAAAACAAACTAACAAAAAAGAAAAACCTCTGTAAGGATACCAAAGGAGACTTAGAACATGATATATATCCTGCTGCTCTCTGATTTCAGTAGATATTTTCAGATGCATAAAAGCACATTTGTCACTGAATAACTCCAGCAAACAAATTACAGTCACAAATTCTGTAGTGAAAAAGGACAGAGAACCTTAAAATAAGAGCTGAAGTTTTGTTTTTCATTCCAGACATCAAGTGCAACTGTATACTTACTACATATGCTTTTTATTTCTCTGAGTTGCAAACCATTTTAGTCAAATCCTCAAAGCAGGTATTCAGACCCAAGGTCACTACAAACATACCTCTCTGTCTGTAAATCAGTTTTGGTACATTTGTGGAGGATTTTCAGTTTTCTTAAAACCACAATACGGCTTTTCACCACGTCAAATTGTTATTTCAAATCTCTTACTGGCCTTTATTCCAGCCTTGTAGGCCTTTGTTATTGCAGTCTAACTGCTATCTTCCAAAACTACTATTTGAAAAAGCTTATTCACAGCCACTTAGAAAAACTAAGCAAGGAAAAAGTGCTAGCATTGTGTTTTGAATGGCACAAAGCATGAGAACATGCCTCTAACCAGACTTTGCAAGATATGGGCAGCTAATTATGCTCTGACAACTCTGATGCGACCTCTGACTCACAGGAGAAAAAACAAAGCATACAGACAAATCGCTACAGAAATCCATGTCCTCACTCTCCCTTTCCCATGCACCAGATTTCACACGACAAGCCATTTGGCCTTTGATTTAGCTACTTACAAGCCCCTTGCATCATCTCTCCTCCTAATCCAAAATCAGACTTGTCAGGATGCTTTACAGGGGTAGTAGTTTGTTTCTTTGATTTCATGTTACCTCTGCTTCTCAATGAATCTTGTACCTACTCCTGTTTTTATTACTTCCTTCTCCTATTTGATAAAGATTTTACTCTCTTATAACTCAAGGTGCTTCCCCAGTTTTTCTTAACATACCATTTTCATGGTACCTGTCATAAAACTCTTGTTGTCCACACAAAGAGAAAAAACAGAAGCTGCATCTAACATGTCAATTCAAAAAATTACAAGAAATACCTCTGGCAAGGAGAAAAGCCTCTATTCTGTTGCTGTTAAAACCAGTTAGTAAACAGATTTCTTATACAAACACACAGAAAAGAAAGACTGTAGGAATATTTACCTGCTGTGTGAAGTCCCTTACCTCCAAGTAAAATTGTGAATTCTCTTCTTTTTATCAATAGTGCTATTGAATTTTTAATTCATACATTCTCAGCTCTTGTTTACTTTCCTGGAATGATCTAACAAAGAAATGCTGGGATTCATTTCTTCCAAGAATGCGCTCTCTCTCCGGAATTCACCTCGTTTTCTAAGCATTTTAATTTAATTTCACTTTATTGGGATTTAACCAATTTGACTTAAGCTTGCACTACTCCATACTTGTCCATTTTTCTGTTTCTGGGAGATAATATTTATCGCTGGTAACATTTTTGAACCAATAGAGAGACCCCTAGAGCTCATAAAGCTCAGTAAAATAGCCAATCAGCTCTTATGTTTCAGCTGCTACTTTTTAGGCAGACACATCCTGGCAGCTTTTTGTTTTACATTCTTGATCCATTCACTTGTATTTATTATACAACTATCTGATAACAAGCTGACTGAATCAAGCAGAAGACACAGCTGGAAAAAAGAACCGTCCAAACTCTGTCTATATATGTTAGCTACATGCAAAAAAAGAGCTTACCACTTAAATATTTTGCATCTCCATCCTAATGAAGATCTGTAGTGCTACCATAACTGATCCTCTTTTCAGATTACACTGTATATAACTATTTTCCATCACAACAAACCTATTCATTTTACAACCATGAAATTCTAAAAAACTAAGGACCAGAGAAGCTTAAGTAGCATATCACTTTCCAAACTAACTCTGTAATGTGTATTAGAATTAATCCAAACTTTAAAAAAAAAAAACAACCCTGATGTATAAGTCAAGATAATTCATTCTGTGAGGTCTTAAAAGCAATTTCTCCTATTTCAGTGTGATTTTAATGTGTGAGAAACCCCCACATGATGATCTCTGTTGAGAATTATCTGCTCCCCAAGAAGGATAGACTTCCCAGTAGTTTTTATGAGAATATATTTTTTCATTATTATTTTACAGACAGAAATTTCAAATAAACTGGATCAAATGGCAGAAATACAATGGATTCAAACACCATTCTCTGCTTTCCCCAATACATGCTTGTGAGCATGCCTATGCTTCCAGTCCTGTCCTGCTGACTCTCAAAAAAAGAGGATTCAGCAGCTCTTTCACTCCTCAGTGAGGGAGAGCACCTATATATCTGCCGACATCTATGTGTGCTTTGCATGCACTTGCTACTCACCCCACAAGCTTCATCCATCTATCCAGTATGGTATGTAGCTGAAAGATAGCTAGCAATAGCAGGAAACATCATCCACAAGAATTCTGACAGACAAAAGGCAGGATCTAAGGGGAAGAGTCAGTGTCTGTAAGGATGTTTCACGATCCTTAAAGTGTGTATTTGGAAGCTGATCTGACAAGAATTAGGCACAGCTTATTTTTTTGCAGATCCAAACACAGCTTCTGAGGAGATGTAGCAGCTAGAAGTGTTCAGAATGTAGTTTATACAAATAAAGAATTATTATAGTAAGTGTGCTTGTTACTTGTGTGTGTAACAAGTGTGCTTGATGCCATATCTGCTCAATATAGCTTATGTACTGTCTGGTACAAAGTCCAACCTAGCACCTTCTCCAAGGTGAGGACAAAAAACATCTACCTCTGAGCAAGACCTGTCATCTACAGCTTCCAAAGTTCAGACTTTACTTCATGACTGTGACATAGCTGTGAAATGATTTTGCTATTTTTCCAGTAATATTTGAAAACATATTCCAAGTATAATACTAAACAAGAAAGGGACTACAAGAAAAAATGGTTGGTCTACTGCTTAACACACTCTACTCCCAATTTCTCACTTTAAATGGAATAACTTTGAGAAGTATTAGTATTTCCTGTTCAAATTCCACACCTAACAATTCATGGCATTGATGCCATGATCTTCGGTCTCCTTACAGGACTGACATCTCTCTACTTCATTAAATTAGTATCTTGCATCAAACTCAGTTTGAAGGAAAAAGCCTAGTGGAAGATGAATACTAGAATGCCACAGACATTTAGGCCACCAGCACATTCTAGCAAACCTCTTTAAAGGACTACGGGCAACACATTTAAGAGAAGCAGCATCCATTTACAAGACACAGGGGCTCTGCATGAACTGATAGTTACTAGCACAACACACCTTCTTTTTCCTCCTGTTAGATAACAGTTTGTCTCTGCAAGCATGTGCAAAGATTATAGCACTGAGCACACAAGGCTCTCACAAGAGGTGACTATGGACACCTTGTAGACAACCTATCATTTTTGTAATAGCTCTTACATAGAAACAATATTAGAACTGTTCAAACGTGAGAAAGCATTAGTTTGAAAGTATAAGTTTAGAAACCACTTCTAGAGTGTATTTTGTTGTCTTAAAGTGACACTTCTGCTCCCACCCCTCTATGCCCATAAGACTTAGTCAGTCCACTTTCAATTGTTCTGTCTCTCAGAGACCAAGGCCTGAAATAGAAAGGTTTTCATTTTGCTAAAAAATACAGTCATTCTGATGCACTAAGGAATAAAGACAGGAAAAAAGAAAGTTACAAACCTTAAAAGAATTCATTCTGAAAACCACCTAACATAGACTTCATATTTGATTACACTCAATGCTTTCACAAGGCTAAAGATGGAAAAAGAAATTCACAAATTAACCCACAGCTTTTAAAAAAGGTTTCTTTTAAAAAACAGAAAAGGTTCTCAAAGTTTCATCCAACTCTGTTAATTTCATGGTACCTTCAACCTCTCTATCAAAGACCTTTGTGTAACAGAAGAGCATCTACCTCAACCAACCTTCCATGGACCAAAAGAGGTAAGCAAAACCAGAAACAGCCCTTCCCGAAACACACCTGCACACTGAATTTCTCGGGTAGAAAGGGTGTTTTAATCTGCAGTACAAGTTCATCTCCAAGTAAATTACCATGTTGTGATACACACATACTCAAATTAGAGTAAGCAGATTCTAGAAGCAAATCAGCAGTTTAGATACAAAACCCACCTTCTTATACATAGAGTCCAAAATGAGAATCAATTTCTCTAAGACCTAAAAAGCCAAAGAAAGAGACATTCTCACCACTTCACTCCTCTTTTCATTAGGTGGCAAGTCCATGTGTGATTCCCTCTTTCCACCCCTGCATTCAGGGGCAAAGTAGACTGGTGTGGGAAAGGAAACAGGTCCTGCCAAGCAGCAGTGAGACACTGCATTCCTTCACAAACACTGCTGCTGGAAGGGAACTCAGAGGTTTGTTTGACACTGAAGGCTGCTCCTTAAATACACCACACACATCACAAATACCAAATTTCACCCTCTTTACCAAGAATGGTACAGTAAGGGTAAAAAAAAAAATCAACTACGTTAATTGAAAGAGCAATATTTCATGACACTGTTTGACACGGTTGACAGCACTTCTACCTAGTAACTCCACAGTCTGCAACACTCCTATTACATTCCAGTATGAAAAAGCCCCACACTATTAGTAAAGTAACATTCAGAAATGTGAACTAGGTAAAAAAATGGCTAAGTTTTTGTTCAGAATGTTAACAGGTCTTAGTTGCATGCCTTTATTTTAAGTCCAAATCAAAAGCAAGAAGAGGGAGTTTAACTAGGAATTTCAATTGGTTTGTAAACAGTTTAAGGTCACATGAGGATTACTTCAAGTTGTCTTTATTAATCTAACAATTTAATGCTTATAGAGATTTATTTTGAGAACTAAGCACTGTAATGATTTTAAATGTTTAGTTCAAAAATTTAGGCATGAGAAGTGTTGAGGGGGAGCAAAAATCAGTACTATTTGCTTTCTGAAATTATGGTGCTTGAATTATGTCCACTGGAAAAAATTTATTTTCACTATCACAGTGATTTAACAACCACTAGAGTTTGTGGGCACATGAGTAAGTACCAAAGGAAATAATGCAAAACAAAGAAATTCAGACACACACCCCTGCAATCTGAAATTTGGTATGTATAACAGGCCTTATTTTGATCTCTCATTTTGGGATTAAAGAAAGACACTGGTTATACGCTGCAGAAAGAAGAACTTACTAATTCCAAAGCAACAGCAAAGAGGGGTACAGTAGTTCCAGGGGACAGTGAAACTGAGTGGCCAGACAAGTAACTGGCCCAACAATGTCTGTCATTAGAACTCAGTTCCCCAGTCAAATTATTTAATAAACACTAGATTCTCTAGGTCTGTATTAAAGGCAACTTTATTCAACTCATTTATACCAGGAAGTACTTCAGCCACTCCATATTCTCTCGAATAATACAATGAATAGCTGCCTCATATGAAACCTCCCATCCCCTCTGCTTAGGTCCAACTGCTGGCTGCTTGAAATGTCACATTCACATTATTTAACTGGCACCACACCAGGGATATCACAGCTGCTGAGTAACATTCCTTACAGGCCCCTCGTTACGGGGGCATTAGGATCAGCAGTCAGCCCAACCCAGCTTCCCTGCTCAGCATCCTGTACAGTAGAGTTTTCAGCTCGCCTCGGAAAGCCTCTGCTCCGTGTAACAAGAGAGCTCCTCGTGGCTGGTGCATAGCCAGCCTGCCAGCTCTGTCACTCACTGTCTCCCTGAAGATCGCTGCTGAAACAGAGCTGCAGAAATGCTCAAGTTAGCTGTGTTTGTTCAAGTTCGAATCAATCATCCCAGCACTGAACTAAGAACTTTGAAGGGAAACACTCACAGAAGAAACTAAAATTAAAGTATCTCAAACAAAATCCCTACTTGGAAGGGCTGCCATCAATATGCTGAAAAACAAAATTTGGTAGAAAAACCCTGTTGGTTCTGACCAGCTGAACTTCTGCCAGAGTTAGAACACAAAAAAACCTCTATAAACAGTAAACTCCAAATATACAAAAGCAAAACCTACAGAAAACACTAATTTTTGGCATTGCTCATGAACAACATAGACAATCCTGGCATATATGTCACATACAAAAGGAAATAAGTGAGACAGTCAAGGTTTTTCGCATTTAGTGTATTAACTGAACGTGATTCCACTTTTAATTTTCCTTGATCTACCTCAAACTTTAGCTCTATGTCAGTGTCTGAAAAGGTATTCCATCTTAAGAAAGATGTCACAGCTCCCAGAAATATCTTAGCTACAAATATTTAGGATAAAATTTTTGTGATTGCAATAAAGAAAGCAGAAGGTGTGAGAATAAATGTTACTTGGTGCAACTACGTTGCATTTGGCTTTCTGAGTGACCCTGTGGCTTCTTGAGCATGACTGAAAAGGTGCCTGTTGTAAGAATTCTTTTGCAGTGACGGAATATTGCTTGAGTTAAGCTCCCACCTTTCTCTACTGCAAGGGAAGCATCCCACCACTGACTTCACTTTTGTGACACTGTAAATTAACATCACAGTTGACAAAAATCTCGTGGATTGGGCAGCCAGTGAGTAGCTAACCATCTGTACACTAAAAGGGTTTCTCTTGTCTCATTTCTTTCAGCTAGTCTAAGACTGCCACAAAGATACTGTGTCTAACTCCTCCACATGTGCATGGATATCAAGAGAGGCTCCCAAAAAGCACTAAATGCAAAGTCTGCCTCTCCAGCCCATAGCGTGCAAGGCTTGTTAACTAGTACTTACTAAGGCTGTTTCTCCACTTCAGTCACAAGCTGCAGTAGGATAACGTAACTAGAAGTTATGCTTTTAAATTTTTCAAGAGGATGTCTTGAGCTGTGTCTAACACCACTGAAACTGCAAAGACTATTCACCATATAGGAAGTTAACAAGTGTCTCCTCTAAGGACTAGAAACATAATACAAACTTCTAGTGAGGTAGGACAGTAATATATAATGGCAAGAATGTATCTTTAGAATTCACATTTCAGTGGTTCTAAAACAAATGAAATTGCCTAATGGTAAGTAACTTACTTAAGTCCTACAGTTTTAATACATTCTAAGTACCCACTGAAATCAAGAGATTCCTTTGATTGAAAGTCTACAGTTAAGTCCTAAATATTTAATAGTCAGGCCACAAGTACCTTCTGCATAGTTAAGATTTATTATAGAAGAGCTTTAATCAGGTTGTCAGTAATTAGCAAGTTGCTATGTTAACAGACCAGTGCTAAGGAAAGCACCAGATCTGGGGTAGTCAATGTTGATAAGCAGTCAGTGTTCAAAGAAAAGAGAACTTGAAAAATTTCCCTGCCTACTTCTCCTTACTCTGTGTGAAAAATGATCCAAACTGGTCACTACCAAGTGATCAGTGATCATCACCAAGGTGATCAGAAAATGCAACTTTACAGACTTGACTGCATGTAGAAAGCAGACTATTAGCATACCTTTACTAACCTCAGATCACTAAGTGACCTCAGTAACTCCTGTTTCTTTGGGTCTGAAAAAAAGGTGCTGTAGACCAAGCAGAGATTGCACTACATGTAAATTCTCATGACAGTCAGTCCGTAGAAGATGCTTTTATGGAACTGGTAGCTCAAAGAAATATATTGTAGTCACTTAAACTGACCTACAATGAGACACTGAAGTCTTCAATGCCCTGAGAAAACAGTGTAAATTTTGCTGAGGTCCAACTGTGATGACCACTGTTGGAAGTGAGAGGAACAAAAAAGAAGAGAAATTAATGTCACCTGATGGACTAGAAACATGACCAGGGTATCATATAAATCAGCTAAGGCCCAAATAAGGACAGTGTGCATGCTTTTGAGCTCTGGTATGTGAGGCAGAACATGCCAGTTTCACTGCACAAGCACACCACATGCTGACCTCAGCAAACAAAGCAGTCCTCTCAGCCTGCTGGTGTTCCAAGAGAAATGCATTTTACCTGCTGGGCTGTTGAAAAGATCAGTTAAATAATTTTCTACTGAAAGAAGAGGAATCAAAATACAGAGAGGGGACAGTAACAGTGGGAGGAAAATTTCTGAGAGGAGATGATGGGAGAGAAATTCGTCACATGCCAGTTCCATACTCCCTCTTTCATTTGAGTGTGCAAACACACACACAAACACTCTATGCAGAAGAACTCTACAATGCTTAGGAGAACTGGGGGTACACAGTAGGCAGAGCTTTTTCAGATATAAGTCATTAATTGTGCAAAAGGGCCAAGCTGAAAAGTGCAAAAAAGGAATCTCAGGGATTACCTGTGGACAGTCCATAACGGGGTCTGGGCTTAGTTTCACACATAAAGGGAGTAATTCTCTCCAGGAAATACGTAAGATTGGCAACTCCTGTGATTAAAACTCTCATGTTTGCTTTTCAACCCTTTCCCTTGAACAATTTCAAAGTATAACCACATATTACTGCTGCTGGAGTATTACTCTCCAGCAACAGTAACTGAAGTAGGGAATGAGTTAGAAACCTTATATCCAGTCTGGTCTCATGGTGGGAGCTCTGGACTCAGTGTCCAGCAGAGCTGGACTCTCCTCCTAGTTCTGCCACCAGCCCTTCAGAACAATTTTCCACCTCTCCAGATCTGTAAAGAGAGATAAATCTCTCTCTTCTGTGAAACTGATTTCCACAGTTAAAATTAATGAGCCAAATACTATCATGACTGAACGTCACCAAATCTTTAGCTGAAAACTGAAATGGCTACCAATGCTTTTACCCCATATTGTGCTCAGATAAACAAATGAGTCAAAAAAATCCACCTTGTTCCTAAAACTTACAAGCAAATCTCACTGAGATCTTCTCTCCAGAATACCACAATCAGAAACATTCATAAACATGAAGATCAGGAATGAAAAAGGAAAGGTATGTGCCAAGACCCCACTACTCGTCCCCCCCCCTTCTTTCCTTCCCAAGGGCCAGCAAAAGCCAGCAGTAATCATCTGCCAGCAAAGGAGCTGGATTCCTCGTGCTAAACACACTGAATACAAAATTATGTATTGTATTCAGCAGCTAGATGAGAGCTGCCTGGTAAAGCTCTAAGTGTGCCAAAGGAGCCTTCCTTGGTTTGGTTTAGAAAAGAGCTGCTCAAGCAATGCCACGTAAATCTGGGGAGCACCATTCTGGTGTCTGGTTAACCACACAGCACAAGCACACGGGCCCTCCCTGCTATGAGTGAGAGGTTGAGAAGACAGAGTAGACTTGAACCCAAAGCAGCCCACATGCAGCTGACTCCAGACACCTGACTGGAGAAAGAGAACACAACAAACAGAAACAGAGACTGCTTTGTTAGGTACTGGGAAAGAGTTGACATAAATAGTCTTGTGAATGATTTCGTGGACTTGGACGCTTTTCTGAAATGCCATGTATTTGTCTGACAAGCTAACAAACTTCTATATTTATAAGGACATACAACGGTTATGCATGGCAGAGCTTATTTATGCATTAGATTTAGTGCTACTGCCTATGGATTACTGCATGTGTGCATTCATGTGCAGGTCAAACCCAAAATAAATTTACAGTACTACAACATGTGATTACTACATGACAGGCAAAGCTGATGGATGAAATAAGTCAGGAAGTTACAGTCATTGTTTTGTAATTTGTAAATTACATATAGTCCACCCAGAAAATATTACAGAAAATCAATTCAAAATGAAAGTGATAACTCCTCCCTAGAGCTGGAAACCAATGCGTCAACAGATACAACTATTCTGAGACACAAGTGACAGAACTTGCACTCAGAGTGTATAAAAAAAGCTCATGCCTTTGTTTAAAACAGTAAGACACATCAAATTAAGTTTCCATTTCCAGCCCTCCTTCTAGGCTGTTGTTGATTCGGGGGAACACTTCTAGTGGCTTTTTTTGGTGGGATGGGGGGCAGAGGGGAGAGAGCCTGCATTATACCCACTGCCTATATTGAGACTGGTAACTTACTGCCAAAAACAACATAAAAGGTACTTGAGAGTTTGATTTTTAAATTTATCTGTGTGAAGGTTGTTTGTAACAGTGGTGGTCACTGACTTTCCCATTCAACCTGGAGAGAGTATAAGCTCTCTTCTTTTATCCTCTAAGGTTATTCACCACCTCGTTTTCACCCAAAACTTGAAATGAAGCATTTCAGATCACCAAAGAAAAATGTTATGAACCAAAGTTTTTAGGTAGACAGAAAGATCACAGACTAGTTTAAGATGGAAGAGATCTTTAAAAGGTCACCTAGCTAAGCCCCCTGCAATAAGCAGGGACATCTTCAACTAGAGTGGGTTGCCCAGAGCCCTGTCCAATCCAACCTTCAATTTTCCCAGGGATGGGGCATCCACCAGTTCTCTGAGAAACCTCGGCTAGTGTTTGACCATACTCTTCCCAAAGAAGTCCTTATACCTAACCTAAATCTACCCTCTTTCAGCTTAAAACCATTACCCGTTGTCCTATCACAACAGGCCCTGTTAAAAAGTCTGTCCCCATCTTTTTAACATCTCTTTGTTTCAGCAAAATTCCATATTGTTTTGCTATTTAATTAGTGCAGTCTAGGAAAGCAACATTAAAATACTGCTACTACATTTTCAACACTTCTCAAAGCTCAGAGAAGGATCTGTACAGACCACAAAGCACGCTTGCACGCAGCCGTTCTGTCAACACCTGAACTCAGGTTTCCTCTGGATTGATTCCCTAAGCCTGTATTTCCCTGTCTTGAACACTTCCTGCTGTCTCCAAGCTCCTGCCAGGGCAAAAAGCCTGTTGATGACTTTACCTCCCCTCCATATAGGGCCTTGTTTACACCTACAATCTGCAGAGGTAAGGAGTTGCTACCAGCCAGGATCATAGATTTTCTGTACTTATCTGTCGTTACATACCAAAGATGGCATCTGTAACGTCAGTACCAAGTAGTACATGCTCTTCCCAGAAGATACTTTACCCCTTTGTAGACAATCTGTCCCCAGCTTCTGATGGTTTATTCTTCTATCCTTCCAGACAAAACTTTCTGCATTCCAAATTCCACCCACTTGGCTCAACCTCAGCAATAGTATCCAAAAGTTAACACAAAAATCTGGTACTCACAAACCCTATAATTTCTCTAAATGCCTCAAATATATTTTCTTTATCAAATGTAAAATGACTAGGTTTGTTTCACAATTAAATAAATCCCAGGATATAAACCAAATCGGAAAAGGGAACTTTTTCAACTCTTGAGCTATGTTTATGGTAGTAAGTGTACTACTTATCACTAAGAACAAAATGGACTATTGCCATTTTCTTCCCGTTACACATATAATGCTGAAGTAAGAGTGTGTGTACGTACATGTATCCTGAACATTAAGACAAACCTGGAAACACCGAGTACATGAGTACACATACTGGCAGCAGACCCGAGCCCATCTCTGTAGAGCACAAAACTATTCATAAAGAGAAGACAACACTGCTTGGCAGGATCCTTGCATGTTATCTCCTGTTTACATGCGAATTTTACTTGTTCTTCTTACCTCAACTACCAAATCAAGACACAGCTCAGAGACCAAGGTTGCCCATACTTCCCTCCCTTTGTCAGTCCTGGCTAACAGTACTGCCTGAAGACAAACCATATCCATAACAGCTCCCTGACTACCAGGAAAGGTTTCAACATTTTCCGTAACACATACGCTAAGGCTAGAACACAGAGGTTGGAAAGAACCATTGGTTTTTTGTGATTAAGAAGTTTGAACACACCAATGTAAACACTGTACACATTCCCACTTTTCTTGTGGCAATTCCCAAAGTCATGGATGGTTACAACTGGAAAAATTGGACATCTTAAGTCTCTGTAAGTTCTTGTATACTTATGCTATCAATTCACATGTCTTTAGGAAGGCTATCTTCATATCCTTTCAAACCAGCTCTACCACAATACATTTGAGTGAGGGAAAGATAGTCTTCTCGCACTTTCTCTTACTCTTGTGTGCATTTTTAGTTAAAGTATCCTGCACTAATGTTCACATGGGAAGCCAAGGAACATCTCATATTTCAGAAGCAGCTAAAAAGAATATCCAGCAAAAATACCAGCTCCTTAGTAAGTACGTCTGCCTGAAACAAAGCCAAGTTTCAACACAGGCCTATATGTTTTAAGCACATACATTGCTTAAAAAGCACTAGACTTTTTTCATATTATTCGGACAGCTGTGAATCAGTCATATCAAAAGGAAGAAAGAAGACTTAATAAATAAACACTGAAAACAATCAGACTAATCATCAATGAACTGATGAATTTGTAAATCTTTCACAAAAAGTTAAGTTTAAACTATCTAACACTAAACCTAAAAATCCTACCTGTCTGAAAGATGCCAACACCAGCACTGTATTCCACTGTACACCCTCACCATTAAAAAGCACCTGAAGATTTGCAACAAAAACTGCTGTAGCTCCCAACTGTCCAGGAAAAAAAAATATTATCCAATACAGCCTAAGATTTTTCAGAGTATACTCCTCTATAAAGGTTGCCACACACCATTTTACTGACAAACTCTGAGAATAAACATGCCATTTCTTCTGCACGTAAAATCATTCAACAATTTTTGCCTTGTAAATTAAATCATATGTTCCAATGCTATATTCATCCAAATTCTACACCATTTGTTTTGTTTTTCTTAGCCTGTCCTGCATAAATTCAATCTCGTTCCCAAAAGATACAAACATATATATATATATATATATATATATATATATTATTTATCCCTTTCTCCCAGCAAGTGGCTAAGGCATGATTTAGCCTTTCTAACAATTTAAACTTCTATTTAAATTTTCTATGTTTACATGCAAGGCACTGAAGTACTCCTTTAAAATTCACTTGCTCTCTCCTCCTCCCTTTCCTCCCCAAATTCACCCAAAAGCTCATTTTAATAATAAATTGACTGAGTCAGGTGAGCAGCAACAAG
Organism: Platysteira castanea; assembly: GCA_013397175.1. Classification (NCBI taxonomy): domain Eukaryota; kingdom Metazoa; phylum Chordata; class Aves; order Passeriformes; genus Platysteira; species Platysteira castanea. The sequence continues at coordinate 96,160 of VYXC01010746.1, read as the reverse complement.
ACACAAAAGACTCTTGATGCAGGTATTCTGATGTTACCTAACACAGAAAAACAAAATCAAAAACTGGGGGCAGATTTATCTTCACTCCCAATATAATAATCTGTACCTCACAAGCACAGAGTTGTAATCCTATACACTATACACTATGTTTTTCCTTCAGATCCTCAGATCTTTCTTTAATGTAAAGTGACTGAAAATCATTTGCCTCTTTCAAGGATCAATCTTTCAAATCTCTGCAAATCTCAAGGGTAGCTTCTCATATACACTTAATCACTTAAACATGATAAACAGGAAGAAAAAAAACATGAACTAGAATTACTAACAAAAGAAAAGAGGATGAGAAGAGTTTGGATCTGTAGTAGTTGGAAAACTCCTTTTCAGACAGGAAATACTTTCATTCCTTAGAAAGTGAATTTCAGCATCAAGTACAGCAAAGAAACAATCCAGGGATGATTTCAACTAACTTAAAAGGAAGGATAAAGATGAAGAGCAAAAAACGGAAATTTGTCTCAAGTATCATTAAGTTGCTGTCACATTTGAATCTACTTCCCAAGTGTTTCCTGAGACAGCAGTGCCTCATAATCTATCTTAGAGATGTGAAATCTCAGCTGGTTTGAGTTTCTCCGTGTTTGTATTTAAATTTTCTTATCTTTTTCTTTATAAAACCTTCTAAAAAGCCTTTAGTTTTCTAGCAACAGATTTATCTCCTGTTCCTCTTGCAGATCTCAAATCCTCCTATGCAAAGCAGGAGAGTCTCTCTTGTTAGTGGTAGCAGGAAATGCCAACACTTAAGATTCAGAGCCATAAGCACTCTAAGTCAAAACATTCTAAGCAAATCTTCAGAATCACAAAGGACTAAAAATGATGTTTCTCTAGTGATCTCTGTTCATGCAATGGAACACCCAATACAAAAATCCAAAAGCTGATGAAACCAAACGTCCTCTTGGCTCATTACCTCTTCTCCGACCATAGCCAAGAATAGATGTCAAGAGAAAACAATAATAACAAGGAAGAATACAGTCAGGCTGCACACACACATTTTCTCCATTTGAAATCACGGATCACTGAAAATTACAAACAAATTTAAACGTGCAAAATTTGAGCATTTCCCCAGAGTTGTGGATGCCCCATCCCTGGCAGAGTTCCAAGACCAAGCTTTGAGCAAGCTAGTCTAGTGGAAGGTGCTCCTGCCCACGGCAGAGGGTTTGAAACTACATGATTTTAAGGTTCCTTCCAGCCCAAACCATTCTGTGATAAGCAGTAACTGCTACATTCTAACTCCTTGGTCACCTTTCCTAGTATAAACTTCTCTCATAACTTCCTGAAAATGCATAAGCTTTGTGACATCCACAGCATACTGCACCCATCAGTTTCACAGTACAGTTTCTGACGGAGTGCAAATCAGGAAGACAGTTTTGGGCTGCATGCATAACTTCTTTGCTAATATCAGGCCTCTAGCTACATCTTCTGCTACATAACAGAGCAGTTGAGGTTGGAGGGCACCATGAAATTCCCCCTTTTGTCCTAAATTCTAGTCATCTTCAGTGTCCCTTCCTCTCACCACTTCACACCCGAAGCAGAAGAGGTTTCTCAAGCACTTGGGCAGTTGAAGTTTGAGCATCTTAAAAGATGGAGACTCTGAGTTACATCATCCAGCATTTGACTACCTGCACAGTTTTGAAAGAAAAAAAGAGGTTTGGTCAGTTCAGTTGGGACTTCCTATATTTCACTGTGTGCCCATTATCTCTTGTCTCATCAGTGGGCACCACTGAAAAAACCCTGGTTTCCTCTTCCTTACATCTGTTTGTTACCTAAGGTGAGTCAGTGCTGAACTTACCACCAAAATAACAAGCTGTTCCTAAGTATTTCTTCGTTAACCATGTGTAACACTCCCTCAGCTTTATTACATTTTCTACAGTTACATTTAAAATGCATTTAGTGCTGGATGTTAAGTTATAATACATACATTGGTATGTCAACTGCTATGTTTGTTAATCTAGTGCTAACACCTTCAACATCAAGACCATGAACTAAAGTTTAACACACACCTATTATTTCAGCTTTCCAGACGGAGTAACCTCCCATGAAGTTAATTATTTTTTAAGATTTATAAAAACACACCCATAACATAATAAACCTGGCTATTTCTTTGTTATAGTATTATAATGGCAGAACTTAAATTAACATCCTAAGCATGTGATAGCAACTACCTGGCTACCTGTTTTGGGAAAGCTGTCTGGAATAAATGAGCCATGCCAGGAACTAAATCAGCAATATAAACTTTGAATATTTTACCAATAAGAAATTTATTTACATCATAGTCATCCCCAAACAACTTCCAGGAAGTCAGGAAATCCAAAGGTGCCTGTTAAGTACAAAATGAGCTACCTCTTAAGTACAATTTCTCTCTACAAAATGTTAGCAATAATCTATTACTTTTTTCCTACTAACAGTGGAGTATTGGCAGGGCAAGAGAAGTAAGAAAAAGAACTACCCCAAACAAACAGATTTCAGAAAGATGTTAAAGGAAGGTTTTTGGGTACTGGAAAATGGCTCAGAAAAAAAAAGTTGAATGATTTTAAGTATGATATTAAGAACAAACTGCTTCAAATTATAGTAATCAGCACCATTTTACATATTTTACAGAAATCAAACAGTATAGTCAATTCCCAAATAGTCTATTGTGAGAAAAAAAAAAGGTACCATTATTGGTAGAATCTATTTTTTTCCAAGGCAATGGGAAAAGAGAATGACAGAACTTAAAAACAACCCAAAGGCTTTAGGCCTGCAAACACTTAGGCAAGTATGCAGTTTCATGCATGTGCCTCAGACGGTTTACCACTGTGTTCAAGAATTTGTATTTTTGGGCCTGAGGTGCTGGAATTTTTGATGTTTTTTAAAAGAAACCTCATGTTTCAAAGCAAACTATGTTAATAAAGACACAAAAGGTTTCATTAAGCTAATAATCTTTTAAAAAGAAATTTGACCTTAAAAATTTTTACTTTAAAAAACAAACTCTGACAAATTTTTCAAAACATATAAAAAATACAAGCCTATGCATTAGATGTTTAAGATACCTGACTGTGCCAGAGTGGGGGGAGGGGGCTGCTATTTTTTCAAAACAACATCCAGGTGTCAAAGCACAGTTCTCACTGAACTCAAACTGCTGTTCACAACTGCTCATAACCACAGTAAAAGCAATTCAGACTCTCCTTTTATAAAAGCTTAAGCATCAGAAGGCAGGATTAGTTACATACACAGCATGAACAACTTGCTTGCCAATTTCATGTAGGAGACAGTGTTGTCACTGATATCACACAGAGATGTTAACAGTTTTGACCTTTCCTTAAGCAGATAAAAACCCTCAAAATAACATAATAATAACAAAGCTTTTCAGGGTGAGGGAAAAAAAAGAAAAAAAGACACCCACAAAACCCCAAACAATAAAAAGCTGAAATTACACCTATCTAGAACAAAGCAAGTGAAAGAAAAATCTGCTTGAATTACATTGTATTAAATGACTAACAAAATCTTATTCAAATATTTTTTTGCAGGAGGATTTCCTCATGGTACTTATCTCAGACCTTATTAAGAAGAGTGAATTTGCATCTTTTAATTTTTTTGTGGAATAGTTTTCTCCCCTTGGTTCCAGGAACAGCTTATCTCATTGTTATGTCAGGTATTTTACAGTTGGTAAAGGTATGGGGTAAGTAACAACCTGTGGGATCTAATCAAAGAAATCTCCACTCTAGTTTTTCCCTCATTGTCCTTTACAATCTCATACTCTTTGAGGTTTCAAATTTCTAACAACATGCAGGAATTTCCCTCTCTCCTCCAAGCTGTAATTCGACAGGAGAACCAAGTTCACCAATATTTGTAGACAGCCACGGCAGTTTCTGTGTCTCACAAGAATGTTAATACAGAACTGCATCTGCAGATGTGTAAGTCAAAGGATACTCAATTGTTTAAGGATTTGTGGGTAAGACTGCTTTACTTAACACTGCACTAGGGTAAATACTCAGCCTAAAACTCCTGGTGAGTCTGTGCTCACCACCTGTCCCACACACTTCCCCTGAAATTTGATTCTTGACAAACGCCCACAGTACATCTTCCCTCCACAGAATGAGGACGATAAAGCCCAACCATTTACTATACATGCTTTCATAAAAAACACCCACCACTTCCCTCACCTTACCTAAGGCAATTCTACAAGCCAGGAAATGCCTGCAAAAAAATCATTTAAAATCTGAAAAGTGGAAGATCAACTTAAGCTAACCACTGTGGACTATCCATATTTTGGATGAACAAGACCCTCTCTACCTTCTTTTTGTTTGCACTGTTCTTGATTTCAAGGCCATGCCTTCTCAAGTTAACCCATTCAAAAGCTTGGAAGGGAGCTCAGTTGCACTGACACTCCATGTATTTAACTTCTGAAAAATCTGTTTCCAACTAGAGGCTATGCTGGAAAGGAATAACTACAATTCCGTTACAGAAGGTCATATACAGTTTTGAGATTTTTAATAAAATGCCTTATGGACAGGTAGATTTCTATGGGCTTGTATGAAAAAAGCTTGAAATTTCAAATTAACTTTGGTGCAATCTGAGAAGCATAGCATGCAGCACAACACCATTGACTTCAATTGGTCCCTTAACAAAACCACTTCAAATAGGCCTTTTGAAAAAATTGTCAGAAAAATTTTGTATCTGGCCCCATTCATATGACTAAAGATGCAAGATAAACAAATTGACCATTTTGAGGGACAAATTCTTGGACATGTGATTTAAAAGCTTCTTCTTCCCTCACCTTGCTTAAATGAAACACCTCTGTATTCCATATTTATTAACCCTATCTTGACGACACCAGAAATCTCCATTGCTATAATCTGTCCTGATGTCACACCCTGTCTATTGAACACTGCTGGCCTGGGAGCAAGCAAAAGGAGAAGGCAGCAGACTATTCTACCTTTTCAGACACTCAGTGAAGACAAGAGTTGTCCTTATTGGACAGAAAACAGTCCAGGTACTTGTGCCTACTCTCAGCAACACAAGTCAAGAGTTTTCTTTTGTAGTTAGTGAGGCAATAAACCCTGTAATCTAAAAGATCACAACAACTAAGAAAGGCAACTTTTTTAAAAAATTATTTTACATGAGCATAAAGTCATGCATGCTGAAGCCAGCAGAAACATGGGAGAGGACTCTAGACAAATGTAGTAACCAGTTGCTGCTCTACAATTTGGCAACAGTATTTCATTTTTGCCAAGCAATTGGCACCAGTCTTCACGCTTATAGGAAGAAGCAGCGTTTGCAGCATTCTAGCCCAACCATGCTCCATCATCATCAGGAATGCAAAAAACAGCCCATGATCCTAACATCGCTGTTCCTTGACTAGATGCTGTGGAATGGTGCTTTAGAAGTTTAACTTGGTGTACCAAGTGCCAGAAGCACCACTGGAAGTGCCACACCTTTAAGTCCTGCCCATTCAGAATCAAAAATTTCTTTTCCTTTCTTGGGTCAGGAAGGTACTTTTCTGCTGTAGAAGAAAGACTTGACATCTGCAGAGAACTGCTCAACTTCACATTTTCACCAAACTCAGGCTGATGGCATGAAACAGGAAGTGATGAGTTACAAATAAAAATACTCACTATGAGAAATAAAAGTCTACTGTTTTTATGAAGTCAGGACTATTGCCAAGTTACTAATTTCTTTGGGAAAATGAACAGGTGGTTCAGCTTCAGTATGGATCAGCGCCTCTGTAGAGTGTTAAAGTCGTGGTTTAGATACACAACTGTCAAAACGATAAGAAGTAGCCTGAGTCGGTGCTGACCTCCCTTGTTTATCCTTAGAGAAATGTAACATTCTGCATCCAATTAAATCTGTCACAGACATACCAAATCAATAATGCTGTCACATTTTAGTTACATATCCACCTTCAACCACAATGCTATAAAAGCCTACAGAGTTATGAGCCTGTAGTAGAGAGAATTCTGAGCGCTGGGCAGGCAGAGCTCAGCTCGCACACCACTGACAGACTGCAGCTTACCCTCCATCACTAGTATACCATTCAGCTGATGAACACTGCTATCACTGTGCCACTGTGCCAAGTGGAGGCTCTTAAAACAGCACATTGAACTAAGTGGCATATCTTTACGTGTCACTGCAATAACCTTCACCATTGCCATCAGATCTGGAGACAAAATAAAAAATGCTTGCTCATTTTGGTCAAGTACTGTAAAAGAAAAGACGTTATGAGGTCATTTCCTTTTTTCCCTGCAAATAACAAACCCAAGAAGTAGTCTGTTTAATTTAGTTGGGGATTTAAGATTACCAGTCAAGAAACCACTTAGTTTAAATGCTCTCACACAGAACCAAACCAACATAAGGAGTAAAAAAATTTAAGTACGTACATAGCACATAAAAACCATAAACATGAGTTGCATGGATACCACAGACACCCAAAGGTGTAAGCCCAGGTTTGGCATGACCTCACTAGAAGTTTTTAAACCCCTCGCTTAGTTGGGCAGTGAACTTTCCTGGAGTACCACGTGACTTTCTTACTGGTAACCTTGCAAGCACTGAAATAAAGAGGGAATTCACCGCTCTTCAGAAATGTAAAAATACTAGGAGAGTTGCCTTTTCTGGCCTTCCTTATCCACTGAGTAAACAGGGTCTCATAGGCCACTTCAAGAAAAACAAAATGTACTACTGGAAAAACTGAAGAAAAAAGCTTTTCAAAATATTACATTATTTTCTTTTTAAGTGAAAAGAAAAGCTTTCTATTACCCTTTTCTTATTACAGATCTGTATGGTTCCTAGTTGGCAGATAACCATTTGTCAGCTAGAGTGGAAATTTTTGCCTAAGCTTTGCAATTTCCTTTGGATCTTAAAAATTAATACTGAAGTCTCCTGTAGCTCCCAAACATGCTGCAAAGTCTGCAGGTCTCAGTAGTAAGTGAAATTCACTAAAAGTACAGTTCTACAGTAAGTTAAAGCTTCTTGACACAAAATTGACAGAGCCAAGACCACAGTACATCAGCAGCAACATCAAAGCAATACTTATGCATTCGAGGATGTCTTTTGTTTTAACACAGTATCTCATCTTATGTGACAAGCTTCCACTGAACGAGATGAGCCATCCATTTTGACAGCAGGCTGCACCCACACCCATCAAGTCAAACACAGACTCTACTTGCTTGCTGTATGCATGAATCCAATTGTATTCATAAGAGCTCTGAGAATAAAATTAGTTGTCTAAAATCCAAGACAGCAATCCTTGAGAAAGAGGAAGATGGGAACTAAGTATTTAAGTGGGGTCTTGAGCAACTCCAGAACTGCTTATTTTCATCCTTAACTAAGGCACTCTAAGATTAGTCATAATGCACTTCAGCTTGGTAGATGAGCTCACAAGCTGCAAATCACTTTCTGCAGCTAGAGATCTTATTTTATAGATGTTTAAAAGGGATCATGTTCAGGGTTTTTTTGCTATAAACTTTACACAGGAAATAATGACATAGCAGCAGCAAGTACAAAGAAGTGGTATAAACAAGACCTCTTGTAAGGACCCATTACCTTTTAAAGTCTCTCAGGCACTCTTAGTGCTCACAGAAAGAATGGATGCACTTCAGATTCTTACCCAAGAACTACAATGCATGCACAAGTGCAGGACACACATATTAGCAAATGGAAAATAAACTCCTCTGGGTGCCTTAACTAGTGCACAGAGACCAAGATAGTCAGAAACACCACACGATTGCTAGTTTAGAAGCTGAGAATGGGGACAGTATGGAATGAAAAACTCACAGAGGCACTTCACCTACCACAGACTGAATACTGTTCCTTCACACAAAGACAATCAAAGGGAAAACTGCAACCAAATGAGACCACACAAGCTCATAAAGTAGAAGATACAGAGCAAATGCACCTGCTCTTCTCCTGTGGACTAGCTCACAGGTCAGAGATGCTCACAAATCACAATGAACTACATCAACTTCTAATTTAATTCTGTTTCACAACAACACAAGTAAGATCTCAAACTTATTTATTACTAGAACTTGTGGAAAGTGAAATCATTATAGTCATGATGTTACAGCAGATAGCTGGAGAGTCCTCCTTCACATGCCAGTTGAGTTAAGTGTGCCACAAGTTTGAAAGCTACTCGAGATACATCCAAAGTCTCCACCCTGTTACTGCTCCACAACTGAATGACTTTGTAACAATTTAGAGTGTAAATTACATGAGAAACGACTTAAGCTATACAATGCTTAAACTATCAACCGCACTGTCAAGTTGCACCCAAGTTACCTGAAGTGATAAATCCTCTAACGACATAGTTTGAATGGCAGTTCAATTCAGGCTAAACATTAAGTTGTGCAGTTTCTCACACCTCACTGCATAGAAGTATTTGCACCAAGTATTTGTCCTTCATCTTGGTTCAACTGTATGGTCTCCATTTCTGGCAAAGCTTTTCAAAATAGGAAACAGAATACACATTCAATGCAATACAAAATTCACAGAATCCAAATCCTCACCAGCTACTTTTAAATAATGCCATCCCAGCAAGGACATTGCTAGCTCACTGAGAAGCCCAAGAATCGAACCTTAAGCACTGCTTTATAAGAGGGTCAATACTTGTCAGGTCAAATTACAGATACTAGCAAGACAAATCAGGAGACAACATTCAAATACCATAAACTGAGCAGAAATATCTATGTCTTAAAAGAAAGATTTAGTTACTGAAAAAGACCCACAGTCTGTATGACAAGCACATGTACAAATCTTCAAGTGTTTCTTCCATCTTTAACAGACAAATGTGAAAGCTGGAAACCAACTACGGCTATAACTAGAGAGGCTAAAAGCCACTGAGAACAAACAGCTTTAAATCAAGAGATCTAGAAGGAATAAACTTAAGACAAATCCCTCAGCATACTAAAATGTCCAGTCACCTGCAGATACCACAAGACAAAGGCAAAATAAAGAAACCAGTCTTTTTAGTGACAGGAGTGCCACTGGTAGCAAGATGAACGGCATTAATTCTCGAGATAAAAATCTCTTACAGAGATTTGCAGAGTAAGAGCTAACAGGAATACTGAGATTTGATATGGCAGGCCAGTACTAGAAGTGCCCAACCTTGCTCCTGTATCAAGTTAAGTCTAACAGCAAACAGAAGTTTCATTGCTTCTTGAACAATATTAATGTTCCAAAAGAAATAAGCATCTTTCTAGAACCAGAAAGATCAGAGACAAAGAAATCAGGTGTGCCTAATCTATTTAAAACAGCTTGGAGAGCTGCAGGCCTACACAGACCAGCAAAAGGATGGCTACTGGAACAGAACTGCTAGCCTCTTCTATGCTCAGCATGCTGTACTGGGTCATTGATTTTTCTGGGTCTCAAATTTTCATTTTTAAGTTGGATCATTTTTTCCTTTCATGCTCTGCTGTATTTACAGAGTATAGACTATTACCATCTAAATGATCAACACTGGTTGCAACACTATGCCCTTGATGCCCCTGTAATTGTTAAGTACTGGAATTTTCATCTGTTACCAAGTGGTTTTGTTACCATACCAAGTGACCTGCAGTTCCATACCTCTTCAGACACGCACAGAGACACGGCAACAGGTCTCCTAATCACGGCAATTAGCTTCTCCTAATGGCAAGTCATATCTCTTTAAATGCTACATTTTTGTAAGAAATTATCTTCCAGCACTTGCTATTACCACAAGCCACTGAACGGTAACCAAGAGAACACTCCTTTCCCTACATTACTCCCCTACACTGGACTCTGGGATAACCTTACACATATATTCACAGGTTTAGAATACTCTGTAAAGCCAAGTGAAAAACAAGACAAATGCAAGTAAGTTAGTGCCACCAGGTGCTCATCAGCATAGAAGAAAGAAAATCTCCCTTGTAGGGAACCAGCATTTCCCCTGGTTTCCAAGTAAGACATGTCCAAGAGGGCTCCCCCAAGCAAAGAAGGTATCAAACTACAGCTTCTGGTTGGCACACTTAACTTCAGTCACAAATGGTAGCCAGACAAATAATTTGGAGCAAGACTTCCAGAAGACAGGAAGGGCATCAAGCTTATACTCACAAAAGAAAAAGAACTAATCCAAATTTTCCAGAAGTGAGGTCACTTGGACTACTTATTCATACTGCTGAATAAGTTTGCATGAATTCTCCTTCTGACTTACTAGTAATTAAGTTCCTATTAATATGTACATTTTGGATGGCATGACCTAAATGTACTAAATGAAAAAAAAAGTGCAATTTCACAGTGCAAGTACAGTATTAAATATCCTTAAGGTAGATAAGGTCCTTTTTAATTTTTCTTCAATTGAAAGCTTTCTAAACCCTGTTTCCTTTTTGTTCCTTTGAGAAAATGGAGTAGCAATTAGCATTTACAGCTTAGTTCCTGCTTCCAAAATACCCCTTTAACTTTTTTTATTATTTTTATGGTGGATATAAATCGCACCAAATTGTCAAATCACAGCTATTTTCTATGCTACCTATACAAATAGGGCTGATTTCTGGCAAGCCATAAAACAATTATGGCTGAATTCCTGTAGCCCTTTGATATTCCAGCTTGCCTGTAGGGCTTCAAAGCCATCTTAGGGCAATGCTAAAAATCAAATTTCCAGAAGGCACAGAAGGAAAATAAGGCATATCAATTCCCACATGTTCAAACATGAACACACCAAAACCTTAGCACTGGGATGATTATGTTTGAAAGTGACTTAGAACAAACACAGATAAGATACAGCAATGGTTTAAATCAACACTGCTTCACAGAAGGTAAAGATACAGACACCTTGAGAAAGAGGGCATAAGGCACACCACATCTGATTCCCCAGCACTTTCTGCAAGTTGGGAAGCACATTTTCCTGCTTGAGCATTCAGCTCTTACCCTTTCTTGTGTGGAACCAAAGAAAGGGGTGACAAATAATCACAACTTGTAAAGGGAAATGTAGAAACTGACTAAGTCTGCAGAGGAAGCAAAGATATGATCCTTCCCTTTACAGCACTGATATTGCCAGTAGCAAACAACAAATACATAGAGATTCAACAATGACAGGAACCTGAGAATTTATATAGGTGTACTTTACATTTGTATCTTTATATTTGTATCTTTATTTTTTTTAATATGGAAGGGTGTCCCCCTCATTTAAGCTGGGGACACTGGTTCTTTCTGTACCAACATGATTTCTGATAACCATGAAAAAATCTGAGAAACGTAAGGGGGCAAAACTATAACCCCTTTAAATAACTCCAGCAATATTTCTGCCTCTTAACCTGGAATTTCTAAGAGATTCAGATGAACAAATTGAAGACTGATTACTATATTTCCTTACATGGGAGAAACTTTCATATTGGCCAAAGAAAACACTGTTTGAGTAATATAATTCACATTGGTGTAGACACACAAAAAATACAAAACATCTTTAAATTCCCTGCTATTTAGATGTCTGCTGCTTTTTGGTCGAAAGCTAAAAAATTTTTGCCAGTAATTCCTACTGTGCACAGGCACACATGAATGTACATACACAGAATCAATATTAAATCAGAATTATGGACTCCCTATTCTAGAGTTGTATAAATGAGTACACGCATAATTTGTATAAATGACGCACATGCACCCATGTCACTTTTTTTCTCCTCACAGAATGTATTTGTTCTAGAGGTGCTGCAGAAAATTAGCAACATCCAAAACCATGAAACCACAAAAAAACCCAAAACCAAAAACCAACAATGACAATTTCATTCTATATCCATCCTCTTAAGAATAAGTACTAACCTGGTGATCTCTAACAAATGGTTCAGTCAATAAAGTGAGTATCAAAAAAAGGGAGAGTAACCTTTAATATTTGGCCTTTCCTGATTAGGTCCCACCTTCCATTCTTTTGTGGCACTTTTGAAAAAAAATGCCTCTCATGATTATTTAGAATTTTCCCTAATTTTTATGAAGTCCGCTCCTCTTAACTTTGGGAAGGAAAATGGCAAAAACCCTTTCAATCCCATACCTGGCCATTGCTGGAGGCACTTTGCACATAGTGTATCCCTGATCTGCAGTTAAATCATTGGGCCTCCAATCGGCCCCCACACTGGTTTTGTTAAAACTGTTACAGAAGTAGTTTAGACATCAGCTATGTAACATTAATGCACAATACAACAGGTTGCATAAAAATGTATGAAAGAAAATAATTCTCTCCATAGAGCAGGAAGAGGCCTTATCATCAGTGTCTGATTGCATGCCAGTCTTAAATACCATTAATTTCCTTTGGTGTTTTTCATACAAAGATACACATGTCAGTTTTCTTTGTTTTAGAATAAAACTGTTCAGCAAAAGAATGTTGCAGAAATTTTCTGAGTTTAGAATAAGTGATTGCAGTTTCAAGGCTAACAAACTGATCACTGCATTAGGCTCCAAAATCACTTATTGTTAAAAGTTCAAACAAAGCCTATAAAATTACAATATACATAAACACATTTACAGATTGTGTGCTAGCTCTTATCCTAAAATAATACATACATATCAAATGCTCATTAAACTGATTTCAAAAACCAGAGATAAATTTAGATTTTAATCAAGAAAATATTGTTGCCTAGATCTAAGGACAGACTACAAAGGAAGGAACTTAAACCAAAATGTGAACTTTTTCATTGTCCAGAATAAACATATTGACAGCCTTCCAGATCTAAACGACTCCTAAACACAAATTGAAAAAAAAAAACAAAAACAAATACAAAAAAAACCCAAAGCAAAAAAAAACCCCAAACAAACAAATAAACCCCACAACCAAAAAAACCCCAAACACCCAAGCCACAATTTAAATATTCCATGTTGAAACACAATAGCTACTTTTGACTGTATGCTTAAAATGTCAATCTACAAGCAGTGTATTAGTATTTCAACTAAAGTAAATTTCATTTCGGGCATTAAGACAAAAATGTAAGGAAATTTCTCTGCAGTCCAAGATGAGTAATCTAATACAAATCAACTTTTGTTTCAATACCTGCAAGGTCTGCAGCGACTGCTTAACTTTGCCTCTGCTATATCACAAATTCAAGGAAGTAACCTAATGTCGATCTGCTTCATAGAAACCAATTTGTTTCTATTTAGTTTCCAGGCAATACCCACTAGAAGAGCAGCGCTAGGACGGGATACCAGTGCCTCCAGAAACAAACAAGTATTTTACTGATGCTGGCTGCCTTATTTGATTTAGGTTCAAGGGCTGGTCTTGGTGTATTTGCACATGACTGGCAAAGACACCTAAAGAGCTTGAATGGAATTGCTTCACAGTAATTGATACACAAATAATTTACAGCACTTTTCAGTCAGCTGTAATAGCTTTTATTAAAAAAATTACCCAGGGAAGAATTATACAGAGAATAATAAAAGCCAGCATCATTAGAAGAAAGGATACTAGGTAATTGCAGAGACTGGCTGGACAGTTATTACCTCCCCATACTTGCACAGAGAAGAATTTAAGACTACAAGATAGGGAATACATTCATGTGTTCTGGTTGCCTTTTTCTTAAGCAAAAGAGTCTGATACCAAGACCAATCTCAAAAAAA
>VYXC01010746.1:61930-72560 GCA_013397175.1 Platysteira castanea | reverse complement strand
CCCGCCCCGCCCGCCCTTAAAGTAACAGGTTGGGGGCCCGGCCGTCTCTCGCGGCGGCGTCACGCGCCAGCTCCGCTGCTGGCCGCCGCTCGCGGGGCCGGGCCCTGCCGACNTTCTGCCGGGGCGCTCGCTGCCGTCCCCCACCCCCACCGCGCAGCCCTAATTCATGAGGACGTGGAGGAGATGGCGGGCGCGCANTGCCCGCAGCCACTGCCCGCGCCCCGCGCCGCCACCAACAAACGCGTCCGAAAAGCCCCCGATGAACTCCCTTGCAAAAACAAAGAGAGGAGGACAGGAAGGGATTGCTTGCACAGGGATGGCAGGTGGTGATGGGCACACAGCAGGCAGGAAATAACAGACGGGATTCTTTAACACATGTTGGTAGCACTGGCTGCTATTTCTACCTGTAACGGGTTCAGAGTCTCTTAAAACACGGTTACTCCCTCAAACATTTCCGTCTCTCCTCCCTGCTATAGGAGATAACGTGGGAATTCCTGCCACGGGAATATGCCACTGAAGAGCTGAAGTGATTTACTGTGAATGTCTAAGTCACGGTGCTGACGTTCGTGAGATGACTATTTTCCAACAGCCATGAAGTAGTCAAAAATTGCCTGTAGTAACTTTTGGCACGTTGAAAACTCATTTAGCCTGTCCGAGGATTATATTTTTGACAATCTTTGCGATGGCAGTGATAACCCAGTGACTGCACACTCAGCAAAGCAATCCCTTCCGAGCGCAGCACGCCAGACAGAAATGGAACAGCCTCCCTGGGCCTTCCAGGTACCACCAAGAGATGGCGCGCCGAGTCCTCGAGCTAACGTCCTCATTTGACCTCTCCAGCAGACCACGATTTCCATCTTCTCTCTTCTCATTTCGGCAACGAGCGCACATTGTCGAAAGTTTAGCATGATTTAATAATTCCTTCGAAACTACTGAGCTGCATCTTCCTTTTCTTACAGATTGATGTAATCCTTAATTGATAAAATCAATACTAAGAACTGAAAAGGATTAATACAATTTGTAAAAATTCCACAGGTTTACAACGTGACTTGAAATGTATATGAATATCCACGTATATGATTATCCATGTTTTTAAATTCTCATGTGCATTTCTGGAACTTCACGTATCTTCTAATAATCTTGCATTAGGCCAGCCAGCAAATATAAGAACTCTTGCTGAGTCCATAAACGCACCAAAACTGATTCTGGTAAGTTTAAAACTTTGTTCTAGAGTAAGGATTATGCATGTGAGCAAGGACAGAGAGGCTGGACCACCACCGAGCTTAATGCAGTGGGCTTCCAGCTGTCAGGACTCATCTGAACAGAGCATCATCTTCCTGACTTGGGATTCTACTGGAAGGAATGGAGCTGGATCGTCCTCTGGAGTCCTTATACTGACTCATTTCTTATGTATTTGGACAAAATAATTTTTCCTCTTAAAATGGGACTGAATCACTACAAGCTGTTTTCCTATAACACATATCAGTGTCACAGTGAAAATGCTTCTATTACCTAACCTCATTCATTCTAAGTGTCTTTTTAGCTACTTAACTGAGACCACTCAGTTGAGTAATTATTACTCAGAAACATCTGCTGATTCAGGCTCAAATTTGGAAAAGAAAAGGAAGTTGTTTGATATTTGTCAGTCGTGAAGCAATACTGATTTTTAAACAACAAAAAAGCCCAAACGCAGCATTTGTATTCAAGCTGAAGGGGTTGAGATGCAGTTACAGCCATGATTTAAAAATCTAAAAATTTCATGAATTTCAAATATAATCTTTGGCTGACAGGAGCATAATCAAAGAATGATCTCAAGCTGTTAAGTGACAAACTGGTGCAACATTTACTTCATTTTGGATTAACAGTTAAAATAAACATTCTTTGATCTCATTATAGCAGATGGATGTAATTATGTGTATATGAATGTGCAAAGACACTGGCTCAAAGAACTACAGAATTATAAAGGTGAAGGCAATTTTCTACAAGTGCTATCCAGAACTGCTTAAACAAGGTTTACCAGGGAATAATTACTCAGCTGCTGGAAAATACGAGACATTTAAGTTATGTTCTTAGAGGTATTTAACAACCTAAATGTTCATGTAATCAACTCCTGCAATGCTAAAAAAGCTTGTACTTTTTATGTGTGCTGAAATAACTGATACAGCTGTAGGCTTCCTGGAAGGCACCAGTCCCTGTGTTCAGACCTCTTCAGACATCTCTGCATCAAGCTGTGACATGTGATGCATAGATGGCAGATCCCTGATTTACAAGGAACATGGGTCAACCCTTCTGCTCCGTACACAGCTAACTGTGTACAGAGCGTAGACGTGTTAGTGCAGCATTACATCTGACCTAACAGGAGCTGTATTTCATAGCTATACTGTTGGTGATTCCACACATGAAAGGCTGAATGGAATTGCTGCCTTTCTCTATAATTTTCTTACATAATGCAGATATGTCTTATGCCATAAAAAAGAAGACTGTTTCCCAGTGCATTTGGATACACTGAATTGTCTTCAATATTTCAAACACAGCTGTTTTAAATTTCTATTTGAAGTTCAAATTTTGTGACCCAAGTATATTGACTGACTCTTAAATAGGCCTTGTTTTCAAATATTTTTTAAAAAGCAATAAACTGAAAAAGCTAATATTACTGGTTATAAATGAAACCACAGTGCCTTTTAAATGTATCATCAGTCTGAATTTCTCTGTATTTGAAATCTTTTAATTTCTTTATGAAGACAGTATAAAAAAATCATAGCCAATCTTGATCCAAGCCAGATATTGATTACAATGGTCTGAACCAGATCCAAAAGTTAGAATAATCCTACAGCTGAGCTTATGCATACAACAAGGAATATGTCTAAGTTTCTTTGTAATACCACTCTGGCTGCCAGGAACTAATAGCAGAGTACTATGTCTGGATTGGCTTTCTTTAGTTAGCTATATAGGATGAACAAATGCCAAGCAGCCTGAGCCAAATGTATGCCTGTTTTGAGGTTTTATTGGCTTGTCAATTTCTAATCACAAATCAAATAGAAAATAAGAACTTTATCTGGAAACATATAAACCCCCTTATTAATAGAAAAGATCTGCAAGACCAAGGGCTGCATGATTTAGAAAACAATATAAGACAGTTTATAACTCACCACTGGTCACCTCAGAGGGACGTAGTAATAAAAACAAAAGATAAATGCAAAAAGGGTCTTGGCTATGCACAATATTACAGTATAAAAGGTTAAAAAAAAAAAATTTTAGTGGCCTCTAGGGACACATAAGGAAGTTCATTGAGAATGGAAAAGTCTTGTTGAAAGACCTACAGGGAAGTATTTAGAGGTTTATTTCCTCACAATGGTGGTGTCCCTAGAGTAAATGCTCCAGTTAGTCAAGGAAATAAATTCTGTATTCTGTTTAGACCTGTGTAATGACTAAGTTCAGAGAACTTGTTTTGGATTTCCCCAGCCATAGCCAGGACAATCTGATCACATGTGCAAGGAAGATATTACGGAGTAACTTCACTGAAATCAGGGTTCTCAGTTCCTGGCCTGACAGGAAATCTCTCCATTAGCAATTAGTCGGAGCATAAAGCAATTATGTGACCATCTTCACTCTGCATCAGGTTCTTGTGGTGGCAGCAACCTCAGTTTGAATCCGAGTCATGGCACCAAAAACACTGTCATGAATTGACCCTGTCTGGATGCCAGGCACCCACCAAAGTCTCTCTCTCTCACTCTTCTCTGCAGCTGGACAGAGGAGAGAAAATACAACAAAGGGTTCATGGGTTGAGATAGGGATAGAGAGAAACTACTTGTGAAAAACCATTATGGGCAAAACAGACTTGAATTAGAGGTATTAACTGAATTTATTACCAACAAAATCAGAGCGGGATAATGAGAAATAAAATAAGACCTTAAGAACACCTTATTCCCACGCCCGTCCTCCTTCCCAGCTCCACCTCCTTCCTCCCAGCAGTGCATGAGACAGGGNTGCAGGGGCACAGCTGCTTCCCCATGGTCTGCCCTATAGGCTGCAGGGGAATCTCAGCTCTGGCTCAGCTCTGGAGCACCTCCTGTCCCTCCTTCTGCACTGACCTTGGTGTCTGCAGAGTTGCTCCTCTCACATATTCTCACCCTGCTCTTCTCCGGCCACAATTACATCTGCACAGCAACTTCTACTTTCCTTCTTAAATATGTTATCACAGAGATGTTACCACCATCTCAAATTAGCCCAGCCTTGGCCAGTGGCATGTCCATCTCGGAGCTGGCTGGCTTTGGCTCTGCTGAACATGGAAGAAGCTTCCAGCAGCTTCTCACAAAAGCCACCCCTGCAGCCTCCCACTACCAAAAACCTGGCCATGCAAACCCAATTCACCACTGTATTAGTTCCGTAAGTTGACCATTATCCAATTCAGGGATTTATGCATAAGATGACCACCATGTCTTGGTCATAGAATACTTATGTTACTCTGTAGCTTCATTACAAAAGTATCAGAAAGGTAAAAGACTACACTATCCTCACACTTTTATTGTGAGAGCCATAAAGCAGCCAAATCTTCTTTTTTCCCAGTATCACTAGAAAATGAGTGAGAATCTGAAAAGGCTTAACATAACCTTGGTGAAAAACTCCTGGTGGAAAACACATTTTTTAATCAGTGATAAGTACTCATGTAGCCACTGGGTCTTACCTGTCCTAATCTTTAATGAATTCATGATTGTGCCCTCACTGATTCAGAAAGTAGTTTTATCCCAACTTTATGGATGGTGAATTGAAACAAAGAGACTAACTAAATTATTTAACCAGGAACAACCAGATAAGGCATGAAGGTTGAAAGCAGTTAAACACAGTGAGAAGAAAGTTTGGCCCTGAAAAAAAATTACAAAAAAGTAAGAAATAGAAAAAAGCATGTAAGCAAAGGTAGTATCGGAGAACAGAGGAACTGAATTACACAGCTAGTTCAACAATCAATAATAAACTATTTGACAGATGTGGCATTTGAAAGAACACTGCAAAGTTTAAGGAATATATTACATACATATTTCCACAAGTCTGGCCTTAGGAGCTTGATAGGCACATTTCAGAACTCTAAACAGAAATCACATTAACCAGAAATAGCAACTTTCACATATAAGAAAGTTGTAAAGCATGATTGCTCAACATATGGAAGTCAGCCAGTAATCAGAGCATAGTGAGGAAGCTAGAAGTAATTTTTATGAAGTCACAGAGGGGAACAAAGCAGAATTAAGATGGGTGGACATGTTTTGCCAGCTGCTGAATGGGGATGAGTGAATCTACAGCCTTTATATTCTGACTCACCATACAGGTTTCAGATGCCCTTCCATATAACCTCTGTGTGGTCCACTGAATTTAGCAGATTTTAGTAGTAAGCAGCAGAACTTCATTTACACTCCTCCTAATGGTAGGCACCCCTCAATGAACAAAGAACTTCCTATCAGAATACTTTTCATCACCATGTGACATCAATCCCAGATATTTTTACATATATTTACAATTTCCAATAAAAACTTCCCAGCTCTCCAAAAGATATAAATGAAAAAGCATGCAATCCTGATTTACTGCAATTTCCACCTTTCAGTGCTCTGCTGCCTCATCCATTCTCCATTTACCTGTTCCTCAGACAGCATATTTTAAACTGATCAAAACTATACATTTTATTTGCTTCAAACCACAAATACATACAAATGCATGGGGGTGTGTGTAGAAAATATATACTATATAAATACACACAAACACAGAGCAAGAGCAATACTTTCCCAGCACATTATTCATCAATGTTCTGCCCTTGCATCCCCACCTCAAGGAAACCCTTGAGAAACTAGGGTAAAAAGGGGCAATGATTCTTATGAAAATGGATGCCAGGAGTCTTGCAAGTCTTTGGGGGGAGGTCTAGAAAGTGATATGTTATCCCCTCAGTCTCATTTTCCCCAGGCTAACCACAGCTCCCTCAAGTGCTCCTTGTATGTTTTGTCCTCCAGATGCTCCAGCAGCTTTGTTCCACTTCTCTGGATACAAGCTCCAGCACAGTGTCTGTTCTGTAGTGAAGGAGGGGCCAAAAACTGAACACAGGATTCAAGGTGCAGCATCACCTGTGCCAAGCAAGGGGATGATCCCTTCCCTGGTCATGCTTAAGTCACATCATGACTTGCAAATGCACACTGAGTATATCTAAACAAATGAATAGTCTTGTTAATCTCAATGACAACAATTGGAATACTGATCTATTTTTAATTACTCCTGAACAGTCTTCTTGTAGTTCTGTGACATCAGCTAATGTTCATTTAAAGAAAAAAAGTGGAGGCATAAAACAACCTAAATAATATCTTTAACTGCACTCCTTGAGTCTTCCTTAGGTTTTGCTGTGCTGCATCATGTAAGTGAAAGCAGAATGCAGTTTGTTGTTTGGAATCTAGTGAGGTTCAGCTTCTATTACTCACCCTTGACTGTTCACTGTGAATCTCATTCATTGCCCATGCAACCAGTAAGATGAACCACCTACAGACAAAGTTAGATCTGGATTGTGCAAAGGAGCATCAGTTATATCTGGCTGCAGTTTATTTGAAATGTTCATCACCTGCTCACACTAATGATGTTTGGCCCCATCATCAGACAAAAGCATTAGGGTTACTGGATTCATGATACTGCATCTTTTCAAAGTTATATCATCCAGCACTAGAAGAATCTATTTGTAGCTGTGTGTCCATGGTGGCAATAAAGCTTGAGCTGTGTACTCTTTCAAAAGTATTTCCGCCTTGTGTGGGACATGAATTTGTTAGAGTGTATTCCAGAACAAGGAGGTGACTTCTTTCTAATATTGTAGCTGCTGCTGCCACTGATTTAATAAAATCAGATCTAGTTGTACAGAGTAGTATGGAACCAATCTCTGGTTGAGGTCCTAATTTTAATGTTATCACTCCACTAGCTATTCATTTTCATTCATGCACATACAAATTGAAGGGCTTTGTAGGATCCATGAGCCTGAGAGTGAGATCTGATGCCAAAGATTCTTCTATCTCTCTAAAAACTCTCTGCCACACAATACAATCCATGGGAAACTGAAATGGTCCAACAGTGATAGAAATTAGTCTTTGCCAGAAATATGCCTCTAACTTTCTACATTACCATTCAGCAGAGCAAGTACTGTACAGGCAGTCAAAAAAATGCTGTGGGCCTTGCTTGCACTAATACAAGGGGAGTTTTTATCTATAACCTCCTACAGGATAAAGTTCAGTTAGGCATTTCAAGCCTAGTTTTGTGAGTTGCAGAGTACTCCCTGGTGAGAGTGAAGCAATTTCCAGCCCTATTCATCTCAAGAGCCTGTGAGGATACAAATCAGGGACTTTTTTCTCATTTCTACCCTCACACTGGATTTGCATTGAAGTCCATGGAAACTCTGCATGGGTGGAGTGATGGCCCTTCATAGCTGACTACTGTTTGCAGCAAAAGCAGCTGCATTTGAAAGTTGAATGCATTTTAAAAGAGCCTTCTTAGTTATAATGGCTAAAGACATAGCTGACTAGGCAGGTCTATTTGCTAAAACTGTATTTCATTACTAGGCTTAAGAGATTTAAAATAAATATATTTCAATAGTGGTAGGCCTTGATGCTATTGATTTCTGCAATATATTCTAAACTAGAACTTTCCTTATTCCTCTGCTTCATGATTAAAGCTAGAATTGCTTTCTGGTTTGGATAAAATTCCATGTAAGAAATGAAATATGCAGATTAGGCCATTATCAGGGCTCTTGCTGTATGATTTTCATTTGTATGGTAACCTTCACTGGGAGACCTCTCAGCACATTACAAATGCTGCCAAGAGAGCCTTCTGGCATTTCTTGGAGAGCATTACCATGCATCATCCCTCATGTGATTAGACTGTCCCATAATAAAACAACTTAGAATATCCTAGAAAAAATGTAACTGGAGACAAGGACTCCTGCCTAGTTTTTCACCTGGAAAAAAACTCACAAGCCAGAGAACAGGGCAGTTTTCACAGATTTGCTGACCTTTTCAAGAACCCTTGTCACATGAACTGGAGCGTGGTAAGCCTATTTGGCAGCCCAATACAAGCTAGCTGAACTCTATTTTTATTGTTTTCTGTATAACAGATAGGCCACATTAAGACCAGCAGTAAATTGTGTTGGAGACACCTCTCAGAGGTGTCACGTTTCTTTCAAAAGGGAAAATTTATTTCAAAAATTTGCTAGGGAAAGCATTTTTCAGTATAATCTGCAACTGATACGAACTGCTTTGAATAAAATCCAGTTATAACTTTGGCACTGATGCTACCTGCATAATCCCCAAGTATTTCTTCTACTTCAATGGAAGACCTTGAAAGCTGGGGACACCACTTCAGGCAACTACAGAAAGCATATCTCAGTTTGACAGCCAGGCTCTATAAGCCTTGCGAGTTGAAAGGCCACCAAAAACAGCATCTGCAAATTTAAGTATGTCCTTTAAGAGATACCTTCTTCCTTCCTGCTTCTGAGATACCAGTATAGAAAAATATGTTATTGAAACAGATTGAGACCATAGGAGAGTAAATGGTTTCACAAAGATGAGATGGGTTCCTTTTGTCTCAAGCCACAACTAAGTCTCTGGAGCTACCAAAATCCCTTTGTGAGAGCATTTGTGTTACATACAATATGTTCTCAGGCCTCAGTGTCCTTAGATGACCTGCATGAAACTCAGGGCCTAGGAACAGTGCTGGCAATTACACACCACAGTCAAGTAACCCAGAGAATGGATGTGATATTTCTGATACTCTGACACCAAGCATGAAACCTCTGGTGAGGCACTTGTCACAGCACGATGCTTCACAGTATCAACACACTCAGAATGGTCAGCACCAAAATAAATTACTACGTGCTCCTTTAATCTCAGGAGATCTCACTGCAGTTTGCATCAAATTGAAAGCCATTTTGGCTAATGCTCATTTGGGCAGTAGCAAACTTGGCACTGCACTCAGAACTAAAGGTCCCATGTCTAGGGCACAACATGGAGCTAACACACAGCTAGAGAAGTTTCCTTGGATAGCAGGCTACTGAGATACGCTTCACATGTCAGGCAAGCTCTGCAACCTGTCAGTTATAAAAGGAAAAGTGCTGTACAGGCAGTCAAAAAAATGCTGTGGGCCTTGCTTGCACTAATACAAGGGGAGTTTTTATCTATAACCTCCTACAGGATAAAGTTCAGTTAGGCATTTCAAGCCTAGTTTTGTGAGTTGCAGAGTACTCCCTGGTGAGAGTGAAGCAATTTCCAGCCCTATTCATCTCAAGAGCCTGTGAGGATACAAATCAGGGACTTTTTTCTCATTTCTACCCTCACACTGGATTTGCATTGAAGTCCATGGAAACTCTGCATGGGTGGAGTGATGGCCCTTCATAGCTGACTACTAATCACAAAACGTCAATAACAAACCAGCCTGTCAATAGCCTGTCAATTAGATGAAGCAGAAAGAATGGAATAGGCAGAGGAGACTGAACACTGCCTTTGGATTCATGTCATCACCTATGGTCACCTAGAGGTGGACTGAAATACATCCTTGTGAAAGGTTCCTACAGGTCCTTTTACCTCATCTTACGATACTTCAGCAGCAAGCAGACATGGGAGCCCATCTTGGCCAGAGTGTACTGAGCCAAAAGCCACATCACAAATGCTTGTGTGTGCTGTTTGGAAAGAGTTGCTGCAGAGAGGTCATGGATAAAGCAAGCAGTCTCCATGTCCTGTGGGATCTGACTGATCTTCCCTTTGTATGTACACATGTAGGCAGCTCAAGAGAATACAGGGAGTCACTTCTGGGCTTTTAGTGGCTCTTGGAAGTGGCAGCGCATGTTTCTCCACCAATTCAATGCAGGCAGTGGCAAGGCTCTTTGAATGCCATAAACTGCCTACAGCTTTAGCTGGTGAAACTGAAGACAATATATCCCTGATCTTTTAAAGTGAAAAAACAGATAAAAATACTAGACAGACTTGTCTACATTTACTTTTGTTTCTTATTTGTCAGCATTCCACTACTTTCAGCTCAAACCAATTCAGCAGATAACCTTGAGAGAGAATAATCTAACCTTAGAGAATAATATAACCATTTTCAAACAAATTCCTTTCAAATTATTTGTGAATTTTTCTTCAGATATTTTCACTGAGAGCCATTCTTATGTTATACAGGCCTCGTAGAAGTTGCTTGTGGCTTTGATGTTAGGGAATAGAAGTGCTCTTTTGTGTTAAACTAACAATCTTAATTGAGAGTACAACCTCTGTCTCAGATGTGTGCTTACCAGTTGGCAGCACAGAAGTTACCAAAATACATCAGAACTGGGCTTAAACTCTTCTTTTGCCTTTGAGAGAGCTGGACCGTCTATGTTCTTAGAGGTGTTTTCCAATCTAATTGATTCTGTGATTATGTGGTAACATGCAGCAACTAGAGCATCATTTATTCTTCACGTCCAGGGTCTCCCAGATGTCCCTGCACCTTACTGATGGCTGCCTGCCAAAGCTTTTAGGAGGCTGAAGACACTCACTCTGCGGTAATGTTGAAGCCGATAAAGGTTTGCGTTCTTTCCTGTGCAGGGCACCAGTGCCCGGTCCCCTCACCCCTACCCGCGGCACCGCCAGCT
>VYXC01010746.1:31152-61383 GCA_013397175.1 Platysteira castanea | reverse complement strand
GGATGCCCAAAGGAGGCTGTGACTCCATGGAGAGGAGCCCATGCTGGAGCAGGCTCTTGAAAGGACCAGTGGCTCTGTGAAGACAGGAGCCCATGCTGGAGTGGGTTTTCTGGTAAGACTTAGGACCCACACTTGAGCAGTCTGTTCCTGAGGAACTGCACCCCGTAGATGGGACTCATACTGGAACAGTTCATGAAGAACTGCAGGCTCTGGAGCCGGGAAAAGTGTGACTCATTTCCTGAGCCCCTACTCCGTTCAGGGATGAGAGATAGAGAAGTTGGTAGTGAGTGAAGCTGACCCCAGGAAGAAGGGAAAGGTGGGGGAAGTGTGTTTCTAGATTTTTTCGTATTTCTTATTGTTTTACTCAGATTTCATTAGTAAAATTAATTTCCTTGACTTGACTCAGTTTTCTCCATAACAGTAATTGATGAGTAATCGTCCTGTCATTATGTCGTGAGCCCGTAATCATATTTTTGCCGCTTTTCCACTTGAGGGGCAGTGATAGAGCAACTTGGTGGCCACCTTGCAGTAAGTCACACTCAAGCCTACACAGATATTTATTTACACTGACTAAACAAGCCAAGGTCCCTTTCCAGTACCTTGTTTTCTCTTTTTTTAACTTGTGTGTGTGTGTCAGTCTGGGTGTGTGTCTGTCTGGGTGTGTGTCTGTCTGTGTGTGTGTGTGTCTGGGTGTGTGTGTTTGGTGGTTTTTTTGGAGTGGATGATTTTTTATGTATGTGGTTGATGGTGTATCCTGAGGTGGAAGGGACCCACAATCATAGATTGTGGAGGCTGGAAAAGACCTTCAAGACCATCACATCCAGCATTTGACTGAAAACCACTATGTCAGCTAAACAATAGCCCAAAGTGCTACATCCAGTCATTTCTTGAACAAGTCTAGGGACGGTGACTCAACCACTTCCATCCTTGTGGGTTTTCAGGACTTCACTGTGTTTGGTAGAGAGGAAGATGATGTATTCAGACCAGTTTGGATGAGAGGATTGGACTAGATGAGCTCTGGAAATCTTTGTTCCTAGATTGTCTTGATTCAGTGATTCTTACTAGGAATAATACACATGGGTATGGATTTACCAAGGAAAAATTACGCCTGACCCACCTAATTGCCTTTAATAAGTAATAATCAGATTTGCAGTCAAGTGGAGGGATAGGTGTCATTTACCTCCTCTTGAACAAGGCTTTCAGCACTGTCTCCCACCCTGTTCCTGTGTCAAAGGTAGGATGTGTGCCTGCTGTCAGGGCTGCCCTCTGCATGGAGGAGAGGAACAGGGCGATGGGAACCTCAGGTGTTTCAGCACTGACAAATGCTCTGTCTTGGCCCACCCTTTACAGGATGGGCTGAGGAGCAGTTCTGTGGGGATGGCCATGGGCCCTGGCAGGCATTGCCCTGGGATGTGTGACAGAGCTCTGTTGGGGTGAGATTTGTCCACCTCCGCTCAGCACTCCTTAGACCTCATATTGACATGTCTAGTTTTGGATCCCTGTGTAGGGAAAGATACCATAAAGACCGAATTCAGCAGAGATCATTGAGATAATGGGGTTGGGCCCTTGCCCTTTGAGGAGAGGCTGTGGTTACTAGGACTGGATCAGTTGGGAGGAGGGACAGCTTCAGTGGTACTCAGTAGCAGCCCTGGCACCAATGGAAGGGGGATGAAAGGAGGCACAGCCAGGCGCTTCAGAGGAGTTCATAGCAAAAAGGCTAGTGGTGAAGAGAAAGCTTTTGTTGATCAGGACAGCTCAGTAAAGTGGTGCCTTCCCTGATCCTGAGAGGTTTTCAAAGCCTCATTGGGGCAAAGTCGTGAGCAACCTGGTCTGACCACATGTCTGAACTTCCTTTGAACAGGAACGAAAAGCATTTTTAGGTCTCTGCCAGCCTTGATTATCCATGTCTCCTGTAAACTTTACAGGCATTCCATATGCATAGACAGTTGCATTTGCTAGGGGTTAATACTGAAGACTCAGGAACTGTTCAGGTAGTATTTAAATTAATTTAGTTGCACTGATATAGCTGTTGCATTGTAACTATCCTGTAGATGTTTAGTTTAGATTGAAAGAAACTTAGGATTTGTGTCTGATGCAAAGGCAATGGACTTCTAGTCTGTCTGGAATAGCTGATTTGTGCTTACACTGAAAGTATGTTCTGTGCTCATAATGATCCTCTGCAGTAGTTTTTCCTTTTAATGTGGATAAAAAAAAGTTACCTGATGAGAGATAGAATATAATTCCAGTGTGTTTGTGTCGAAACTGCCCAGGAAGGAACCGTAGCTCATTTTGCTGCTTTTTGGGTAGAGCTGAGAGGGCTTGGGTATATATATATACAAATAGGTTGATTCATCTACATCTGCTGGAGTTATTAACCGTGCTCAACAGATCGAGGTATGTCTGGAATTGTTTGCTGTAGCAATCATTTGTTTTGTTTGGTTGGTTTTTTTTTAAAAGCAAGGTATCAGCTCTGCTTTAATGTATGTTCATTTGTTGTATGGACACTTACTGTCTCAAAATGCAATTACGTCTATTCTAAAACTATATATAAATGGCATATATATATATATATATGCCATATATATATATATGCATGCCATACTGGCATCAGTGTTGGGTTTTTTCTCCTGCACTTTTAGACATGTAATCCACAGGTATACGGGAATACCTCACTGCTTAACTGCAAGGAATTTGTATTCACTGATCTATTTGTGTAACTCTTAATTTTGAATTTTCCTGCTGCAGATGGTGTTTTTTGTGGCACATGCTGTATTTGCTTGTATCCAGGCTTGAATTCCATCCTTTTTAAAATCAGTGGGAAGATTCTGAATGCATCACACTGATAGCATGTCTTGGAATTGGAGTACTGTGCATATATATATTTCCTCAGGGCTTATTACAAAGGATTGCTCTTAGGTTTTCAAAAAGTACTCACTTTTTTGGTTTTTTAAGGAAGCTGTTCCAAGTGGAGGTGAGTTTATAGAACTGAAATATTTGAGTATTTGCTGTGGCCATCAGTTTCATTGGTGTGCAACAAACTGACTTCTAATTTTTCTTTAATGTAGGTGTGTGTGTGCTTCTGAGTACCTGCATATTCCAACTGACTGAGAAGGTTTTCACGTAAAGTGTTCCAGCCCCTAACTACGATTACCATTTGCAGTCTACAGGTTAGTCCTTTGTTTGTTTTACTTCTAGTTTTGCATGAAATCATGGAGAGTTTGTGGATATTTTTGCATTTTAAATCACGTTTGAGAGACTGTGAACACTCCTCTTGAGCTATCTCATTTTCAAGTCAATGAGATATACCTAAAGTGCTCTCGAGAATATATGCTCTCAGTGTACACATATGCTGTGCCATATGGAACGGTATATTTGTTGCAGCTGTCAGAAATGTCTATAACCCATTCTTTCTGCAGGACCAGTGAATATTCAGCATTTTTTTGGGTTCAAGCCCAAAAGACAAGGTGATATGGTAGACTTCAGAGGAGGAAGAAAATGCTTTAATGCTTGCATCTGTTGTTAAATACAACTTAAATCTTGGGGGGAGTTACTTGTAGAAAGTAACAAGCTGTCCTTCCTAGTCCTAAGTATGTATTTTCAATCTCTCTTGCAGAGTTAAATTTAGTGTCATATGACAGAGCCAAAATGTTGGATGACATCAAGAAGCGATTTGAATTTCCTAACGCAGTTGTTCAGTCACAGGTAATTTTTTAAAAGCATTAAAACAAATCAAGTTGTCTGTGGAAATGTTTATTCCAACAGCTGCTGCCTATCTGTTTTTTTTCCCAAAGTTAGAAAACCAGAGGAGCAGGGTATTCTTAAATCACAATAAAATCCTAATTGCCCTCTCTGTGTAATCAAAACACAGGACATAATTGCTCATCACTATAAAGTCTCTCAGGAAAATTAGAAACTTTCCATGACTGGAAGGCTGGAGTGTGGCCAAGTGATTTTTAGTGACCTGGTGGTCTCAGGAGAAGCCAGAAATTACCAGATGCCATGTGTGGGACTGAAATATTTCACAATACTTCATAGAATTGCTCTGTTTCTTCCTTTGTGATGAGAACTGATGAACTACTGCAGTCTTGTCTGTCATCAAGGGGTGACTGTGTGCAGCTCAGCTCAGCCCCCTTTATTTTCTGATCCACGCATTGGCTCCTCATCATTTTCACCTGAAATTCTCATGTACAGAAAGTGTTTATCATAGTATGTTTAATGGACAGAAAAGAGTGATAGGAATAATAGTCCCTAGTTAAAAAATATTTCTTCTTTTCTTTGGCGATTTCTCATTTCAGTATTAAAAATACATCTCTTTGGCTGTAAGTACATTGCTATTTTCCCTGTTTTCTTCCTCCTCCTGTTTTGAATTTAGGATTTAATATGTACTGATTTGTTTGGTGAAATAAGTTGATGGGAATGCAGTGTGTGCAACCTGGTGCCTCTCTTGCCTCTTTGATTCAGTCAGTTCGCCTTGGTTTAACAGTAATAAGGTTTGAAAGAGAGATGCAGAAGTCCACTTGTCATCAACTTGGCATTTGGGAGAAAAAGCCACGTCCTTGAAAGCTGGAGTTCATTGCTAAGGTCTAGCAAAGTGTCTTGCACTGCAGATGAGTTTATGTCATTACTAGCCTTGATGAGTAGGACTCAGCATCTTTGAAGCAGTTAATTTTTCTTCAGTGCAGAATGTCCCCATAGTACACTGTTGTAGTGCTTAAGTGTCTTGGCTGATCACTATAGCTGCGCATCATTAAGGTCTACTCATGTGCTTTGGTTGATTTTTTGTCCTCTGCTTTGGCTGTGTTGATAGTTTCCACTTGTATTCTGTAACCCCTGGAAAGTATTCTGTAATCTTCAAACTACGGTCAGGTCAGAATTAAACTTCATGAGAGATGTCTTCTCCTTCTGGGACCAACCAAGACATCTGCTCTGCAGAGAGTATAATCTACACATGATCAGAAAAGTGAGAATCTTGAGCATAGATTTGTAGGTCATAAAGTTTTACTGCTTAATCAAGTTATAGAAATGCAGGGACCTAATCTGCATTTTGACTTTTTTGTATAGCTAGGTCACTGCAAAAGCCAGGTTTCTGTTGATAAGCCCCTTTTCCTGTGTAATGGAAGTGTCTTCAAGGTGTAGGTGTGAATTAACTTCTGAAGGTCCTTTTAAACAGGAAAAAGAAAAGATAATGTAGGCTTCCCTTGATAAGTGCACTAAAAGAGATCTCATCTGCCTGGGGGGTGCACTGTTGCCCTTGGGATGGGATAGTTGCAGACAAACTGAGATAAATGTCTGACTTGGTCCCATTTTCTACTTCTGTTTCCTCAAGAGTAAGTTTTCCAAATAACCTGTCTTTTTAAGTCAAATGTGTTACAGTACATATCCTTACCTGTGAAAAGCATAGTTCTTGTAGTCTAGGAATGTTTAAAGTGCTGTCTTTCCTAGAAATGTAAGCTCTTATTTCAGTTTGTTATGGCAGGTTAGCAGCTAGTACTTAAATGAAGTGAAATAAACCTTGAAAGGAGAAGGAATCTGTACCATTGAAAAGAATCTGCTCCTGTCGTTTTTTGCACTAACAAAAATGAAATGCTAATTTTTATTTTTATTCATTGCTGGCCTAGTTTACTTTTTCCAAAAGTAATGATCTGTCTTTACCAGAGAAGAGAAGATGCAGCAGCTGTTCTGGGCACTTTGATAGTCTGAAACATTTTTGTGCTGTTACTATGAAAACATGTCTTTCTGTCTTTCACAGAATGGATTTTCTGTGTAACACTATCAATTGTTATGAAACAAGACAGAGTAAGTCATTGGAGATGAGTCAGAAAACAAAAAGCTAGGTTCAAACAACCTGAAGCCTTTGAGTGTATTTCAGTTCACATTAAGATTTTGAAGGGAAGTTTGAGGAAACCAGACTTCCACTAAAATAGAATGAGAAGCTTAGTCTTCACGTCAAAAGAATTAACCTGGGCTGTTTTGGGGAATGGAAGCTTTTTGTTTTGAAGACCTTGACTATTTAAAATTTGTTAATGATTTCTGCCATGGAATAGCTTAAAGAATAGTAATGTTAATATCAAATGCCCTGTTTAAAGTAAGTGAAACATTTCTGGCAGGAGCTGTGATAAAGGGGTATGCAAAGTGCTTAAGGCAAAACCTGTCATGCAAAAATTTGGGCAAGTTGCTTAGATTTGCTGTTCTGCTTCCTCTCTTGCTCCTGCTTCCCCATATAGTACAGGATTTAGTAATTACTAGTGCTTTTAAGGACATGGGAATCTATGCAGCAGTGGAGCTATAAATGTTTATTGAAGTTGTTGCGTTGAAATATCTGCAATTCCTAAATACCTATGTACCTGTACGAAGAGGCCTTTGGACCTATGTGGAGCTCTATGGAAGTTTGTTTCTTTTGTGCCTCAGCATAACAATAAAAGTGAGTATGTCAACGTTATGGAAGTTTTTGACCCTAAAGCATATTTAAGCTTCAGTGTCCATAAGGTTGGTATTTCAAATCGTAATAAAATGATCATATGCAACAACATAGTAAAGACTTCTTAATGGACAATTTAAAAATCATGCATGTGGTTTTTATTTCTTCTTATTTATCTTCATTTTATTTCTTTTTATGCATCTATGTATGTTTTTTATTTCTCTTTCTCTTTAGGCAGTGGGCCATCTGATTGCTGCAATACTGAAAGAAAAAGTTTCTTCCAAGAAGATCAGACAGGCTTCTGACCAGGTCTGTGGCGTTTTTTCACTTTTGTCTCCTCTATCATCCTTATGATGATAGAGGAGATTATTCTGTGTGCTTTTTCTAGGTTTTCTTATTCTCTGCTGTGTAATTTTAGTACAAATCTACAAGTTAAATAAGGTAGTTATCAGTATGTATTTGGGCATGCAGGTAGAAACAGTTTAACTCTGGCATCAGAAGAGCAGTTTTACTCCATTAGAAGACTTAATGGAAGAAGTCTTAATTCTGTGGAATACCCATATCTAGCTATGTTCAGTTTAAGAGAGTTTAATTTAGTTACATTCTGAGAGTGAAGTACCACAAGATGAGACATTGTCTCTTGAGTTGGAAATTTGTTTACATTGCTATAAAAATTTCAAAAGATATGACGTTTCACATACCTGCATTGGTGTTACATTTCATATCAGCTAACTACAGCTTGTATTTCTTTAGGAGAGAGCAGGATGTAAAGGCATACTTTGCATTGTAGATGAGTCAAGATCACTTAAATGCACGTCTTGTTAACAGAGAGGTATATGAAATGCTGGCAATTACAAGTGTCACAGCAAATGGGAAAGGTGTTAGTTAGGATTTGCTCCTCTGTTTTTTCTCCCCAAAAGCTGACATGCCCAGATATGAACAGAAAATGATCTGTGGATTTTTATTTCACAGTCTGGGGATTTCACCGTGACAAACCAGACCTGGAAAGTGCTAAGTTTTGATGTGAGGGAGTAGTGGAGGTGTATAGTTTATCTAACAGAAGCTCTTTCACAGTCCTGGTCATAATCATGTTCCCAAATTACATTCTGTTTTGAGCTACAAGCTGATATTTTCATTTTAATGCTGCTTATATGAAAGTATTAGGCTCAAATACAGCAAAACCTTCTAAAATGCTAGGAAACAGAAGATTGTGCTGGTTAGACATTGCAGACTCCCTTTATATTAAAGAGCATTTTGCTGTGTTCAGTTGTTTTAAAACCTTCCTTATTCTCCATTTGTAAGTCACAAAGTCAGCAAACTAACCTGTGAATACTAATTTACTATGGAAACAAACAGCAATTTTCATGATTACTGCCAAATCTTCATGCTTACTAGCAAATAGAACTTCACGTATTTAGTAAAGATGGCTTGCCTTTGGATAGCCCTTTGTACACCTGTCTTTACCTGTCTGTGCTACGCCTTGCTGTAGACACAGCTTGTTATGGCAGTTTCTGAGTTGTCTCCAATTGCATCCCTATTTTTTAAATCAGGAAATTGATGATAACCTGCCTGTGGATGCCCCATCCCTGGATGTGTTCAAGGTCAGGTTGGATGGGGACCTGGGCAACCTGACAGTGAGTAGCATCCCTGCCCATGGCCCGGAGTTGGAACTAGATGGTCTTTAAGGTCACTTCCAACACAAACCATTCCGTGATTCTATCTGCGTAGGCACAGCTGAAAAGTTCATCTGTGTTACCTTTTTGTCAGAGGCAGTAAGTGCTATGCCCTACCTTGGGCCTAGAGAGCAGAGGGCAAGAAAGTGGGAGCTGTCCCTGCAAAGACCTTTCTCAGGAATAAAATCTGTAATCCAGGTTCCTCTTGTGCTCCCTAAGGCTTCAGGAGAAGTTGTTTTTTATTTAAAAGTGTATTTGAGATGAATGAAGATAAATCAGTGTGAGCCTTCTCATTACTTGTGTCTCATGCTTTTGCCTTCAGACTCCTGCTCTGAACCTGCTTTGGGAGAAGTGCTGCAGTGAGAATGTTGCCTTGCGAACAGCCTGCTGTGAGGGTTTGGTGGCACTTGTAGTGGAGAAGCATGCTGAGCTTGACTACGTTCTTCACGGAGCTCTCAACCTAATTCCCTCAGCAAGGTAGTGTTTGGTTGCCTGATTTTTGTCAGCTGGTTATCAGTCGTTGCTTTTCCCTTACAAGTACAGAGGAAGAGGAGTTCTGTGTCAGTATCTTCAGATACACTGTGGCATTAAGGACTGCTGCTGCCCTGCCACTCTGCTGAAGGGTGTTGCTTTTGCCTTTGCAATGTGGCAATGCAGGTCTGACATAAGAACTCTTAGAGTATTCTATGGATGTAAGCTGAAATTGTTAGTAGTTCAGACTAGTGCTCTGAGCTTTGAACTGTGGAACCTCAGAAGCCAGTGAACTGCTTAGTTTTGTTGCTCTTGTCATAAAAAGGGGAAAGAAAATGGCAGACTCTTCCATTATGGAGGATTATGTCGTGGTTTAACACTAGGCAGCAGCCAAGCCTTATGCAGCTGCTTACTCACTCCCCCAGCAGTAGGATTAGGGGGAGAGGGTAAAAGGTAGAAAACTTGTGGGTTGAAATATGGAAAGTTTAACAGGGAAAGCGAAAGCTGTGCACGCAAGCAGAGCAGAACAAGAAATTAATTCACTGCTTCTCATGGGCAGGCAGGTTTTCAGCCATCTTCAGGAGAGCAGGGACCCCCATCACATGTAATGGTGACTTGGGAAGACAAATGCCATCCATCCAAACACCCCCTCTTCTTTCCCTCCACTTTATATACTGAGCATGATGTTATATGGTCTGGAGTATCCCTCTGGTCAGTTTGGGTCACCTGTCCCTGCTCTGTCTTCTCCCAACCTGCCAAGCACCCTCAACTTCCTCCCCAGCATGGCAGCATGAAAAGCAGAAAAGGCCTTGGCTGTGTTTAAGCCCTGCTCAGCAATAACAAAAACATCTCTGTATTATCAACCCTGTGTTCAGCACAAATCTAAATCATAGCCCCATACCAGCCACTGTGAAGAAAATTAACTCTACCCCAGCCAAAACAAGCTCAGAGGGAAATTATTTCATCAGTCTGTCAAAAAACTGGTTGCTCAAATAAAGTCACTATAAGAATGTGTGTTGGGAGTAGGAATGCTGCAGTTTGTTTCCTTGTCTGCTGAGGAAGAAATCACTTTACTTTGAAGCTACTTCTTCCCACGCAATTCCGCAAATAGAATACTTACATCTCGCAGTGGTCTTTTTACCTAGACTGCCTGTCCAACATACTGAGAAAATGTAGTTGTGAGGGAAAGAGGCACTGTGCATAACATTTAGAAATAGGAAGTCAAATGATGATTGAGAAGAGATTTACATTCAAATTTACCAACTTTATTAAGTTCCCTTTGACTAATAAGTGGGTTTGTGCACCAAGCTGTGTCATTCTCTTGCTAGAGACTGGTAGAGTTGTTTTTAGCCAAACCAGCTATTAAGAGCTATGTTTGTGATACATTATGCTGGTGAACTCAGCACAAAGGTTGCAAGAACCATGCTATTCAAGACACGTTCTTCACCCCTTCTCACCTTCACATAATAGTTCCACACTAAGGTTTCTCATATTCAGTCTGAGCCAAAAGTCAACTTAGGTTTGAGCAAACTAGTGAAATGCTTAAAAATTTTTTCTAACCTTGTGACTTGCTCATTTACAGCTAGAATCTTGCTGTGCTGATGCTGATTCTATGCTGAGTTTGCAATACATGACTGTAGCTTTCTGGAAGAGGTTTTGGAAATATATTTCTATAATATGGGTAATCTCTGCAAACCACTGTCCTCTAAATAAGGAAATTCTAGGGCATTTTGGGCTTAAGGGAGGAGTCTGCATTGTTAATGAATTAATAAAAGTACCTGTGCTAAGGCTATGAGAAACTGTCCTTTGGCATAAGGTGGAGTAAAAGTTTTATTAGCTGTGGCTTGCAGACTAAAAAATTTGAAGTTCCTGTTCAGCTGAGGGTTTGTTCCAGTATCAACAGTTTATGAGGTTATAAAATGTTAATATAGCTTTGTACTTCAGAAAATAAAAAGTGTAAAATGGGATATTTAGGATTAAGTTCACCTTAAAAACAAAATCAGAATTACATGTTGAAGAGACTATGATCTGCCCCGTTTCTACACTATACTTTGATTCTTTTAAATTTTTTTTTTCATGTGTGAAACAAACACATGACTGATTGCTATACTAAGTGCTGGCAAATTACGCAGTAACCTTTTATGTATTTTTGGCATCTTTCCCATTGCCACCCCCTCCTCCCCCAGGCTGCTACAATTCAAACCGCATACACTATGGGTCACAAAGCAGGGTTTATGTTGCCTAACCACAGAAATCTGTGGTTTAAAATGTCTATAGCCTCAGGAGCTCATTAAACTGACAATTTCAGATTGCCTCTTTTCAGTGCTAATACTTCTTTTCTACCTTGACTTAGAATTGTAGTCTGCAGTCCATCATCCTGTTCTGTGCCAAATTTTCATGTGTGGCTTTGCAGTACACTGTGCACAGTGTCGCTAAAATAAAAATTAGCAGCCAGTGGCAGCTAGCAGAAAGGCATTTGCAACCACCGAGCACTTTCAGTGCTGAATGGAGTTGGGTGTATATTTTATTGGCAAAGGCTCCTCATCTTGTATTCTTGCTTCTCTTCCATTACAGTGAATTTTGCAGGGGCTAAGGGCACCTGTTGGATTATATTTTGCCAGGTGTATCAGATTATGCACACTAGAAAAGACATCTTGGTAGAGATGAAGATCTCATGTTTATCTGAGTTAACTTGTGAGGTTCACAATACCTGTTCATTGTATATATTATTGTACTGTAACTGGCTCTGAAGACCCAGTGTTTTCCTTGGATGCCTTCAGAGTTTAAACTGCATGGAACATCATATTTGCATGCATGTTCGTGTGTTTGTGCATATATAGGAAATATATTTACATATGTAGATACATCCATGTGTATTTTCACATGTTTTTAAGATTGGTTTCCAGCATTCTGTGTAGATGACAGTGGGAAAGCACTGCCTGTGTTAGTAATGAACAAGGATAAATAATGAAGTCAATCTACTGAAAAACCTGTGAAACAGTTGATTATTGTAATCTTAAGCAGGGGAAATCCTTGCCATATGACATGCCTTTGTGTTGCTTGTGTTCAGGAGGTGAGTGCAAAGCCTAAAGCATCTCTTCTCTTCCCACTTCCTGCATGGGAATTAGGACCAGCAATACAGGAGTTTCAGAACAGGAAAGACTGTTTTCTTACTGAGTGTTTTATGGTTTGTTTTTTCCTCCTTGCTGCAGTTATCCAATTGAAGCTCAGAAATACTCTTGCAAATTCCCATTTAGGTGACTTTCTCTAGCAGTGAAGAATCTAAAAGATTGTTCTCTCTCTCCCTTCCTCCCCTACACCCATCCAAAAATCTCCTTCCTCTTCTGTGTTTTAGGTGGACTATATTGGGATTTAGAAGACTGCAGCATGTCTTCCTATTAGTTGCTTTGCAGTAGAGTTCTGTCAAACCTCAGTGTCTTCTTGTATTGTCACATTTCAGTATTTTGAGAGCCAGGTGTCAGAACAGCCAGTCATTTTAAAGATTACAGGCACATCTTATAAGTGGTCCACTTCTGAAAGAGACAGAGAAAATTCAAGCATATTCTATAACTTTTGATCTGAGTCAGTGCTTTCCAGCATAGAAGAGAGAATATAGTACTTTGCCTGCATCTGAACTATAAAAGCAAGAATTTAGTGCTGGGGAGATCCACCGTGGGACTCTCTAGATGTTCCCTGGCGTGCCATACCACCTTATGGAAAAGAGTCTGTCTGCAGGTGGTGACAAGTATGGTAAAGGTTTGACAGTTGCAAGTGCTGTTTACCTTGTATTCCCATTCATGTAAAATACTGTAGAAGCAAACCATCAAAAGTTTTAATTGATGCATTAATCATTCTCTTCACTGTTTTGTTCATTATGTGAAAATGAAGATACATAAGATGCACAATTTGCCCAGAACTGTGTGGGCATATGTTAAGAGGTCCTTAAGTAGAACTCCAGGTCTCGAGGGTCAATTTCATTCCTTCTCTTATGTGTGAATCAATTAATGTAGCTGCAGACTTGACAGTAACTCAGTTCTTTTTGTCAACAGGAATGTGCACGGTTTAGTAAAAACTATTTGCAAGTTAATACAAATTCAAGCAATTCAGCTGGGAAAAGATGGAGATGAGTCTGTTTGGAGTCTGTATGGAATCAGGTTAGTTTCACAATAATTTTATTTAGAAACAATAATAACTTTCTGTCTGATTTCCAGGAAAAAAGGGAAATTAAGCTAATACTGGATTTCAGTCTTATTTTTTTGTGTGTTTTGCTTTGTTCGCACTGTGCAGGTAATCATGTGCTGGCACAGGTTTCCCATGAAGGTTGTGGGAATTTCTGTTTTTGGAAATAACAGAATCTGACTGCATGTGATACTGGGTAGCCTTCACTAGCTGGCTGCTTGTTACGTGGGTTGGACTGGATGATCCGAGTAGGTCCCTTACAACCTAAATAATTATCTGATTCTGTGATTTTGTTGTTATTGTTGTTGTTGTTGTTGAAAGTTTTAAGTAGTTTTGTTACAAGGATAAGATTGCTGCCATAAACTTGAAAGGGACAAAGGCAGTGTGAGAAAAGAACCAGTAAGACTTGTTCAAATAACGGATGATTTCTAATATTTCTTTTAATAAGTATTTAATTTTAAGGCTATGAATCACTTCCCTCTCACTTGTTTTTCCTGCTTTATTCTTATTATAAAAGTCAAGTTCCCGAATGTCTTTGCTGTTAAGGTGATTGACATGTAAAAATAAAATACTTAAAGATGCGTGTACAGCTACTTATCTAAAGCTTCTTGTCATACAATACCAGACTTTTGAAGAGGACATCCTAGTGACTTCATGCATCTCTTGAGAAACCATGAGTCAGTACTGACATTACAAGCCTCTATTGTATCTTTTCTGGAGAACATTCCAGCTTGGTAGATGTCATGAATGCTTTTCAGGTTACTTTTTATGCAATTAAGAGGTATTGTTGTAGGAGGCTGTACCTATAATGGCTTAAGGATATAAAATGCATTATTTGAGAGACCGGAATCATGTCCTTAATTGAGCAAAATGAAATAGTGAAGAAAAGTGAAATGGGCTTTAGAGTGCTGGATGTGTTTGCATTCCTGAAATGCTGCTTCCATTTCTTTTTGTGGCTATATCAGATCTCTTTAAAAAATCCCTACTCGTATAGAGCAGTTTTAAATGAAAATGCAGGTAATGAAAATGGAACTCTTTTGAAGTCTTTTTTTTAAAGCTTCTGGTAGAAGAAGCTAAGTTAAAGGAACTTAATTCTGGCTTCGTATGAAAAAGAAGGTGGTAGGATGTGGCTGGAATAAAGAAATAGCCTCTGCCCAATAGGGTGAGGAAAGGTTATTACATTTTTCCCACTCACTAAAGGAGAAATTACTGGTAACATACAATGAAGGTGAAATTTGGGAATTCAGAATGGTATAAAGTAAAGTAACAGAGAACTGAAAATATGAAGCAGACTTATTTAGCCAATATGGTTTTTTGTTTTCCCTTTTGGTTACAGTTACCTTTAATGAAGAGAAATGATTATTTGACATAGGGTCAGAGCCCTTGGATTTTGAAACCTGACTTCTCTTTTTTAGTGTACAGAACGACCTATCTATTTATAGTTGTGTAACAATTTTTGTAGTTGTGCTCTATCAAGTGCCATTAAAATCTGATTTTTTGTCAGGAACAGAAGAATATACAGTAGCTCACCAACAGTAATCTCCCATTACAGTGTTCATATATTATGCTGTCAACTGTGCAAAAGTATTCCACATGGAAATCATCAATGAAGAATCAAAATGCAACAGTACATTCTCAAGTGGTTTGCTATTGTGACCAGTATTACAGGGTAATGAATAAATGTGCTTTAGGCCAATGTTAATTCTGGCCAGTAGAATTAGTTTTATAATACAGCTTCTTGTAATGGCGTAATACCATGATCAGTTCCTGAAAGGAAATGGAAGAAAATTAATGTCTTGCAGATTGGTGCATTTTATTATATAGTGTTTGTCTGGGATGGAGTTAGCTTTCTCCATAGCAGCCATCTGCAACCAGAACAATGTTGATAACACACCAGTGTTTTGGCCACTGCTGAGCAATGCTATCCCTCCAGCCCACTGCCATCCCTCAAAAGGCCAGGAAGGTAGGGGTGGTCGAGACTTTGGGAGAGGATATACCCAGGATAGCATATCCAGTCTAACAAAAGGGATAACTCATACCATATGCCACTGTGCTCACGAGTAAAAGCTAAGAGGAAGGAGCCAGGAGTGGATTCATTATTAAGGTGTATGTCTTCCAAAACAACTGCTACACATAGTGAAGCCCTACTGCACAGGAAGTGGCTACACATTGCCTGCTGATGGAAAGTAAAGAATGTATTTTTTTATTTTCCTTTGCTTTCTTTTCTAGCCTTTGATTTTCTTAAGTAAACTGCCTTTATCTTGACCCGTGAAGGTCTCTTGTCAACATTCTCAGTGCAGGTGGTTTATGATACACATGTACAGAAAATCAGATACAATTTTTTTCTGAAACCTATTAGCCTTTTTTTTTATGAACTAGTATTTTATGATATTCTTAATGATTCATCATGCATGGTTT
Organism: Platysteira castanea; assembly: GCA_013397175.1. Taxonomy (NCBI): domain Eukaryota; kingdom Metazoa; phylum Chordata; class Aves; order Passeriformes; genus Platysteira; species Platysteira castanea. The sequence continues at coordinate 46,224 of VYXC01010746.1, read as the reverse complement.
TACCGTTTTAAATTTCTGGAGGGCTGTCAGTTTTCTGAATTCAAGATTCAGAGCAGGTAGCAAAATGCTTTAAAAATGCATGTTTGATGGAGTAAAGTGGTGTTCCTGAAAGGACCAACTTTCTGAAAGGACCTGGGTCACATCTGCATGTGCAGAAAAGTATGTTGACTGCAGATATTGTTTCCTCATACAGAAAAAGAAGTCTGTCACTAAATTTGTCCTTTAAATCAGATTGGAGCTCACTTCTGTTCAGAGATGTAATAAAAAGGTTCAGATGACCTAAAAGTTAAAAATAACGTATGTTTTATTATTACCCCTCACTCAGATTTATCTTTTTTTCCCTGGACATTTCCACATTTTGAGTGGGTAACCACTATGTTTACTTGGGTGTTTTGCTTTATCCTGAACCCACTAGCAGTAATTTAGGGTAGTGGCACTGTAATGTCATTTAAAGATGCATGTTTTACATTGCCGTTCTAGCAATTCCTTAGATGGTGTTGACAACAAATTGCATCTACACACCTCATTTTTCTTACTGCTAATAGCATTATCAAATTGAACTTTTTTGGTTTGCACTTTTTGATGTTTCATTATTAATCACTTCACTGTGGAGCTTAGCTGACTTCTTTCATTATCCAGTTTAGTGCAGTTATACTAGTTTCAGAACACACAAGATCTGTCATAAAAGGTTTGCCTTTTTTTCTTGGTAGTAAGCCATTTTAATTTTAAACTTAACGTGTCAGGTGCTGACTTTAGGAAGGTTCCCCTGGCTTCAGTGTCATTGCAGCATTTAAATGATGACTGGAAAATATTCTCTTGATTAGGAAAGGTAATTAGTTTTTAAAATATGACAAAGTTACTGAAATAAGAAGCTGCTAGAACCCTATACGTCTTTACAAGGACTATATACTTTCAGTGTCCTGGCATTTCATGTGGACAGTATTTCTAGCTTTCTGCCTGATAAGGATCTGGTCTATAATCTTGCTAGATTCAGAGACAAGCAACAAGGTTTTTTGCCTCTTGCGTGCTGTCATCTTTGGAAAGCTGCAATGAAGCAATAATCTTAGCTTTTCTAGTCTTTATGCACAGATTGTAAAAGACTCTAACTTCAGTAAAATATTTACAAAATCTAGGTAGTTGGACACATGAAGAACATGTATGTAAGTTGACAAATATTTGAGAAATGAATGTGAGAAGTTACAGGCTTCAAGCCCCAAATATGAGGGCCAGACCTGTAGTATGCATAGTTTATGTTCTTAGTAAATGGCATCTGTTTTCTGAGCATGTTTCAACTAGCATGTCGCATCAGTCAGCTTTCTGAAAGAACATTTGTCTTCAGATTATTTATTTGCCTGAAAAGAAACGCATGTCTTCAGAAGAAAAATTATTTGACAAGCAAAGGGGGAACCAGTCTAAAAAAAACCCAAACCCCTGTGGTTATAGCTCTGTTGTAACCACATAACAAAGAAAACAAGAATCATTAGGTATGTAAATAGTCTGCAACCAGCTTTCATAGTTTGGTGGGCCCTTCATTCAGCTGATGGCTATGTAACTCTTAGATTATCCTCATAACTAGTCAGTTGCCCAGGACTGAAAAAATATTAACATTGAGAATGTAGAAAAACCATAATGAGGAGCACCTGTTTTAGTTTAAGGATATGTCTGCTAGATGATGATTTTTCATAAATAGTGTCTTGCTAGGCATAACATAACTCTAAACATTCCTGATTATAGCAGGTATGTATTACTTCTTTAGCTCAGTTAAGGGAAGCCTTAATGTACCATCACATTATGCATTTCAAATTTGCCATGTAATGGGAAAAAATTAGATTTTAATTCTTTTATGGGGTTCTTGCAGATCTCGTTCACTTCACCTGGAGCTGGGTTGGTTCAGTGCTGCTTAAGATGAAGTCCATGTTGTATTACAGTGTTATTGGATGTGAGTGTGTCTCAGTGAATGTTGTCTTCTCTAATAAAAAGACTGTTGGAAATTCTGGCTTTTTGCTCCTTAAAGTTTTTAAAACAGCAATAATAAATGAAATATCATTGTAAATCCTTCCTAAAAGTTGTATCTGACTGTGTCACTCGTAGTGTCTGAAACTGAGGCAATGTGTCTTGAGATATACCACTTCAGTGGGTGGCTCTCAAATCATCTACTGCTGTATGGGTAAAACTCCCTCAAGGTCTCTCTGGTGTGTAGCACAGGTTTGTTGGACCTGTGAACTGGAAAGACAGTCAACCAAACTGAGAGTGGAGGTTTGCAGCAGATTTATGCTGCCTTTCTGTTTGCTTTTCCAGTTACAGCGTAGAATGATTTGGGTTGGACAAGTCCCTAAAGATCACCTAGTGGCAACCCCCCGGTCCCCAGACAGAGATACTTTCCCCTAGACCATGCTACTCAAAGGCCCATCCAGCCTGTCCTTGAGCTCCAGGGATGGGACACCCGGAACTCTGGGCAGTAAGTTACGCTAGTTAGATTACTTTGGTTTTGTTTCTGACAGAACAAATTATGTACTTCAGGTTTCCCTCCTTCCCAGGTTTTCCTTCATCTGCTACTGTACAAGGGTAGTCATTGTTTAATGCAAGCATCACACTTCTAGGTGTAGATGGCCTTCAGTCACTGCCTGTACAAGTGGGAAAGGTGTTGGCCATAGATACATCTGAGAACAGGTGATGACTAGGCCTCAGTGACCTTTTTAAATGTCAAAGGACTGACAGTAAAGTGGAAGTCTCCAACCTGGTAGTATGGCCAAACTTCTTCCTTGCCTGTTTCTTTTGCCTTGTGATAGAAAACCAAAAGAGGGGAGGGGGAAAAAAAAANAAAAAAAAAAAGAGAGAGAGAGAGAAAATTTGTTGTGAGCAGCTTTAAAGTATTAAGTGGGATGATGGTCACCTCAGTCAGTCTCATCTGCTGAAGACTTGGACCTGGGCTTGAAAAACTGGACTGACAATGTGTGACAAATGGTTCAGATTTTTTTGTGGGTTTTATTTGGACCTCACTGATACAGCCAGTGACTCAAATAACACTCTTGAAGAGTGAACTGTAGAAATTCAGGTAAGTAAAACAACAACAAAAAAAAAGAGTGAGACCAAGCCTTTTCAAATAGAGAGATTTTGTTTTAATCTTTTTTCAGAAGTTCTGAGAAAATACCCTCTTTTGACAGTCTTAGATCTAGCGGTCTTAGCGAAGCTGGTAAAGGGAGTTTGTAAAAGGAGGAGGTTAAATTGGCTACTTCTACAGCCGCACTTATTTTGAAGATAGTTGTTTTGCATACTTCCTCTCTGTGTTATGGATATAAATCTAATTTCTTTGTCTTTCAGGAACACTCCTCATCCATTAATCACTGTCCTTGAAAACAGACCTGATTGCTGGCCAGTTCTGCTACAGCAGATAACAGTATTTTTCCATCAGTGTCCAGAGAGGTACATGAATGAAAAATTTAGAAAAGCCTAGCAAATGTCGACAACTGAATTGTATCACTGTAACTGTTTTTTTGAAGGCAGCTGCAAGAAGCAGTAAGAATTCTGTCTTTTGTGAAAGATACTTGTAAAATTTAATTACTCTATTTCAAGTTTTAAAATAATAATATAAATAATTATTAATTAATTAAATACTGGTATAATCAATCAAAAATCAGTTTTACAGCTTTTAATTAACTATGTAGATAAATTTTGTATGGATATAGAATAACTGGCACAAAACTGATAGCATATTTGAGTCTTTTTTAAAATAAGCCATTTGGCTTATTAGCTTCATCAAAACTTTGCTTAGTCAAAAAAAATGAATACAATGCATCTGTAACTCGTCTATAAAAAATGATGGTATGATGAAGGAGAAGGGGAGATGATTAAATCCTATGGAAAGGATGAGGTCTTTAAAAACAGTGTATGCTTTCTGATTTAAAAACGTAGAAAAAAAATCAGTGGCACAGCTTTATGATAAAGCATCATTAAAATGAACAAATACCCAACTGCCAACAATCTCAGCCTTTTTTTGTGCTTAGCACTAAGGACCTTGTCCAGGAATGCTTCTGTGTGAGGTAAGAAATCTGTGGCATTCTCAAAGAGAACTGCTTTCAGTGATTTTACACCTATATGTATGCTTTTCAGATAAAAGTATCCCTTTTCTCCTGTTTTCAGAAAGACTGATAACAGACTAATAGTGCAGAGAAACTGGCTTCTCTGTTCACTTTTTGTAAAGAAATAAGTTTATTAATTGCTTAAATTTCTGGTGGGCTTAGACTACATGATCAAGAGTAAGACTTTCAAGCAAAAGTGTGTTTTGCTCAATTTAATTGATCAGAGTATTTTTCAAATGCTGTTTTCTCATTCACTCTGCTGCTAAATCTGGGACTCACGTAGAGTCCCCTCAGATGTATAAATGATGGAGTGAATGGTGGATTTTTTGCTGGTGGCTTCTTTTGAATTAAAACAGGAGTTTTTCTTGCTTCTATGATTCTATATTTGTTACGATATTGACCATCAGCTTTATTTGATTGTTTTAATAATGTAAAGGACAGCTTGCATTCCTAACATGGTCAAGGCAAAAGATTTGTTCTGTGATAATGTTTTACTGGGAAGCCACATTGGTTAAAACAGTTCCTGTATTATGTAATTGTTTTAAGGCCATTCTGCAAAAACTGATAAGTAAAGGACGACTCCTTTTTATTGAAATTATGTTTTATGTGTTTTGAAAAGATATTTCTGAGTAGTCTTATCCAAATACTTTGAACTTCAGATTGGGACATTAGTCTATCATGGGATTCAGCAAGGAAAATCACTTTCTTGAATTGATAAAGAAAAAAAGAGTAAAATTAAGAGTGTTGTAGTCTGTATATTGAGTCCATATTGAGTCTTTTCAAAATTGCACTTTGAAGGATGATTACTGTATTGGGTCTCATGACAGTACTTTGTTCTAGTAAGTCCAAGTTTTTTGTGAGATTTAGTAATGCCCTTCTCAACACCTTTCTGTTAACTGGGTCTTGTGAATTTTTGCAGGCAATGTCACATTACTTGGGTTTTCTTGTTACGCTTTCAGTAGAAAGCACTCATGGCAGACTTATTTCATGAACTGCAGGTCAGAGAGTTCATGCGTTGGCATAATGGCTTCATTTCTAAGATACCTGTATTGTGAACCATCCCAGTTACGGGAATATGCTGAACTGCGAATGGGTTTACTTAAGATCTTACTTCAGCCTCGTGGGCCAAAGCACAAAGAAGCACCCTCTGTGTTGGAATGTGAGATTCTTCAACTTCTGTGTGATTTGATTCCACACCTGCAGGTACAGTTGTTGCCTGACCCTACCTTTTACAAATACATATTTATCAAAACAGTGATAGTGTTATTACTTTTGTCTTTCAAGTGTGCAAATATAGAATTCTCCTCCATTTTCTGTAGATCTGATTTGTTGATAGTACATAAATCTGACAAGCTGTCTCTTTGTGGTAGAAGATAGAATTTTATTTGTTCAAATCTGATATACCTGTTAAGATGGAAATTGAAACACATTTACCATAATTACTCGCATCTAGTTGCCTCAGTAAACGTACAGTAAACTTGGACATAATGAGAAAATTCTCTTAAATGGCACAATACTTGTCAAAACCATAGGATTTTAACTTAAAATGGATAATATTAAAATGAAACAAACTATATGAGAAGAATTATTTAAGTACCTCTAGGTATTCCTTTCTCATTCTTTGGATCTAAAGACAAAATTGTCCTTCTCGAATATGCTGAAGGTTTTGAATTTTTTTTAAGTTGCAAAGTGATACATAATAGGAGCTAGTGGTTTAATCTTTCTGTCCTCTTTGATTAGGGGCCTATGATGTTGGTTAAACTTAAAAGCTCTGCTTTTCCTAGTGCTTTACTGTTATATCAGTTAAGCTTTTCTGTACCTATCTACCTTTTCCTTCTTTTGATGTTAGGACAACATCTTCAGTTTCAGATGTATTCAGCCAAACATGAGGTGCTTTGGCCTTATTGCTGTGGAGAGAGGGTTCATTAATATGAATAATGAAAAGCTAAGGAGGCTTGTTATAAGGATATTTGGTAGCATCTTTCTTCTATGGCGTGTTACTAGAAAAGTCTTCTTTGTACTCATAGCTACTTCTCACTATCTTTTGGAAAAAACATAACTTGTGTTGTACATGTTTATCTTGGTTCAGGTCTATTCCTTATGATGATGAGTACATGCTGACCTTTTCTAGTCACAGAGAGATCTCTGATTTTGTCTCGATTTTACCTGAACTTCAGTGTAACATTGCGTCTTTAATGTATAGCCAAGCTTCAGACTTGATAACATTTAGCCATAAGAATGGCACTGAATAAAACTTAGGAAATTAGTTTTGAAGCTTTCTTTCCCTCATACATGTTGACACTTCTTTTTTTTTAAACAAGAAATCAGTTGCATATTTTCAAACCGATATTAATACTTGAACATTTTCGTCTCACCTGAGAAGTTTCACAATGGAAGGTACTTCCTTCAAGAAGCTTGTTTGATGGACTGTTTTATAATCTGTCAATTCCTTCCTCTTCTTTCTCTGAACCTCAGGTTGTTACTATCCTTTGATTTTAGCATAGCTTAATTTAATCCTCTGTGTAATATAAATGCTGAAATATTTCCCTGTCATTTTGTCTGACAGTATCAACCAAGCTGTCAAAAGTACAGATCTTCACCTGTAGACTTTTCTGCTCATTAATTCAGTGACATGAGATTTCTGATTAGAGCAGATTATTTATAGAACAAAAAGGGAATAAAAATCAGGATGTTATGCTTAATTCTGGCTCCAGAATTTGGATTGGAGCAGTGCGTTTGTCTGGAAGTAGTTTTCAAGAACAGAAACACTGTCATCGAACACATGGGGGCTTTGAGACAACCTGCTTCTTGAAACCTCTTTAGTTGGCTTTCAAATATGGAGATACTGCTTTTGAGTATCACACTTCAGCTTTTAGTTTCTGTGGTAGTTAGATTGCACGGTGTTCTAGAATCAAGTAACCACTGCCTTTCTTTATTGAGACATACATTAAAATCTTGGTTACGTTACCAAGGAAATATTGTAGAGCCAGATGTTTCTGTTATAAGAATATTTACCTGCTTGATGAAATTCCCACACACTTTTTTGTAGTGTTACAGGAATCCCGAGAGCTGAATTAAATGCTATTGCTTTTGAGTAGAAAGAGATTTTTCTCATCAGCTACCAAGAAATGTTTTAATTCTTTCACATGTTTCTTATTTTACTTTGAAATATCAAATAGCATTTGATTTCATAAGTTGTTTTTCTTCAGAGAGGTTGGTTAAGGGATTCCTGGTATTAGTTTATAAATATGTTTCTTTAAAGATTTAGTACTATTTGCAATAGAAACGTAGCAGAGCTAATAGAACTTAATTCTAAATTCTGTGTAGATAGGGAAGCGCAACTAAATCATCACGTGTTTTGGCTTTGTTTTGTTTTAACTACCTCTCTGCAGCTTAAAGACTTACTGCAAGTTACAGAAGCCTTGTTTTTCCTGCAAGAGCTGTTCCTCAGCCTACTACAGTATCCTCTGTTTTGGAAAGATCAGTTATCCCAGCTTACTCTGCAACTGTTATGCTTCTGTGAAGTGTGTTTAAATGTAACAGGAGAATGCTCATCTTTGGTCTCCCTAATAGAGGACAACTTTGAGCTCTTAAAAGAGGTAAGAGTACATGGTAAAAATGTAAAATAGTTTTATTAAAGAACATCATGTTTAAGACAGTAGAGACAATTATACATGACATTCATCTGCAGGAGACCAGTGTTGGTGTCAAAAGTTTCTAATCTTTTTTCTTGGTTGAATACCTTCAGAAGGTAAAACTGAACTGGTTATGTATATATCAGTTAATCTCTTAGTATGGACATTTGTTTAAAGGGAGTTACAATAGTCTGAACAAAGTAACAAATTAAAATGTTTTAGTTACTTAGTTTAAATACTATTTTCACGCAGTTATATTCTTCATTGCTCTGTCACTACATGTGCAGTCACTATGATTCATGAAGATAATCTTTCAAAGTTTTGGTAGTTTCCTGTTTGTTCTGTTTAATGTCACTGAGAAACAAAGGAGGCTTGGAACCTTTTTCTTATTTCCTTGTAGGTATTTCCAGTGGACCAATATATAATTGGGCTAGCACTTCTACTGCTGCAAACTCCAGAAAGTCAGCAAAAGTCTGTCTTGAGTCTAGGTAAAGCTCTTCTTGTGAAAGAGGAATCCACACGCTTAAAACTGTGTCTTCGTTTCTTCATGGTTATGAAATAAACACTGCATTCCCCTGGGGCTGAATTGGGTGGTGAAATGGGGTTTCTTTATAAGCAGAATTTTTCCTGAATTTAAAAAATAATGGCAGTAAATATAAATTTTCCTGCTACACTGACTTTTCCCATTGATGTTACTGTATTTTAAGCTCCCTGCTGTCTTGGAGCTTATTGGTTTCATTTTTGAGCTGACAGGATATTCTTAGCTGATGTTTATGAATCCTGAATGGTTTCTTATTATAGGTACTGAGAGCAGGCGTGACAATCATGGCAATGTGTAGCTGTGCTTTTGACTTAGCAGTTGTGATTAGTTTAGTTATTCCAGTAAAAACAAAGGTCTGTGCTACAGTCCATTTTTGTATTTTTTGCTGCCATCAGGTACTTTGCCATAAACAACAGAAATGTGTGACTCTCTAAATGAAAAATCACAAAAAAATCTTTTGCCTGTCATATACACATACAGTAAATCTGGGGACATTTACTTTGCTCAGTTGAAGTGTTTCCTAGAAATATATGTCATGCCTAAAGGTACCAATGTTCATTTCTTTTTTTCCTCCTTTGTTTTTTCTCAACTTGTCTTAAATAGCCTACAAGCTCCTTTCATGTCCAGAAACCCAGGACATCTCAACTACAGCCCTTACTTTGGTGATGCCTGTGCTACAGATCTTGTCTTCTACAACAGTTGGAGACTGCCTGTCAGAGGATGTTTCTGGAACTACCAGGCAGCAGTTGGCTGTAAATCTTTTGGGAATATTAAAGGAGGAAGGTGTGAAGGACAAACAGGAATCGGTAAAGTGATAAAGTTTCTTTCCTTTTTTGGGGGCAGGTAGGGGAGGCATTTAATAATTTTTCTGCATTAAGTCTATCTGCTTGGGAAAGACTCTGCATGTATGAACTTCTTTGTGCGATACATTCTATGAGAATGCTTGAAAATATGTATAGTTCATAAAACTAGACTACTGGTGAAGTGAAAGTTTGTTTGCTGGGTATTGTTTTATTTAGCAAATGAGATTTTTTTACTTTAAGAGACTATATAGATTGAAGAATTTACCTGCATTCTTAAGCAAGTAACGGGATTTAGCAGAAATCAAGGTTATATGTATTTACTCTGTTTCTTTCAGACTTGCTTATTCTCGTCATCCCTTTTTCTTTACTGCTGTATGTGACTGTTAGCTACCATTCTTTCTCCCTTGGCTGAAGAGAGTTACAGAGCACCTAAGTATCAATAAGCAAATTTTGTCTCATTAGCCTGAATCTTTTTATATGTTCTGTTGGAGTTTTTTGGGTTTTAGTTATTTCCTTACCACTTCTCTGCCATCTATCTGTATGCCCACTGTTCCAAGAACAAGTGACAGAAAATCTCTTTGATCAAGATGGGTCTAGCACTGGGGTAGCTAAAGTCGCTTTCTGCTTTACACCCCTGTTTTGTGTAGAGAGGGTGTGATGTGACAAGCTGGAGATAGATACAGTGCCAGTTCTGAGTTGTGCCATGTCTCCTTGACCTGGAATCTCCCACCTGCTTCATCTTCTATTTCTCCAAATCTGAAAAGGCAAGCCCGTTTGTGCTCCTAATAGAAAATAACTTCCTGTAAGTTCACAAAAGCTTACACTTCTTAGTCTACTTGGAAAGAATAGACAGTGGGATGACACTGGTTACAGGTCACTTCCTTCTAATGGGACTTTCTGGGTGCCAGCCTATACAGATGCCACTGGAGGTTTGTTTCAGGGAAACATCTTAGAAGCATGTCAGTCCTCAATGCTCGGTGTCACTTGCCCACATGTTTTGTTTTCTGTTGTATTTTGGAAGCTATTTGAAGGTCTTACAAGACTACTGTGTTACTGTACAAGGTTACAGTGCGTTGTGTTACACTGGCTTCCTGTAACAGGACTTGGTTGTACTAATTCTGGTATTCTCTTTGCTTCAGAAAAGCATGTGAAAACTTTTCTGTTAAGGGCTTAAATAATTTTTCATGACCAAGTTTTTGTGTTGGCCATGTTACAACTGAAAACAATTATCTTTGCTGAGAATTCTCTAACAGTCTCTTCACTTGGGTCTCACTGATCCTTGCAGAGTTCATAGCAAGTAGGATGGCAGATCTTTGGTAGTTCATGGTTCTCAGTGCAAATGGGGAAACAATCATTTTACCTGATCATTATTTGTAATAAGTATGCCGATAACCTTTGGTTCTCAACTAAAAGATTAAAAAATGTAGACTCTCTTTACTGGTCCCATGACTGCACTTAATTTGTGTTGTAGAACTAGATCAATGCTAAGAGAATAAAATCTTGACTGAATTATCCTCAGTCTTCCTTCACATTAGAAATGGGCAAGGAAAGAGGTAGGAAAAAGAAAGCAAATGCTATGTCCACAGTGAGCAAGCTTTGACCAAGAGTATACAAGAGCAAACATGGTTCAGTTATGGTATATTTTCACAGAATCACAGAACAGCCCATGCTGCAACATCATCTGGTCTAGCCTTTCATAGGAAAGGGAGCCTTGATGAGATTTAATGGCTTTTTTTTTTTTCGCATTGATGGTAGTAGGGGATTGTTCTACCTTCAGTGCCATGATTTTGAAAGTTAGGATGGGGCTAGGCCTTCATGTAGGCTTTGCCATTGAGAGATTTTATATATGTATATATATATGTATGTATGTATGTATATATGTGTGTGTATACACACACATATATATATATATTTGTGTTGATAGACGGAAATTTTGTATGTAACTTACTTGATTAGAGTGCAGCAATAAAATAAAATTGTGATCATAGCCTGTTTTCATGTAAATGAAATAAAGGGAGAAGAGAGTGAGTACAATTAGGTAGTAAAACCTTTTGGGGATGTAATGTGGAATGGGAAATATCAATGTAGTATTTCAGGCTCTACCAATATTAGCAGTTTTTCCCAGGCACTTAAAAAAATATAAAAGTTAAAACAAATGACAACACCACCACCACAAACACAAAAAACCCCCCACAAACAAACATCACCTCCCCAAAGAAAACCCCAAGTAACAAAAACCTTTCCTAGCCTGATCTTGATTTCAAGACCTGTTATCTTCTACAGGCAGGCAACTAAACAGTATATCTTATGGATCCTGAAACTCTTATTAAGTCACTGCATGTCCTTGGATAAAGTTTAAATATCTTTTTCAATAAATGGTAGTATCACAGCTGTATCCAGAAGAGATTTTTGGCTCCAAGTGATCTTGCTAGCCAGAAGAGATAGCACTTTAGATTGTTGTATTTTTCACATACAGTACTTGTAATGGTAAGTAATGTAATAAGCCAATTTTAATGTAATTTTTTTAAGTAATCTAAAATAACAGGGGCATTCTACCTTCTATTAGCCAAAATAAATTTACATTGAATCAAACAGTGTGATTAAAATGAAGTTCTGCAGTTTTAATAAGAACAGCTTTTGCTGCTCAAAGTCTCTTTTTCCCTGGTTATTTAAAGCTGAGTAGGTCCTAGCCTTTTGGATTCTGAATTCCATTTTTAATGTTCATTTGAAGATCTCTTCTCAAATACTTTCTTGACCTGATCTTTATATAAATGTTCTTCACCTAATCACTGCCTGCTAACTACTGTCTTGATAATGGAAAGATATTTTCTAAGGAAGCAGAGAATTAGTTGGAAACAGATTTCATGTCTTGTATTAAACTTTCCCGTTTTAATGAAAAACTTTGAAATTTATTTACAGGAGCTTTAAAATATATATACCCTTATGTATATAAAAATCCAATTTAAGACAATTCTTCATTTGTATTTTACAACTTTCCTGCTGCTAAATAGTATCTTCCATGACTGCAACTGTTAGCAAAAAGGTTACATTTCTGTAAGAAGAAAGTCTATGGAGGAGTAGGGGAAGATGTTGGAAAATAGCTTTAGCTTTAGCACAATAGTATATGGCCCCTTTATTCCTGGTTAATGCCTGGTTTTGTACCTACAGTGCTTAGTACAAATGCCAGAAGTTAGTGTGGCCTTGTGTTAACTCCCTATGTCTGTGACTAATAAGTTGTGTTCCAGCTAATACTTCCTTATTTATTTGTGTTAGTGATTAATGTGTACTAGCTGATATCTTAGTTTTGAGGACAAGGGTTGTGTGTCAGAGCAAAGAATGATAAGAGAAGTACATCATGACTTGATGACATATTTGAGGTACTCTCAAGGAGAAAAGATTCATCAGAAGATCTAAAACCATATCCAAACAAGTCCATGGAAATAGTTAGCATATATAGCTGTATTCAAAAATGTGATGAGTACGTATTAGTTTCAGGAATATAACCCAGTCTGTTAGGTTACTGAGCATGAATGCTTTGAGGAGAATTCCCCATGCATCCAGGAATGCTAATAAAGTAATGTCAGCTTTCTAACCTAACAAATTGGATAGAGAGTTTGCTTCCCTGTTTTCAGTGACACAACTGTAGAACATTTGTTCTGAGAAGCAAAGCAGTTAAACAAAAAATGTAAAGTCAGATTAACTTAAACTGTGATATTAAGTACTATTAAGATTTAAGACAGCTTTTAAAAATAATGTGGATGATAGTTAAAATTCTATGATTATCCTGTAATTGTCAGAAATGCAAGTTTTTGTACTCCAGAATTACTATGTCCATTTTAGTAGAGAAGCAGCACTTAGAGTTACTACCAAGAACAGGAGTGATGGATGTCAGATAAAATGGGAACTTCTAAGCACGGAATTATCAACCGACTGAAACGTGTAGTGCAAGAATTCATATAAAAGATTTTGAAAAATGTATTGCAGTTTGTTGTTTGTATTTATTGCATTGGGACCATTAAAAAAATGTTTTGGATGTCACAGTTGTTCTTTCATGGTGTCTTACTTGTTTGATTGAGACTTTTATTTGTTTCACTTGTTCTCAGGTGTCCTGCAAACTCCTTTTCCCCATTACCAGCTCTTACAGTTCATTGTATACAACCTGGAAGATCATGGAGCTCATGAGAGAGAAGCCTGCAGTTACTAAATGGTTATCTTCAGTGAAGTCACTGCTACCTGTTAGCACTCAAGTCCCTGCCCATGTTTTTCTTTTGTTGGCTTATCTACTGATCCAAGAAAATGGAGACAGTCTTCGTGATGTACTCCAGGCTACAACAGAAATAGCCAAGGCTGATTGTTCTCAGGTAAAGACTTATTTTTACTGGTTTGAGATTTTTTTCAGGAGTTGGGTTTGATTTTGCAGCCTGAGAGAGGCAAGGCTGTCACAGTTTCATGACTCTAGGTCCGACAAGTGGCAAGGCTATACCTGCATTCCTCGTAGGTACAGTGTGGATTCCTCCAGCAGTAGTGCACAGATGGTCAGTGTGTTGACAACGTGCCTTCTGGATCCCAGTCTCACCAGCTGCTGGCATCTGGACACTGCAGTTGCTAATGCAGACTGCCCCTCACCCTGCACAGACATGTGCACTCATATGCCCTCAGCTTGCTGGAATTCACTTTTTGTGTGTCACTTACCCATTCTGGAGTATTTTTTGGTTGTTTAGACTTAGGAAGGAAACTGACTTATTTGTTGATATTATCAAAGAAGTACGAAAATACAATATGAGGAAGCTGAAAAAGGGCTACCAAATAATTTCTAACTTCTGGAGACCTTATGAATTATTCCCTATGTTCTTTCATGGTTACTGGAAGACTGCCAAGTCCCTTGTGACATCTTTATTCTTGCTTCTTAGAAACACATGCATAGTCTTTGTCTGCTTCAGTACTGAATTCAAGCTAGAATTATCCAGGATGCTTAGACTTACTTATATAATCTGGAAAGATAGAGGGGGTTATCTGGAAACAGCAACGTAATGCAGAAGGCATTGTACAGAAACAACCATAACTTACTTGTAAAATAGGGAGGAGAGAAGTGTTGATTCAGCTTTAATTTATGCCATAAAGACAGGCCTTATTTTCTTTCGGTGTTTTAAAAATTGCTTTCTTCTCTAAGAGTTTGCATGTTCTACAGCATTTCTACAGCATAAGTTTAAAAAAGTTACAATTTTGACTGTATTATTTAAGTATGTGTTGGAAAGCTGAGAGCATAAAAATCTTATCTCCAGAAAATCTTATCTTCAGAAAAAAAAAACAACCTTTAATAAGCAGACAGGTTAGAAGTAGGATGGTTTTGTTGAAATATAACACTTCTTATCTCCTACAAGCCATTTAGACCTCTTGTTGAGAGGAGGGGTGCAGAGCTAATCTATGAAAAGGGAAAGAATGTAAAACTTAGAGGTAGTGAAAACTGTGATCTGACCATGACAATGTGATCCTAAGCCAGGAGTCAGAAATGAGTCTTCCAGATATATTTCCTCTTGTAACTGAGACAGGTTTTTGAGGGAAGACACAAAGCTTAAGGAAACGTACAGGTGTTTTGTTAACCAACTTTTTTTTTTTTTTTTGCAAAGTAGTTATTAAAACTTCATTTTCTCACTTAAGTAGGAAGTACCTAACTGTATTCAGAGGTCAGGAGTCAGCAAAATGAATTGCACTTCTGTGTAAAAGCAGAGCTGATATAGAACCACCTGGGTATCTGTTCTTTAACTTAGGTTTTTCTAGAAAATGTTTCTGTCAGTCAACTTTCAAAACTATTTTGAGTGGTACACCTCAACTATGAGTAGTTTGACATGTCCACTAAATAGTTTGTAACCAGAGATCCGGGTCCTGGTCCTTGTAAATTAATTAGTCTCTTGGAAAAGGGTAGGTAAGACGTACCTCTGCCTTGTTGTGGGAACCTTTCTTTGAATTCTGATCCAAACTGCTGCAAGTAAGGCAGTTTTCTTCTTGTGCCTACC
>VYXC01010746.1:0-31136 GCA_013397175.1 Platysteira castanea | reverse complement strand
TGACCAAGATAACTCCAGGTCTTTTAGAATGGGTTTCTGTTTCTGTAGACTCTCCCTAACTTGTTTTGTTGCATTGCGTCTTTGAGTTGAATGTTGAATCAGTGGCATATTACAGGAAGGGGAAAGGAATGATGCTTTGTTTATTAACTATTTGGTATAGTTGTTCAAAATGCAGTTCACCAGTCATACAAGAAAAGCAATAACTTGCTGAAAAAATACTACTGAATTAATGGTATCTAAGCAGAATGGCCTGAAGCCTGACTGTAGGGAATGACTGGTGTGAATTTCATTGGATTAATCTAAAATAGCTCCACTGACTTTAAATGAACATATTTAGAGACAACTCAAAGAGCAAGTCAGCAGAATTACAGAAGCTTTAGACAGATTCAGGGAGAGTAATTTAACCTGAAGCTGTTCATGTTTAGCATTATGTGATGGGGTTTTTCTACTTTGTTTGTTCTTATTTTAAGCCAAAGGTTTCGTTCACCAATACAGTAAGTAAGGTTGATGGACATATCCTGTTGAGCTAACTCTGGTGGTCAGACTACCTTAGAATTAAGAAACATTCCAGGCTCATGAAAAAGTCCTCCCTGGCACTGGGAAGCGTGGTTTGTGTCCAGAGGCAGTGAGAAGACGAAGTTCAGACTTCATCGTATTTTTTGTTTCCCTAGCAATCAGCAGAGGTCCATGTGAAAACCATTAGAAACCATTGCTAAAATGCAGAACTCAAACCCTGATTTGATGATACTTTCTTACTGGGTCACATTTTGTCAGCTAATAAGGTGTGTAGATGGAGTGCTTTTAGTTTTTAAAATTACTGTGGGCTTTAAAACACTTTCCTGCAAAATATGTAACATAATCAGGCATCTTTTTAGTAGTATCACAAAAAAAAAAAATCAATATAATTGGTATTATATTAGATGTTCTGCTGAGTAGTATTTGAAAGTTTGGGGTGGGAAGAATAGAGTGCTTCACTGGGATGATGTTTCTGTTCCTAGTGCTCAGTTAAGTGCAACCAAGGACACCATATTCTCCAGTTAGCAATATCTAATGCATTTGTGTCTTTTAAATGACATACTTTACTCCAAAAGATTTTAATGCTTTGAAACTTGAACTTACTGTCTGGCTCATTTGAACTTGGCATCACCTGACATCTGTCTTGTCTCTGACAAGTTATTTTAGTTCTGAGTCTGCTTAATAGCTCTACAGATACTATTACAGTATAGCACTGCACTGAAAGATTATCACATTGTTTCTTGTAGGTTCAATACTCTCTCTAAGGCAGGAAGAATTACCTTAGACTTGTCTCATCTTTCTCTTGCAATAACAGTACACAGAGAGAAAGCATTGAAGCTCCTGGATGGAGGAAATAACTGATTACTTTAATAACTCAGTCAGCAGTGTGATGGCAACTAACATTAACATACTGATGGCAGAGTTGTCCTTTGGGAATTGCTGTATTTGGTTCTGTGTTTTATTCAGTTCCACATAAATAAATTGTGCTTTATAGAAGATGGTGAAAGTAAGTGGTTGGGATATGAGTTAAGAAACTGAAAAACTCATCACAACAAACTTGATAGACATTTGGAGTCTTCAGTTCCTTAGAGCACTTTCTGAAGAATGCAGTGGAAGGTGGTGTGCGGCATAGTGGTTAGAAGGCTATTCAGAAGAAGGAAGTCAGAGGACAGGTATGGAAAGAAGAAAACAAAAAGTGGCTGTTAAGCCCAATCTTATTTTTAAACAGTCACATCTGTATTAACTTGAATCTGTTCCTTTGGTGTTAGCAGCACTTAAACACTCAGTTTAAAGCCAGATATTTGTAGCAGGCCTAACAGGTATATTCTGAATTCTTTGAGTGTTTGAATCATGTCCAAATCAAACTAAACTTGGACTGGAAGTTTACTAGCTACTACTTCAGCACTTAATGTTGCAGAAGTTAAGTTAAATGTCTAAAGGGCAAAATTAAGAAGTGTCCACTTTGGAGCCAAACTGTGAACTACGTGTACTCCAGCAGACTATATAGAAATGCTGAGATGTCATGGTGAAGATCATAGCATAAAAGAATTGTGTGGTGGGGTTTTTTATTGTTGGTTGTTTGGGGTTATTTTAAGTGATCTAGACGGTCACAATTTCTGTTGCTAGTGACATTGTTTCTTTGTTATTCACAAAGGGACACAGTGGTTGTAGCTGTGGATATTGAATTGAAAAGCCACAGGTGATTGCTGTGCAAAATCTGAGTCAAAGAATTCAAAACAGAACAGAGTCAGAAAGACAGAATGTTCATCAAGAATGCCATCCTCATTCCTTTCATGTTTATTCCAACTCTTCACAGAGCTCACTAACAGTAGCTCCCATTTTCACACTGAATGTTGTTTTTAGAAGAAGTCAGTTGTCTCTGAAGTAAAGTGATGGAGCACTTAAAAAGCGTTGCTAGGTTTAAAAATAGTTAGCATAATTGATCTTGCAGACATTGTTCTGGTTATGCTCTATTTTTGTTGTGGGTTTTTTTTCCTTACCCTCTCCATGAAGAGAGTCTACAGAATATTTCTCTGTATCTCCTCTTTCCCCACTGCCTTTTTATGATGCAGGATTAATGATTATATCTGGTTTTGGCTGAAGCATTTTGGAGTAGTAGTTCTGGACTTTCACTATGGAAGAAAGTCCAGAAGAATTTTTAAAGGCTGAGGAGTGAAGAGTAGTACATGGACTGTTAGGCTTTCTGAACTCAAATTGCTGCACAGCCTGCAGAGACACTTAAGAAAGACGTAAGACAGTCTTTCTAATTCGATGAATTGTCTTGTGCAGAAATTGTTATTACACTCTGTGAAACCCTTGCTGTACTGCAAGGAGGAGAAATTAAATCATCTGACTGAGGTCACTGGTGGATACAGCACAAGATCTATTACTGTTATTTGAGGATTATGAGTCTATAGAGGACATGTATTCTTTTATGGTCTTTCAGCTGCTGGATGAACTATTTTAGTGGTAAATGACACCTTCTGGGAAATTCATCTGAAGATGCGTTATTTTCTATTCTTTGGGGTTTGGGAGTGCATTAATACCCAAAAATGTTAAATACATTTTTATTTGTGTAGAAAACATGTTTAAGGATATGTTGAAGTGAATTTGACTCATTCAGATGGTGCCTAATGCTTTTTTTGTTTGATTGACGATGTAAACTTCAGCAAGTAGCTGTAGGGAAACAATCGTGTCATAGTCCAAGCTTGTGGACAGACTCTTCATGATTGTAACTTATTGATTAGTATCCTGCTAGAGTACATGAAACTTTTGAAAACCTAGCTTGTGTTTTCTAAAAAGTGCTTCTGGTTTTTGAGAGAAATTTATTTTATAGTTTTGTAAACAGAAACTTAGCTACATTTGTGCATTTATCTGAAAAACTCAACTGTCTGAATGATCCAGTAGTTTTGTCTTGCTCATTGAAGCAAGAAATGCCAGAATACTATATGCTTTCAGAGGCCTTCTCATTTCACTGTTTTGCCTACTGGACAACTAGATTGGTGGTTGATCTGGCAAAATTCAGCCCAGAAGTGGAACTTGCTGTCCTCCCTTAGCTTGTGCTTTTGAAGAAGAACAGCCGTCCTTTAGCTCAGAAAAAAAAAAATCAAGCCACCAAATGGCAGTGAATTCTTCTCAGGTGTATTTTTCAAATAATATCATTTTGTATCACATGTTCAGTTTTATTTTGAAAGGGAGAATTGTTGAGAAACCTCAGCATCTTTTTTGTGATGCAATTATTTTTAAAATCAAAAAATACGATCTTGAAACTCTTCTTCAGATTCCTAATGACAGACTTGACCTAACTTCTGCATCCTCTGGTACCGTGGGGAATGCAGAAGGCAGTGTTGACAGGCAGCATGCCTCCCACTCTGAAGCTGTTTCCTGCCCACTCAAAGCTAGTGAATTGTCGTATCGGCTTTGTGGAGCTGTTATGCCCTTGATGAAGACGTAGCATAAATTTAGTATTGAAATTAATCCCAGCATTGTTTGTTCATTTTATGAGGGCTATGGAGAGAGGAGCAGCTTTGCTGCACCAGAACATTTTGGAGTTTTTCCTAATCTTACAGTTGAAATATACAGTTCAAAACAAACAGACTGTAAAGGATAATACTTTTTAAAAAGTTTCTAACTGTCATTACAATAGCACGTGCTTAAACGTTTCCTGAAAATTTCATAAATCAAACTTAGTATGTGTTTATTAGATGTTCATGTAGAAGTTGTTGTAGAACTTTGATTTAATGTATGTTTACTGTATGTAAGCTTCGTAACAAGGTAATTAATGTAGACAGAGGACTTGAAATGAGCTTCCCATCACAGCTGATGAAGGCTGGGCTTAAGCAGACTGACTTTAAAGGGTTTGAATGTTATTATAACTAAGGATTATGAATATCATTTATTTTGAATATTGTTTGGTCTCACTGCTCATGTGTAGTCCAGTGTAGCAACAACTGAGAAAAATGAAGGAAGTAGTCTAGTCACTAGACAACTAGCTTGAGATGAAACAGATTTGCCCAAGAACCTGCCTCTGGCAAGCGGAAGGGGTACAATGGGAAGAGATGGGAAGTAAGCAACTTAGGTAAGGATATTGATTGTTATAATGACCTATCTGTCATCTCTGCTGCTGTCCTTTGTAGCCTATTTGCCTAGCATAGCACTTAGCAGGGATGGATATGGTTTAATGAATTGACAAAATCCTCTTATCCTCTGAGCTGGGAGCCTTCCAATTATTCTGCTGCATACAAAACTTTTTGGATAATTTTATTGGAAGACATTTCTTCCCTAGTCATATATGTTAACAGTTGTATGAAAAACTTATGTATTGGTGGAACACTGGAGGACCATGCGTGACCTCCTTGAGAATTTAGGACCTTAACATGGTGATGCAGGTTGCTGAGTTAGTGTTAATGATTACCCCTGCCCCAAAGATATCGAGTGCCCACTGCTTACTCATCACCCTGCAGTTCACCTTGTATCATTCAAAGATTTACGTAACCGTAGACCAGTTGATGTATTTTTTTCTTGACACTCGAGGTAGAACAGGTGCCCAGAAATAGAACTGCTTTGCTCTGTCAAGTCTCCTATATTCCAGGGGACTTTTTGTCTACCTGTATTATTTGGTTTCTGCACAATCTCCCTGTTACCTAGGGCTTGATTTAACCAAAACAGATATTTGCTTTGAGGATGTTGAGCCTTTAGCACTCAAATCTTCTTTTGGGTTCTCTTTAATCAGGAAATTAATTTTAGATTTCTTCCTGTATACTAATGTACATCATTTTCTCTCAGACAGTGCTGTTGTCCCTTTGGCATGGGTAAAGTGGGGAAATACAACTGCATTGTGCACAGACTAGCTTAAACAAATCATTACAGTTAGGGAGTGGGAAGAAAAGGTTGGGCAGCAAATTAACTCTCGTGTTTTGAGTGCGGGTTTCACTTTTCTGTGCTTCAATATTAATGCAGACATCTTATTGCTGAATTTTAACTGGGACCAGAATTTACATTAATCAATTCTGCTGTGTGCTGGAGAAGTGGTATAACTTACTTCCCCCATGCCCTTTTCTACTTTAAAGAATATCATGACAGCTGGGAACATCAGTGTTTTCAACACTGTTTTGTTAAAAATCATTACCGACAAAATGCTATGAAAAAACGTTGTTCTAGCCTAGCCAAAATCAGGACACAACAGAAGCTATAAAACTGTCCAACTTTTCTTAAATCCAAAACTTTGAAAGAAAGGGGAGGGAGGTTGCCAGTGGGGAGTTGCTTTCAGTTTGGGTGTGAAAATCTAATCAAATTAATACTACCCTAAATTCTCAGCCTCATTTATTGATTGTGCTTTGAAATATTTACATAAAGCCCATCTTCTTTCAAGACAGGTCATAGGGTGATGACTGATTCTATAGAAGGCAGACAACAACCTTGAGAAACAGAGAATTCTACAAAAATTTGGAATTCTTTTGGTTTACAAAAGGATTTATTCTATTTAAGAATGTCAAGTATTATCTGTAAAATGAAAAAAAATAATGCTTTATAGTTAATTCATTAGGTGGTAAGTGCAGATTCCAGAACTTAGCGTAAGTTTGTGGAAGCACAAATTTAGATTGCTGAATTGTAAAGATAGTGATGTCTTGTAGAACAAACAATATTTTCTTTTGGTCTATGATTTGGAACCAGAACAGAGCCAAGTATGCAAAATCCAAAAGTACTTGAATTATTAAGTCCACTTCCTGTGGACTGAGACAGATCTTTTTACAGTGAAAAATGTTATCATCTGCTCATGTGAAAATGCATGTTGGAACAAATGCTGCAGTAGAATTTTCCAGGTTTTTTTAAAACCAATATCTGTATAAACCACTCAGATATATATATATATATCAATCTCATATATAAATAGCATATATATTTGTCTGTCTGTGTGTGTTTCTGTTTTAAGTAGTCATAAAACCAAGTTGGAAGAAAAATGAGGACATCATGAGTGGATTTAATTTAAGATTAGATTTAATCACACAGTGATAAGAAAGTGCACAAGAAAAAACTGTAGCACCTGCAGGTGGGAAAATACTGAAAATCTGTTAAAAAGGGAATGGAGATAAATAAGTCTCCTTTTCTTTACTGGCACTTCAGCAGCAGCCCTCTGGAAGTTTTGTACCGTATAGTAAAGAATGCAATGAATAATATTCAGGTTTGTCTTATATACAGGCAGAAAAAAAAATACATAAAAGATGTGAGGTTTTAATATGTTGGAACAAGTTCACTGTCTTTTGTAAGGTGTCATGTTGGCAAATTCCAATTTATTTCATACATATTTTCTATTTTAGGTCCCAAATCTGATCCCAGTTCTGATATTTAAATTGGGAAGACCTTTGGAGCCTGCACTTTACAGGGATATATTGTATACATTGCCTACACTCGGTGTACATAAGGTCAGAATGAAAAATTTTTAGTAAAATGAAAAATGTATCAATAAAAGGTCATATATTTATAAAAATTATTTAGACTAAGCAATGTATAGTTTGCCTAACTGATTTTTAAGCTTCTCCATTGCTTTGTAGTATTTTGGATGGGATATGATATTTGTTTTAAAGTGTAATGTACATTACGCTTTACCGTCTACACTGTATGATCATTATGTATGTCATGAGTGGATGCTCTTGTGTTTGCTATTTGCTAAAGTGTTTTGGAAAATGACTTTCAGTTTATTTCTGATATTCGAGTTGGACAGTTGTTTCCTGGTCGTACTTCATTGTAAAATAATGATTTGTAGATTAGTCTTTGTCCTTGGACATATAAAATAACAACACTTTGTTAAAAATTTCTTTCAGGTTTGTGTAGCTCAGATTCTACGTGCCATACACATGCTGGGGAGCACGCCAAAGCTCAGAGCAGTTGCCTCACGGCTGATGACATCATTATGGGAAAGACAGGTTAGAAAATCTTTGTAGTGTCACTGTGATAAGTCCAGTTGAAAAACTTCATTACCTCTAACCACAGAAGAAAACAATTTTGGAGCATTGCTGCTACTAGTATGTCATTAATGGTGCCTATTCTGATCTTGTTCTAGTGGAATATTTCAATAGTATGTCTTTCATGAAACCTTCTTTTCATTTCATGAGATCTCAAACTGGGATTAGAAAAAAAATCTGTTTGAAGGACAGCTTTTTGCTTTTCCTTATGTGTAGTAGGAGGAAGACCTTAGTGTTGTGGTTTAACCCCAGCCAGCAACCAAATACCACACAGCTATTCACTAACACCCCTACCACCAGTGAGACTGGGGAGAAAATCCGAAGGGTGAAAGGGAGAAGACTGGTGGGTTCAAATAGACAGTTTAATACGGAAAGCAAAAGCTGTGTACACAAGCAAAACAAAACAAGGAATTAATTCACTGCTTTCCATGGGCAGACAGGCATTCAGCCATCTCCAGGAGAGAGATCACATGCAGTGGTGGCTTGGGAAGACAAATGCCATCAATCCAAACGTCTCCCCCTTCCTCCTTCTTCCCTCCACTTTATATCCTGAGCATGATGTCATATGGTCTTGAATGTCCCTTTGGTCAGTTTGGGTCACCTATCCTGGCTGTGTCTCCTCCCAACCTCACAAGCACCCCCAGCTTCCTCACCAGCACGGAGTATAAAAAGCAGAAAAGACCTTGGCTGTGTGTAAGCCCTGCTCAGCAATAACAAAAACATCTCTTTATTATCAATCCTGTGTTCAGCACAAATCCAAAACACAGCCCCATATCAGCCACTGTGAAGAGAATTAACTCTACCCCAGCCAAAACCAGGACAAGTTGTGTGACAATCATTTGCTTCTCATTTTTTTAACGATGCAATAGAGACCTGGTCTGCAAAAGCAAGTTAGATCTCAATGTAGCATTAGAGTCCAGTAGTGAAAAGAAGCAAAATACGGTATGCAATAATAAAAATCAAAGTGGTATTTAGAAGTCCTGTAGAAGTGCTACCAATTGAAAATCCTGTCACTCTTTTGAAGGTGTGATGATCATTTTTAAATGAAATCTTTTCTAGGATCGAATTTACCCAGAACTGCAGAAGTTCTTGGCCATGTCTGATATGCCCTCTGTGTCTGTTGACAAAGATGGTCAGTGGGAAAAGCTGATTGCTAAAGCTGCTTGTATAAGAGATATATGTAGGCTGAGGTAAGTGCAAGTGTTACCCATCTAATGTCTTTTTAAGTTGTTTTCAGAAAAGCTGCATCATTATTTTTCCTTATTCTCTTACATTAATTGTCAGTAATATTTTTCTAGTTGAGACACTGACTCAGCCATTGCTAATCTGAGCAGCTACTAAGTTTGGGGTTTTCTATTATGACTAATAGAATGTACATATAAATGCTGTTAAAATTAAATGGCTTTCATCCTGGAACAAAAGATGCATCCTAGACTGACCCAGGATAGAAACTTCAGGCATAACACTTCCAAATTAGAAAAAGGGAGAGACGAAACAATGGAAGAAACAACTAATGGCCTCGCTTTTGATCTATTCAAGGAAAGATGGAATGTTTTTTTGAAAACCGTATTTTATCACATGCACATTTCTGGTCTTTATTCAGATGTAATGCCACAGAACACTGTTGTGCAGGTTTAACTGGATGATACATTGAACCTTCCCAGCTCTAACAATCCATGAATATCAGTACTTGATAATAATTTACAGTTCCTGTAAGGAGTAATTTTGAATTCATTAGTATTTACTTCCTGGTTTTATGTGCACAATATCATCTTTTCTGTTTGTCGCTTATCTTGGCTTCTAGTTTTCACTTTCCTTCTTGAAGGTCAGTTACTAACAGCTGAGAAGATTCATATATCTTTTAAGCATCAACTAAAAAACCAAGGTCCTAAAGAAAATACCTTTTCATTTACCTCTTCAACCTTCTTCTATTTTGCCAAACAGTATTTTTCAAGAAATTTTTTTAAAGTGAAAATCGAGAGAGAAATCTCAATTAACCTGTAATACTCTTTTTGCCAGGTAAATGGTACAGTTGGAGTTCAGGTATATGCACATTCTTCATGCATCTAGAAATTATTTGGAAGAAAGTGTGAGCAAATCGATAAGTTGCAATTTACCTTGCATATGAGTCACCTACCAGATACTATTTACCAGAATCTCTTACAGAGATAGTATGAGGAACTGTTGAACACCTTGCCCACCACAGCCCAGTAAAACTGAATGGATAGTTAAACACTGGAAAGCTAAAGCAGCCCATGCAGTCACTGAGGGAAAGACAAAGGACATTGCAGCAGAAAAAAACCCCAGAAAAACATATCTATCTGATGTAAGAGGGACAGGAAACTTTTGGTGCCAGAATCTCCACCAATACACAGTAGTGACTGCTTGCAGGAGACTGCAACAGAGAAGCATAAAA
Organism: Platysteira castanea; assembly: GCA_013397175.1. Taxonomy (NCBI): domain Eukaryota; kingdom Metazoa; phylum Chordata; class Aves; order Passeriformes; genus Platysteira; species Platysteira castanea. The sequence continues at coordinate 21,242 of VYXC01010746.1, read as the reverse complement.
TAGCGTCTTTAATAGCACATTTGGACTTTCATTCTCAGTCGCTTCTTGAATGGTGTAATCTTTCGGTGTACACAACATGCTTAGACGAAACCTTCCACAACTTAACTACTCCATGATCTTTTATTCGGAACTTGATTCCTGCTGATTCAATTCCCTGTCACTCAGCCTTTAGAGCTCTCTGACATATCTTCCTTGTATTTTTTTTGGTGTGAACTCCCAGTCCTAGGCAGTTTTAGTTGTCACTTAAACAAAACCAGCACTTAATAAATTTTTGTGTATAAATTATTGCTTGTGTGTATGTGTGAATATTGTCTTCTGTCTTCATGGTTTTTTCCTTTAGACCATACCAGCATGGAGCAGACATGTTGGCTGCAATTTCCCAGGTATTAAATGAATGCACAAAACCTGATCAAGCTTCACCCGCTGCCATAGTATTACAGGGTCTCCGGGCACTTTGTGAGGCTGAGGTAAGATTAAATTGGCTTGTCCTTGTGTTTTGAGTTTTGCTTAGCATTCATGAACTTTTCTCCCAGTTGGCTTTTTTTTAAGAGTACACTGAATTGCTGCAGAATTTCTTTTTCTTCTGACAAATTTAATTCCTCTCTTCCAACATAAGTTAATAGTTCCTGGGAAATTGTATTGTGACCTTCTACCCCAGCAGATCAGCCCTTCAGTGCATGGGCTGAAATTTTAAATCAGCTTTGCAATTTGCTACAAAGACATTCTTCCATGCATCTTTCCTTGAGATTTGAAAAGAAAGACTGTTTGGTACATAATTCTGATTGGCTGAAAAGCACTTAAATAATCTAATTTTTGTGTCTTCTTACTGGCCTGCCCTGCTGGGTCTTATTCATATAGTGTACCAGAGAGGGTGTGAAATCACTAGCAGCTGGGAGGTTTCTCTTTTACCATAATGCATTCATTGCTTACTGGTGAAGAGGACAAGTAAGCTTTGGGACAAGCTGCCCAGAGAGTTTGTGCTGTGTCCATCCCTGGAGATTTTTACATTCCTTTTGGATACAACCCTGAGCAACTGATCTCATTGTAATCCTGCTTTGAGCAGGAGGCTGGGCTGGAAATATCCTGAGGTCCCTTTGAACCCAAATAGTACTGCGCTGCTGCGGTATCTCTGAGTTAGGAGACAAGGCTTTTTGTTTCCATATCCCAGGAGTTGTGATGCAGGCACAGACATGCTGTGAATCTACTACTGACAAACTGTACTATACAGACCATCAGAGTAGTGGACTAATTATATCCTGCAGCAAGATTTGATTACCCATTCTCTGCCAAACAGCAGTTTTATGTTTATCCACTACACTACAGTGTTTACTGCAGTAAGGCCAGCCATTGCCACAGTATTTGGAATCACTTAACAGCTCAAGAACAGTATAGTGAATCATTCATAGATACCAGTATTCAATATAATTAAAAATCTTCAGACAATGGCTGCTAAGAAACAATTTATTCAGGGTAATTTTTTGTTTGCCTTTGGTGTGGAGTTTGGCTCTTCTTAAGGTCACATCGATTCTTTGAATGCTGGCCTTGGTATTCAATCAGTGTTTTCCCAGGCTGGATTATATTTAGACTTCATCTTGCAAAGAAGCAGGAGTTAGATATATAATAAATGTCACATACTACTCTAATAGCCTCATTTGAGAACAGATGTATACTGTACCACTGTTGAGGACTGGAAAGCTAAGACTGCTCAGGATGGAAGGAAGGAAGGATGTGAGGAAGGAGGAAAGAAGGATGGACAGAGAGACTTTGTGGACGTTACCAATTTTTCCTGTCCGAATTCAACTTGCCTTATTTCCCCAACTACAGTGTAATGTTGTGGGAGACCAAATCTACCACCTAGCTATTCTGAAACTTTAATAGGGAATTCTCTTGTGGTTTGGCAAGCTGGGTGACCATTTGGGTTAAGTAATTTAGTCTGTCTTTTACTTATTATTTAGACTCTAGTTTGGAGTGCAGAAAGGATATAATCATAGAGATTGGTTTTGTTTTGGTGTTTTCTGTCTCTGCCACTGACTTTAGGGAAAGGGATATAGTCTCTGAGCTTTTCCATGTTGTGCCTGTTTGAGACAAAATTCAGAGGAACATCCAAATTTGAATGTCCTCTCTTAGAAGGCAGGTTACAGCCACTCCTCCCCCACCAGATTTGGGAAGAAATTCCTCATAGGAAAGTGAAAAGGGAAAAAACTATTTCTTTAACAAACACAGAGCAAAAGAATAGTAATGCTAAGTAATAAAACCTCTCACTGTGGAGAGAAACCTGGGAAGATTTTAAAGTCCTTTCTGTGTGCGTGGTGTCTCTCCTCCTCCTCCTCGGAGCTGGGTCAGCCTGGGTGCCCTCTGGGCCTAAGGTGGAAAGTTTTCCCAGTGAGTTCTGGTGTTCTGATGTTGTTGAAACAGTCCAGAAGAGAAGAAGGGAAAAGCTGAAGTCCCAGAAAAAAACTTAACCCTCTGTCTCTCTCTCCAGAGAAACAGCCAAAAAGCTGTTTGAAGAAAAAGCTCAGGAGCCACAGCTATCTCTGTGTCCTTGAAGCACAAACTGTTTGTAAAATTTCGCTCAGTTTTTTTTTTTCCTCTCCCCTCTCAGGCTCAGTTTAAAGGCACAGAAAGGCACAAGATTCATTTCTGGGCGATATGGGATACAACATCATAAAGTCACCCCAAGACACCTGTGCAGCTGCTTAGATGTAGGATTTTAGAGAGCACCTAACTTTCAGTCAGCTTCTGAACCAGAATAATAAATTATGTTTTCATACATGTAGTGTTGACTCAGTTGATGATGGAACCCTGTACACCATATGGCTTTGTCAGGGTTGAGTTCTGAGTCTCATAACAGCTCCTTTGTAGAAGTAATGCGATAACAAAATGTGCTGTAACGTTGATTTCTTTTTTTTTGTTCACTCTTGTGTAAGAATAGTTATCCATTCTTCTGACTGCAATAATTGTTTTGTATAAAGGTAGTGTCTTTGCTCAAAGTGCGTCCTACATGAACAGTGGTAAGAGTATAAGCTTAGCTTTTGCAGGACTTGCAAGAAGGGCTAGCTGCTTCCTCCTCCACCCCCCTTTTTCATTTGGTAGGTATAACAAAAGGTCTTTTAATAAATAATGCACAGTGACTTGCACATCAAAAATGGAAAAAAACCATGCAGTTCTTGCCAAATCACATTTCCTGTTTCTCGGCATGTAGTTTGTTTTTTCCCCAGTGATTTCAACAGAAGCTAGTGTGTTTCATATGAAGCTATCCTGGCATCTAATTGATTTCATGTATCAAGTACAGTATGCAAGCCAAGAAACAGTCAAGAATAAAACTACTAACCATAGTGTTTAAATCCCCTTTCCATTTAAATGTTGTTGTTCTCTATTTTTCTCCTAAGATTTCTTGCCCTTTTAGGGCAGTAGGTCACCTGAAGGAGAAGTGCATTGTCTCTTCTCAGCATGTGTAAAACCTAGCTTTTAATTTTTCCCATCTGGAGGTCAGTGTTTTGTGCAATGGCAAGCTTGCTATTTTAAAATAAATTTTAAAAATAACAAGAAAACATAAATGTAAACCAAAATGTGTTGTACCAAAAGTGCTGTGTGGTTGTTAATGTCTCCAGATGACAATGATATGTTAACTGGAACAAACCAGAATGAAAAAACCCACACAACAAAAAATTAAAACAGACTTAAGAACTTTTACCAAAGTATGACACTAGCATGACTAGAGCTGTAAACACATGTTTTCTGAATAGCACTGATCCTTTTTTTTCCAGACAGTAATTGCCATACCAGTTTTGTAAAGTTCTCTTATCTTGCTAGTTTTCTGGAGTATTTTGCATTTTCAGAGGACAGCTTTGTTAGGCTGAACGGTGTCTGTGGAATCACAGGGCTTTTCCTTGGGGATTCAGGACTAGCAGATAAACTTCATAATGAGATATTTATCACAGTTGCCCATTCCTCCCGGAAGACATCATGTCAAGGTTATTACTGCTTTTATAACCTTTTTTTATTTACTGTAGGTTTTTATGGTATGTAAAGGACCAGTTTCCCACTGTTCCCATCCCCCTGTTCCATCCGTTTACAGTATGTCATTTGGTGGGAGTTTTCTGTAGGACAGCTATTATGTTGCAAGTCTACAAAATACCTTTTGAAAAGGAATTGTATAGTCTTAAGCTAAATCTGAAACTTCTGTTAGAATGATAGCGATTTTTTCAGGCCTTTTTTCATGTTTTAGCTGCAGTTGGAGAATATGTGTGTTATGATAGGAAAGAATGAAGTTAAACATGCTTGGCTAGCTAATGATTTGTTAGTCTTCCTAAATTACAGTATCAAATTCCACGAATGCACAACTTCTTTTCTCTACATAACTAACTCATTACAAATGTAATATTTCTAGATAGCTGAGGAGGAAATTCCATTGCTAATAGATATGTCTGCCTTTCTGAACACCGGAAGGCCTTTTTTCTTATTCTTGTAATTTCTTATTCCTGTTTTGAAAGAATGGAAAGAGAGGTATCATTTTCCCTTGGAATGTTATCAGATGAGGTCTTTCTAGCCATCAGTGGTTGTTACCATAGAAACACACTCATGGGTTTGCTATTCCTGAAATGGATTCAACTCAAAATACATCTTTGGTTTTTTAAACTGCACCCTGAAATGTGTTTTGCACTCACTGAAGTGACTGGTTAATTTGGCAATTACCTGCATTCAGTGATAGCAAACATTCTGTTTTTCCAGTGCAGAATAATACTGAAACTACCTTTCTTAATGGCTTTGGGGAATATCTTCATAAACATACCTTTATTTGATACCAGTACGTAGATCAATTTGTATTTCTCATGTCTTAGTTTTCTCTTGCTTTGTTGTGATTTTTTATGCCTGAAAAACGTTTTCATGGCATTTTCTCAGACTGTTTAAAGTCCCTATTTGCAGTTTTTCCCTTTAGAAAGCTGAAAATTATACTCATAGTTTGCTTTGCCATTGCTATTTTTAAATTTTTGTCTAGACTTTGGTTCTAAGCATACATGGTTTGGGGTTTGGGGTTTTTCTTTGTGTTGTGGCTCTGCGGGGAGGGTGGGGTAGAGTGAACAGAGTTGTAGTTTCTTGAGGTTTATGGTTTTGTTTGTTGGGGGCTTTTGTTGTTTATTTGGTTTGTGTTTTTCCTGTTTTGTACTCTTTTTGTTGCAGTGGAGTCTGAAATCTGAAAGACAAATGGTAACATCAGATTAATTATAGACAGAATTATTTTAGATATGGTGCTAAAATTCTGAAATGTTAAGTTCTCCACAGGTAGCAACATTAAGGTTTGATTAAATACTGCATGGAAATTACTTAAGTTTTCAGAAAAATACATGGCTCATTACCAAGAGAACTGTTGTTTCCAGGAAGGAAATTATGTATCCTGGAAGACCAATTATGCATCCTGCTGTGCTCTAGTGATAGTGTAAATGTGTTCAGTATTAGGTATTAGTGTTTAGTATTTATTGTAGTTTGACAGTTTCCAACAGTTTCTGGATTCCTGAACTTTTGTATTTTGCATTTGTTCTGCAGATTTTTTTGGCTCTGATTGTTTTTAAAGATTAAAGGCATTTTGTTTTGGAGGGTTCCCAGCAAAAATAGATTCCTCATTGGTTTCCTCTGCTTTCATCCTACTGAATTCCCAGAGACAGCTTGCTTTTTAGCTTATTTGACCAAGTTAAGTAGAGCACTAATGTGGTATGAAGATAGATGTACAGCTTTGTGTATTGCTAATAGTGTGCTATTTATTACTACTGGTAGTTGCATTCCTTGGAGAAGTATTGTGCAGTACTACTGTGTTATGTCAGTTGATACACAAGTGAATTTTCAGCATGCTTTCTTTTTTACTGTTTATGAACCATATATTAATTCCTGTTCTCAAGAAGGAAGAGCAAGGACAAGCACTGGAAAGAAATGTTGTTTAAGTAAAGTTGGGGTAGCTGTTAATAATGGTGCCTCCCACTTTGCTTCCAGGTTGTTTGCATCCGTTCTACATGGAATGCTCTGTCACCAAAGCTGAGTTGTGATACAAGACCCCCCATTTTAAAAGCACTGAATGAATTGTTTTCCCTGGTTCCCTCATTAACAGTGAATACAAATGAGTTTGAGGTACGTACTTATGGACTAAGGAGAGTCTTTCTTTTAGTATATATTTGTATATAACTTTTATATGAACCTGCTTGATTTTGATAAAATTGCACTCACTGCCTAGTTCAGATTAGTCAAATGCACGTTTATACAGTTTCACAATTTTCACTTGCATTAGTGAGTCCTGGGAGATAGTTGGGAAATTCTAGTGCGAGGTTAATCCCTGGTTTCCCTCTGACAGAATGCGAGGACATGTGAATGGAGTTCCAAGCTGCAGCCCTTCCACTTTCCTAGCTCAGTGTATGTTGATGTAGATATAAGTTGTTTCAGGTAAATGCCTCTATTTCAACTGCTTTTTGGTCAAAGAAAACAGAAATGCATGTTTTCTTTTGCTTTTGTAGAAATTCAAAGCTCAAGTTATCAGCTTCCTTTGGAACAATACACAGAATAAGGTAAGTGATACAATTGAAAATGTTCATTTCTGATGTCAGTAACAGGATATTAAGTTTTGTGCTTTTCTGTCAAGACAGTGTCAGTAATCTCATTTTCTAATAGGGTTTTCTTTTTGTTGCTTAACATTGTTTCTGAAGCAATTTACTATGCGTGAAAGGTGATAACTGAAGGTTCTAACTTCTGCCATTTCCAAGGAGAATTACAAAACAAACTCTGCACTAGTATGACCTCACCTTGAGTCCTAGGGGCAGTTTTGGCCATCACAATATAAGAAAGACATTAAACTGTTAGAGAACATCCAAAGAACGATCACCAAGATGGTGAAGGGCCTTGAGGGGAAGCCATGTGAGGAGCAGCTGAGGTCACTTGGTCTCTTCAGCCTGGAGAAGACTGAGGGGAGACTTCATCTCAGTCTGCAACTTCATCACAAGGGGAAGAGGAGGGGTGGGCACTGATCTCTTCTCTATGGTGACCAGTGACAGGACCTGAGGAAATGGCCTGAAGTTGTGTCAGGGGAGATTTAGGTTGGATATTAGAAAAAGGTGCTTCCTCTAGAGGGTGGTTGGGCACTGGAAAAGGCTCCCCAGAGCAGTGGTCACATTACAAAGCCTGACAGAGTTCAAGAAGCATTTGGACAATGCTCTCATAACAAAAAGACAAAGAGGAATAAAACTCAATTATAAACAAGTGATGCACAATACAATTGCTCACCACCCACTAAGGGATGCCCAGTTCATCCCTGAGCAGTAATGGGCACTGTCTGGCCAATTTCCTTGATTTTATATACTAGGCATAAAGTTCTATGATAGGTAATATCCCTGTGGTCAGTTCAGGTCATCTATCTTGGCCGTGCTCCCTCTGAGCATCTTGTGCACCTGCTTACTGGCACAGGAAGCGGAAAAGTCTTTGATTTAGAGTAAGCACTTCTTAGCAACAGCTAAAACATCAATATGNTGGAAAAGGCTCCCCAGAGCAGTGGTCACATTACAAAGCCTGACAGAGTTCAAGAAGCATTTGGACAATGCTCTCATAACAAAAAGACAAAGAGGAATAAAACTCAATTATAAACAAGTGATGCACAATACAATTGCTCACCACCCACTAAGGGATGCCCAGTTCATCCCTGAGCAGTAATGGGCACTGTCTGGCCAATTTCCTTGATTTTATATACTAGGCATAAAGTTCTATGATAGGTAATATCCCTGTGGTCAGTTCAGGTCATCTATCTTGGCCGTGCTCCCTCTGAGCATCTTGTGCACCTGCTTACTGGCACAGGAAGCGGAAAAGTCTTTGATTTAGAGTAAGCACTTCTTAGCAACAGCTAAAACATCAATATGTTATCAACATTATTCTCATAGCTTGGATATTTCTGCCTAAAGTACCCTCAGAGTGCTTGGTATCAAGCGTAGATAATTGGTCTTGCTACTTTGCATTGTATGTATAAAAAGTAAGCAATTGAGAGTGTGCCTCAGGAAAATATTGTTAAACTCTTTTTCAGCATTCAGTGGTTACTTTATAAGCTCTTTGTATGTGGAGTTTCCAGTAGGTAGCAATACTATATGCTGTGTTCATGATTTTCTTTTTTCTTCCTGTTAATTTTCTAGGATGCACTTGTAGCCATTTCAGCCTATAAATCGCTCTCATCATTTGGCTCTGAAGAACATACAATTCTTCATCTTCCTGGACAGGTAACCATGTTATATGTTTGATAGTAAGCACATCTGACACTTCCATCTGACATGGGTTATATCCTCGTGAAAGGATATAACCTCCTTGTGCCTTGTCTGCCAGAAAACCAGGAGAGCCTTCTGAAGGAATGCAAGCTCCTGCTGGTGACACAGGATGATGTCATGTGTGATTGGCATAGCTAAGCCTTATGAGCAGGGAAAGGCAAAAATGAAACTTAGGCCTAAGCAGTCAGAAGGTAGTTTTTCTTATTTTGTTATTAAATTAGCAGCATTTTTTGAGGCAGCTGATTTACATTTTATGCTCTTCTGTTTGTGCTTGCAATTGAGTCTTGACACTAAGCAGCTCTTATGATTGCTGTTTATTCCATTGCAGTCACACTCATGGATAGTGCTTTTGTTCCCAAGCCAGGCAAGTCAGTTTGAGAGTAGGTGCAATTTTTGGAATTAAGCTGAAGTTTTCCCGTGTTTTTGTTGTGAACTTTTACAGCATATCATTTTACTTTTTTATCAATAAAGGCAGTCAAAAGGAGTTGAGGTACTTACTAAAAAGCTTTTTAAGTATGCAGAGGGCTGTTAAATGCTGAAACTTCTGATTAGTTGACTCAGTAACCTAACAAAATGGAAGAGTACAAGGAGACGAATGTAAGGTCGTCTATGCGACTGGTTTTTTACATTGTATGAGAGACTAGGCAGTACTCAGTAGTGCATTGGTATAGGGAATCCTACAGTTTTATAGTAAAGGCTTTATTTACTGCTTTATTATAAGATAGGCTTCATTTGTGTGTTGTAACTGGCTGTTAAGAAAAGGCTGGAATATGCAACTTTAAAATTAAAAAACATACTTTATATAAATCAGTGAGGAGAGTTCAGCATAAACCTTACAAATTAATAATGTGTTTTACATAGAAGACCACAAGATAGAATAAGGGAAATGTATAAATTCTGCTGCAAGACTAAATCTTTCACAGTAGTACATAGCTCTGTATTACTGGTGCAGTACTTTACAGAAAATGAGTAAATATGTCTTAATTGAAAGCAATGTAAACATATTGCAGTTTTTCAAATTCCAAAAACTAATATGTAGAAGTAATGTCTAGCAAAAATGTTCTATTTATAATAAAGTGCCAGTATAAAACATGGTTAAAATGAAGAAGAATCAGGGTGAAAGTAAAATTTTATGAATATTAGTTCAGCTGTAAGTGTCAAGTTTAATTTTACTATTACAGATACGTATTTACACACTCTGTGATTTTTATCAACCAATGTTGCCTTTCAGTCAGGTAAAAGAGAAACTTTTTTGCATTCCACTTCAAATTTATGAAATGGAGTGAAAATAATGAAATGGGGAACTTTTCATATTTAGTTGGTCTTTTGGACACTTGGAATCATGAATGGTAATGAGGATTTGGAACTTTTATGCTGACATTCAATTTTTTTTAAATCTTCCAGGCACGACCAGAAGTTGACTCACTGGAAGAGATAGACATGAATGAAGATGAAGAGGATCAGGAAGCAAATCTATTTGTTCCGGGTTCTTCATATATCAAGCTGTTGTTTCTAACACCAGCTGCTGTTTTAGGAGGTATAATATATCCAGGATTTGAGGTTACTTTGCAAATATGTGATCACAGTAACTGTACAGTGGCTGTTTTATAATGGAGTGTCATGTTAAAGTGCAGCCTTGTTTTTTTTTCCTTAACAAATGATGGGGGAAAATGTAAAGTAGAAGTTCAGAGGAAAATAAAGCCTACAACCTGTTTTTAGGAAGGTGGTGGGACAGAGGTCCTGATGGTGGGAAAAAGCATTTATAATTAAAAGTTCTTTACCTGTCCTAGAGGAAAAGCCAGTCTGTTACTACCTACTTCAAGTACTCACTGTTTCATCACAGTGTGACTTCGGTAGGGAGGACTGAGCAGATGTTTCTAAAGGCAACTCTGTATTTTAGCCCAGGACAGATTGAAGTAAAATAAATTTTGTATTTATTGCTTTGTCAACAGAGTATTAATGGTATGAAAACAATGTTGGACACGAAGTCTGCTTAATTAAGGTATCAGTGCTATGCTTAATGCATAATTGTAGTGATGCATATTGATGCTGAAGTATGCTTCAACGGATAGTCTCTGGTTGATACACTTGTTCTGAAACCTGTGCAGTTGAATTACCTTCAGTACTTGAGATTTTTGCCTTTCACTTGATTACTTTCAGAAATGCTCTTTAACTTACAGTTACAAGATTTGAGATATTGTGCCAGGACATAGACATTGTTATTTCATTCTTTGTAGAATACATGGGATCTTGATGTGTGATTGCAGCCTGTAAACATTGCCATGAGATAGCAGGTAGTGTTTTGTACTATTTTCCCCCAGTGGGGGCTTTAAAAAAAATCCATTAATCAAACTCTTCAGGCACTGGCATCTGCAGTAAGTGCAGCCTAATCTAGAGAGTCTTAACTACTAAATCCTGGAAGCTTTGTAGGGGAGAATGACATAATCTAGTTCAATGAAAGAGAGTGATGTATCTTGACAGAAAACTCAGTCAGTGTAATGAATGCTGAGATAGCCAGCCCTCTAGGAAGATGAGAAACCAAAATGAAATTTAAAGTGGACAGACAGAATTCGGAGATGCAGCAACCACAGACTGGTATCAAAACATACTTGAATCCAAACATTCATGGAACAGTTTCTCCCTTGGAGATGTCTTCTGACATTGTTAGTTAACACAGAGTCCAGAACACTTGAGCAAAAGCTTTATGACTGACTGGTTGTTGAGAGTTAACTGCTTCACCAAAAAGAGTATGAAACTGGATTAATGAGGCGATGTCCAAGACAGGCCAAAAGCCACAGAGCCTTTGTTCTATGGAAGCTGAATCTTTGTCATCTCATCTGGAACTCTGGTGATACATGTTATTGAGATTAATAACATGTAACTACTTACATGAAGCAGTGGAAGGTGGAGCTTTAGGTAGTATTTTGTTCAAACGCCTTTAAAATTGATTTGTCACATCAGTTTTCCTATTATTTCTAAGTATTAGATTCCCAGGATGTCAGAAAGAGTATGACAGCCTTATTTTCTTATTTTAATAGTTTTTCATTCTGGATACCTGAGACTTCTCTCAAACCTGGTAATTCAGAAAATTAAAAATAATTCATAAAAAGAACTATAAGCTTGATATAATTGTTGTTGGTGTTGTTGGTGTTTTTAGTAATAGTGGTAGTATCCTTACTGCAAAGTAGATTACGATAATGATAATAACAATAGTAACAACAACAACAATGATAATAAAAACATTGTCCATGTGATGCTACTTATCTTTGTTTACCCTCAGATTGATTTCAAACACTGAAATACCATATTTAGGTGTTTGCTGCACATTTAGTTGTTTCGCTAAATTTATCCAGATAGTATAGTTTGAGTTATACTTGTCAGTCTAGAGCCTTGTCTTGTCCCCTGCCTGAAGAATTGCTTCTGAATGGCTTATATTTATGTATTTTGGCATAACCAGCAAATGCAGAAATATGACAGCAGTGATAAGGGGTCTCTGTCATTGTGAATGGTTTCCAGCAGAGAAATAGCTCCCTCTTTCAGCAAATTTCTTCCCTATTGTTGTAGCCACTCTAAACAAAAAGGCTTTTATAAAAAGTGTAGAGCCTGTAGGTGGATAGTGTTTTCACGTCAATAAATACCTACTCTTCCAACAAAACAGAAGTGTTGAGGGTTGAAGACAAAGACTTAGAGTTTCTGCCTATATCACTGCAGTGAAAATTGCTGACTGCATTACGTGGGTTTCGTTTGAAGGATATTGGCATTACAGGTGGAGGAAAAAAATCCCAGGATGCAGGTGCCCTTACTGACCTGCTACAAAAACATGACTTAAACTGGTACTCCACTGTGTGTCTTCCTGTCAGCATGTGCTGCTGTTACTGTTACTTTTGTAGTGGTTAAAGAAGGCAGTCAACAGCTCATGGAATAGTTAAGACTGTATTTCTTTCCAACTTTGAATATACCTTTGTCAGTTTTGAATAAAGTAGCTATATACTGGAACTTCCTCACATTTCTTGTTTTTAGCAAGTTCCCATGATTTTCAGCAATGCTGTTTCCCACTTCACTGACACTACAGGTGGAGGGAAAAAATCCCCAGATGTAGATGTCCTTCCTTCCTTCCCATGCTACAACATCAGATGTAGGCTGCTGCTCCACTGCAAAGTGGGAAAGAAGTACTGACATCATTCTGGGGTTTCCATGGTTAGTTTTGTCTCTCAGTCATCAGACTCACGTTCCCTTTCTTCTCCCTTCATTGCATTGCACTTCGTCAAGCATTTGAAGAGTTTGCAACATCACTTGTGAAACAGGAGATGACCAACATGCCCCGTGCTGTGTATCATTCCGCCTTGAGAGGAGGGACCACACGCTCAGACCAGGGGAAGACAGTGGCAGGTGTTCCAAATTTCTTGCTGAAAATGTATGAGAGGAACAAGCAACCAGGCATGACACCAGGCCTTGCAGGTAAGCTGTCACTTTCTTGAAGTAGACAAGTATAATTGTTTTCACCCAAAGATTGCTGTGAATCTGAAGGTGAAGCAACTTAAGAAATGATGTTTTATGCCACTTAAATGTGCTTGCATACTCTTTTGGGTTGTTGACTTTATTAAGTTAGCCTTACTTTGCTTTGGGTTCTCCCTTGACTCTGAGTGAGTGTTGGCACTGACCTTTCTGTTCCCCTTCCCTCCCTCTTTCAGCTGGCATGTTGCTGTGTTTCGACCTACCAGTGCACATGGGCAGGGATGGCAAGCCTATTAATCGATTTCTGGCCAGCAGGGGCCGCAGTTTCCAGAAAATGTTGGTTGCCCTCATTCACGAGGTAAGTTGTTGCTGGCTCTTCTTTGCTTTTCAGGAGTATACACCTCCTTCCCTGCTTTGCTGTCTCATTTGTTTATGCTCATCAGGTGTTGGTAGCAGCTAGTGATAGCATGTATGAATGTATCATAATTAACTGAAGTTGTTGTGCGGGACAACTAGAATCATAGAATCATCAAGTCCAATCATCAGCCTACCACCAGGGTCACCCAACCTTACTAACTTAAACTGAACATGTAAATACATTTTTTTTAAGGCTGTAATGCCTCTTCTGCTTCTTCTTTACTGCTGTAATACCTCTTCTGAAAATCAGAAGAACAAAGAGAAGGTGACTTCTGCCTTTTCCTGCCTTGCAGACTGCTATACATATGTGCCTGATACCTGTCATGTGTAACCAGTTGTAGGTGAATAGCAGGCCTGAACAATGATGAGGCTCTGTGGGGAAACAATATCTACACCTTGCTAAGACTTGACATTTTATTCTGTCTCTTAAATGTTTCAGCTCCCTGACCTGTTAGGCTTCTATCACTGAAACCATGCAGTTACCTTTGGTGTGGTTTCAGAAAAATGGCATGAAATAAGCCCTCACTTAATTATAATAGAAAATAAAGTGCTTGCAATGAGGTCTGTCAGAGAATTTGAATTACGGTACTTTTATGGTTAATATCAAAGTTCATCTTTGGAAATTTTGGACAACAGTAAAAAAAAAAAAAGTAGTTCAACTGGATCCAGGGAATGTTCCATTCTTAATTTTCTGCCAATGGGAGCAGCTTTTAACACAAGTGAAAGCGCGTTAAACTCTTTAAAAGTTCATAAAATAATTTTGTTAATACAGTCATTTTGTATTCTTTTAGGGGCTACTTACATGCATCTGAGGGGGTGACATGGGTCCTGATTTTGTTTTGTGACTGTCACCCAGCAGATGTGAGGCATATCTGCTGGGAAGTTCTTCTGTGATGCTACTAAAATCACTGATATCAAACACTTTCAGTTATGAAATAACTATAGCACAAGGTTTGAGTGGGAAGGTTGCGTGTGCAGAGTTTGGAGAGTTGTCTGTGTACAAACCGACAGTCTGACACTAGAACACAGGCATGTGCCTTGGATAATGTATGGGGACTACATTCTGATCCTGTGATGGATCTGCATTGCTCCCTCTGGGCTTTGCTCTCAGGTCCTGCTTCAGCATGTTCACAGTGTTTGTACTGGTTAACTCCCTCAGTCTTTGCAGAGCAGGCAAACCAGTTCTCTCTCTAACAAACCTCTCTGCAGCGTAGTTTGCCTGAAGTTTCCAGTCAAATGATGTAAATGTGTGCCATGCTGAAGTTGGCTACTTCCAGCTAGTAGAGTCTTCTGGCTCTGTACCATCTCTCAAACACACCCATGTGCTAGCATACACATACAAATTCTGTTTTCCATATAACATCTTAATCATTTTGGTCCTTCAGGACTGAAAGGGCACAAAAAATAATAATCATGTCTTGTGGCCACAGACATGGATCCCACACAACACATGGATCCCAGTGGAAGTTAGGCCAGGTGTACAAGGACAAAAGCCAGTCTGCACGAGTTGAATTGGGGTATAGAAATCCATCCCTGGCTCTGGATCATGAAATCAGTGTCAGTGGGATTATGAAGTACTTCAGATGTCAAATTCTTCTCTCGAACTAGAAAAAGTTTAAAAACCCACCCTTAAACACTGATCTCAAGATACTTAACCATGCATGCAAATTTAAGATGTTTTCCATCTTGACATCTTTGCTGCTAAAGAATGAAAGCAGAAACTGGACCCCTCATTATCACAGGAGTGTAAATTAATGAATGTTTTCTAACTATTTGGAAGCTCTAGTGGAGAGCACCAGGGAAAGTCCACAGGGATATTTCGTATGTCAGAGTAACAGATTTAGAGTAATGAGTTATGAATGAAGTATGAGTTTCCATAGTATCCAGAAGGAAAAGCTCTGCACTGTATGTAATTGCTTCGTTCAGAGAGACTTGGGTTCAGTGGCAGAGAAAGTGGCGGTTTTCTAAAGAAAAACATGTTTAATTACATTATCATAAAAGGCATGTGTGAAAGTTTCATATGAGTCGAATTACAGCGGGATGAAGATCAGTTCTGAACTATGTTTTAAACACTTGCCTATTGCCCTAAAGCATCAAGTAAAATCTCTGGTAAAATAAATACTTTTATGTACTAGCAGTGATTATAACATCCAGCAGCGCATCCAAAATTTATTTTTCTTGTGTGAACAAGCTACCTTCCTAGACATACAGCCTTAAAATGGCTTTCTGGACAAAACATGGGGATTTTATTGTGGTGAATGTGGTGGACTGGATTAAGTTAGTGAATACGTAGAATGACTGGAGGCAGAAATAGTTTACCAAGTATCTCAGTATTTTACTAAATTGATTGATTCAAGGTGTAGTAAAACTAAAAATAAATCCAAATATGTTTATATTTTAAACCTAAACACAAAATATCTTCAGACAATGCCAACTGCACCCTTGTAGTGAAAATCTACAGTAACTATAAAATTTTGATTAAAAAATCAGTATTTCTGTTTTCAGTTTATACTGCTTCAAGAGTCAAAGTTTTTTCTTGCCTTTTTCTCTTTGTACATAGAGACAGTTGGAGTTAGGGTGGTCAGAAAATAGGTGTTTGGGCCTTTGGCTAGATGAGAAGCAAGCCCTTGGGCTCATCAAACTAAATTTCCTGCCTTAATGTTTGTTTGGTCCCAGTTTTCTTCTAGGAACAGAGTTTAACAGTAAAGACAGGGAGCCTAAGCTATAAAACTGCCAAATTGGTTGAAGAAAACTGGGTTAGTAGGACCTAGGTCCATCTTATTCTTGCAGTGGTTATAGGAGTTAATGTGTTTTTGCAAAGTCATTGCTTCGCAGTTCAACACAAAACACTGAGCAGGTGTTTTAGGGGGGTTAAATTACCAGAACGACACTTCTTTGCTACTGCTTTGACTCCTTTTTATTTTGGGAGAGGGAAGAGGTCATAGGGGTTAATCCTTATAGTGACTTTTTAAGTAAGGAGTGTTCTGTTAAAAGGTTGCCTTTGAAGCATTGAGGTCTGCATAAAGCTCTGAATAAAGTCTGAGGTTGATGTAAACATCAAGAAAATACAATTAATTGGAGATAGCAGGCATCTATTTATTTTACCTTGGAAAATCTCCTGGCATATTCTTAGCTAGGACTAAGCAGTCACCACCATACTAGGATAATAACGTTTTTATGTCTTCAGTAGTTTGACCTATGCTCACAGCTATAAAATATGAACCTACAGGTTGTGTATATGTGTGTATCTGTGTATGCATAGTTGCCATTATTGCACTTAGATTTTGGCAACTGGGGCAAGATGAGGGGCTTGAAAATACCTGTTTTATTTTTATGAGATTCTTTATGTGTAAAACTGTGATGCCTGTTATTCTGCTACCAAAAAAAAAAAAGAGTTCTATGAAGTTTGTATGCAGAGGAAAGATTTTCTCCTTGTATGTTGAAAAGTCTTAAAAACATACAAATAACAAATATCTAGGTTTAGCTGCCATTCAAATGTAACTGTAACAGCAGCAAAAAGATAATTTACTATTCAACCTTAATGGACCAGACTTATTCTATTACCTAGGTGCTATTCTAGCTGAGGAATTGGATGCAGCTGTGATATCTGTCATCAGGATCAGACTGAGATGCAGAATGGGTTTTCTGATTATTTGAATGGGTACTTCACAGGAAGGAGAAAATAGGTTCAAAAAACTGTGGTATGTTTCAAATGCTGGCTGAATTGCTCTTTAGTGGTTACTGGTGAGTTGCAAGAGGAAGATCATCATTCCCCCAGAAATGGGGATGTGCTGTCTGATTATTAAACAGAGCTTGTCAACCTCTCTCTACGTGTAAGTTACTGTAGTCACAGTGGTCTGAAGTTAGTATAGACCAGGGCTTTTCTTTTTTCCTATGGCTGCCTGGATTACACTGTACAAGAAGTCCCCAGATACTACCTGTGACTGTTTCAAGTTTTGCAAGTAATACTTCATAGAAATTAATAGGAGTATTTCTTACCAGATTCACTTAATCTGTTTTGAAGATGACCGAGGATGAATAGTCACTTAAGTTCATATGATGTACCGTATGTTTTGATGGTTCTGTTCATGTATGTTTTGGGTTAAAGTTATTAGGCTTTCAGCTAGCTATCCATCTTTTTGTTCTTTAGTGGAGGTGAAGAGGACAGTTCATCCTGCATGCAAAAAGCGCAGAGGCAGACTGCTATTGGCAGACAAGTGTGGTAGATGGTGGCTTTGGCACTCTGAACCAGTGCAATTTGTAGGGGTTTTTTTAAATGGAGAATGGTCTTGCATTTGCATGTTTCTCAATATTCAAGCACTTTCTATGTGTTGGAAACAGCACAAGTTACTTTTTCCTATTCATGAGTCACATTTACAGGCACAATTGCAAAGTTGAGTTGCAAAGGTGAGTTATGCACTATTAAATACTTCCTTACGAGTAATAATCATGTTAGGCACTCTGTATACTCGTAGAAGAAGCATTCCTGCGTATTTTTTAAGTGTGTTCAATTAGATGTGCTGTGATGATGAGGATCTTTGAAAAGTAAAGTGAAAAGCTTCTTCTGTGCTTTTCTTTCCTTGTTTGGTTTTGATGTAATCGAGCTACTCAAGAGCTCGAACCTTGTATGTGAAGTACCTTAAGATGATACTTGGATTTTCTGGAGCAAAATTCATTGTAGTGTATTCTTCTGTGACTAGATGGATGTAGTTCAGAAAACCAGCAAAAACTATGAACTAGTTTGTGCTGGTTTCTACTACTGAATTTACTGAGTGTATTTCCTTTGGCGATGAAACAGTATTCAGAAATTAAGTTTCTGACACTTTTGTTTTTCTTTTCCGCAGTCTACTGTGCCTTAGAGAAAAAGGATTTTTTTTCTTTTTCACAAAGGAGTGTTAGGGGGTGGATTTGGAAGTATATGCAAGTAAGCCTCTAAGAGAAGCATAAAAGGACCCTCTAAGCAAAATTAAAATTAAAAGATATGCTGTTTCACTATTTCATTGATACAGATATGTAATGCTAGCCTTCTTTATGAAATCACTGAGGTGGCACTTTATATGTTCCATATGTCAGCAGGGCATTTAAATACATGCCTAAACATTTCACTGACATAAAGGTATTGTCCCAAACACATACAGGAGTAGTATCTCCTGTGGTTTGCCAGCATTACCTGTCTTGCATTTTCACCAACATGGTCTACGATTTTGTGTCTTTTCAGGCAGACATGTCCTTCTCAAGCATCAATCAACAGGCTCGGGTTACTAGCTCCAAGCTCAGGCCATTTCTTACTGCCTCAGATATCAGGTTGCAGCTCTTCCTTAAAAACTGCTTGGCTACTTGGTCGAGCCAAGGGATGTTCCTCAGAAACTCCCCGTATTAGTGTGACAGTGTTTCACAAGCACTCACCCTTGGTTCACAGTCCCCTTGAGCCTCATTCCCTTCACCTCCCTACCCAGCCAGTATTTTCTTACACATAGACTGTGCACTCAAAAAACAATCTGAACTTCACTTACCACCGTTGCCTGTGGTTGGTAGTATTAATTAGCGAACACTTAGTGTAGTTGTTGTTACCCTAGATATCCAGTGATAGATGACAAGTAAATGCTACTGGTTTCCTGTACTGAAATAGCAGGTCACAGTACTGCTTATATGAAAATCCTCAGCACTATGTCCAGTCATTTTCAGTTGTAGATGAATTTGGAGTATTCTTTGTTATGTGAAGGTGTTCAGTTCCCTCTCGCTTTCCTCACATTCCACATACATGCAAAATATTTACTGCCATGAAGGAAGTTAATTATTGAAAAGCACCTGAGCAGTTCTGTTGTCATCAAGCACATCTGCAAATTTTAGGTGTTCCTGGTAGACCATATTGTCTAGATGTTTCAAATGTCACAAGACGCCTAAAGCTTTGTAATTAATTCCTGCGTGAACATCTGTAGTATTTTGCAGGCCCACTTTTGTTGTCTTGCACAAGTGTGGATTACATTATGAACTTCACAACTCACTGGGAGACTAGTTAAACCTGATTTACAGAATCATTTAGGTTGGAGAAGACCACATTGGGTTCAATCTTTGACCAGTCACCACCTTCTCAACTAGACCATGGCACTAAGTGCCACATCCAGTTGTTTCTTGAACACCTCCAGGGATGGTGAATACACCACCTCCTGCAGCTCTTTACATGAAGAAATTCCTCCTGATGTCCAGCCTGAACCTTCCCTGGCATAGTTTGAACTATGTACTCTTGTCCTGTCACTAGTTGTCTGGGAGAAGAGGCTGACCCCCACCTGGCTGCACCCTCCTTTCAGGTGGAGAGCAATGAGGTCCCTCCAATCCTCCTTTTCTCCAGGCTACACAGCCCCAGCTCCCTCAGCCAATCCTTGTAGGACTTGTGCTCCAGATGCTTCACCAGCTCTGTTGTCCTCTGGACACACTCCAGCACCTCGGTGTCCCTCCTGAAGTGAGGGTCCCAGAAATTAAGACAGGATTCAAGATGTGGTCTCCCCAGTGCCAAGAGCACAGAGACAATCACTGCCCTGTTTGTGCTGGCCACTCTATTGGTGATCCAGACCAGGATGGTGTTGGCCTTCTTGGCCAACACTGGCTCATGTTTAGCTGTCTGTTGACCAGCAGAAATCAAAATAGTGTAATGCACATGTCTAAAATAGTTTCAGAGTAGAGGCAGAGGGGAAGACTGGACTTACTGCAAATTCCTCGGGAATCCAAGGAAAGCAATTCTAACTGGAAACTTGACTGCTCATTAACTTTTGGAGGAATTGATGAGCAGATGAGAGGGGAGTGTGAATACAATTTTGACTAAAAAGGAAGGAATAGTGTTAATGAGTCATTATTAAGATGAGATTTCCTTTTTTTACTGGGCATATTTGTATTGTTTGTGGGATGGAGTACGTTATCTTTTTTGATTGACTTCTAGAATGTTTTTATTTGTATAGATATATTAGTACTTATTCACAAGTCTTTCAGGTTCACTGAAAGCAGTGAGCATGAAGCTTTAGCACAGTCTTTTGTTTTTTGTTATAAAATCCAAGTAAAGAAAGAATACTGACTGCTTTATTTAGATCATTAGGGGCATAAAATAGAGGTGAATAAGCAGGAAGGCTCAGGAAAATAATGATAAAAGGGCAAGTCAGTTATTTATCTTGGTTAACAATTCTGCTTTTAGAAATATCTAAGACCTTTACAAACTGTGAAGAAATATTTGCCAGTGCTGCTAAGTGTTGTGCTTATTGCCACATGCAGTTCCACTGTCTCTCGGGGACCAATTATTTGTTGCGCTACATGAAGCAACCACTTTTGACTGGCCTGGGTAATGAAGTTGAAAGTAACTTGGTGTGGGTAAAATCAGAAAGGAGAATAAAGTAGGCTATCATTTTAGTTTCCTACAGCCATGTGTAATGGCCTGTGGAAGTGAGTGAATGTTTGTCTGCAAATCATAGACTGAAGAACATAGATTCTGGATATGTTAGACTGCTTCTAACCTTTCTGGTGTGTTGCACAGGTTAATATTCAGCCTTCTGAATGGCACCACTCCATACTGCTGCCACAGTCCTGGTTAGGATTCATGAGTCGAACCTACAGTGCAATCCTGCAGGTAATTTTGAGGTATATAATATTGTGGACATTAATGCTTATTCAGGTGGTATGGGGTTTACTTTTACCAGCAAGAGCACTCATACAAGTTACAAAAAATAAAACAAAACTCAAGTTCAAGCTGCTTAATTATAACATTTGTAAAAAGGAAATAAAAACGTGTCTTCAGTTAGTGACAGCACAGTCTGGGGTTCTTTGTAGAAGTCCAGCTTCTATTTGCAGTTCCAATTCATGGAGGTTTGTTCATGTGTCAACTTGCAGAATGTGTCAATTTTGAGAATTTTTAGAAGATGACATTTCAGGTAGAGCTCTAACCGATTGCTTGGGTAGGAACGTTGTAATAGTAGTACCACAAAGGAGACATAAGTTTGTTGCAGTGCATGTGGCCGTGGCCGCAGCGCCCACACCCACAAATTCCTGGTGGACGACCACCCAGGGCTCTGGAGCCTAACGTCCTGGTCACTGCGATTTCCC
>VYXC01010744.1:923644-1033808 GCA_013397175.1 Platysteira castanea | reverse complement strand
TGCCAAGTGCTGCCATGTCACACCACCAGGCTGGTTTGTGCTATGACAAGCAGTGCTACTGGGGAATGCATTGTCTATGGCCTTCCCCACAAAAATGATTGCCTGATGATAGCTCTCTGCTATCTCAGAGGATAGAAATGTTTGGAACGAACTTGAAAATTATATCCAAACCCATCATAGATCAGGCAGCTCCAGCCCAGTGTCTAACTAATAGATCTCCAGACATGGAGAGGAAGGCAATCTCTTATTTCTCCTGAGCATGTGCAGCCTGAAAAGAAAAAAACCAAATAATGGGAGAAAAGAATTCACATATTCCAAGTCCAGAAGTAGAGATATACAAAACAAGTCTCTTTTGCATGACTGAAATGCATTAAATGGTGGGGTTTTTTGAACATTTGTCAGTTTTACTGAATTGGTAATACAGAAAATACAGAAAATCTAGGTAAAACAAACAAACAAAGAAAAAAACAAACAAAAATATGTTGTTTGAGGAAAACCTCATTTCGTCACCTGAATACAGAGAGGTCNAAACAAACAAACAAACAAACAAACAAACAAACAAACAAACACGTGTTGTTTGAGAAAATCTCATTTTGTCACCTGAAGAGAGGTCTTGGGAAGTGGCACCTGATTTCCTCTTCCTTTCACTACCAGCAAGTAGTGAGGAGAGCAAGAGCCATGGTTTTGAAATTGTCACCAATCAAACAATTACGCTTTTTTTTTAAGGATTGAAGTTTGGATCATCAGGAAGCACTGGGTATCTTTCTGAAAGACAGAAAGTTAGAAAAACTATAAACTCCCACATATTAGACTTCATTGTATAAAGTATGTAGTAGTGGGGATTTACACAGATTTTCTTGGGATGGCCACCAAAATACTGATGTATGTCTGATCAGTGTGGTTTATCTGTTTGGCATTGATCACATTTTTATTTTTGTTTTTTTGTTAGGGAAAACATTTGGATATGTTGATGAATGGAAAACACATCAGAATCTGCTCAGGATTAATTAAGCAAATCCAATGGAATAGGTCATTCTCTGACTCCTGTCTCCTGGGCCATACCCAGAGGAGTTTGTCTTTGCCAAAGAAAGTATTGATTAAATCGGTGATCACAAAATATACTCATTAGAAACTCATGCCCTTGATTGGTTAAATAATTGGATGCAAATTAATGCTCTCCTTCAAGAACACTTACAAAAAGCCATTTAGTTCACTTTTTGTTCCATTTAAAAAGAAAAAGACAACAAAAGGAATGTTTTCTACTTTGTTGCAAATCGTAACTAGAACGTCAATTAAAATCAGAACACAACAGTTTAATTTGAGAATTAGTTTATTTGATTCTAAGTTTTCAAAACGAAAAGATTTTAAAAGTAAATTTAAAAAAACCCTATAGATTTTCACTTTAAGGCCTTCTGTTATCCTTACTGATGCTTCCTATTCCTTATCATTGAGCAGGGAGGTTAAAAGTAGCTATGCTTTCAGATGTAAAAGCAAGAAAAAAATACCCCACTCCAAAATCCTTGAAGGGCAATCTTGCTCTGTAGATTAAAGATGAAAAGCTCATTTTCCATGAGGTCAACTGATTTTCCATAGTTCTTTTCCATTTTTAAATAGGCTTAGTCCATACCTCCTTGTTTCTGTGTTTTCTTAGATACCTGCTAACAATCCCAGGCTGTAACACCTTCTCATGCGTGTTAGCCCTAGCAATGTTAGAAAACCGTCCCTGCTGTCGGGGGCTCCCCTGGGCATTGCTCTGCACTGGTGGAGTGCAGAAACCATCTTTCCTACTGGATAAGGTCCAAAAATCCAAAAGCCTGGTTACATGATCTGTCAGGCAAGGTACAGTCCAAATCTAAATAACTTCTCTAATGCCTGAAATGGCTTTGCTCTTACACCGGAGAAATATGGAAACACTGGAAATGATGTTAATTGAATTTTCCCTCCTCCTTCTTTTGTCCACAAGCCCCACTGCATTTTAAAAATTCCTTTTTAAAAATAACTATCAGAGCTGGAAATTAAGTTCACATGAAGTGAGTTAAAGATGCGAGTAAACTTCTGATTAAATTTACTTGGAAAAAAAAGTACCGCTGAAGGTGGGAGGCCAGACTTGTGTAAGGCAGCATGGGCTGAGCAGCCAGTGGGTGTCCAGCGCTGGGGCAGCTGAGCATCACGCCAGCATCACCCATAGCTCTCCCCAGTAGTGAGTTCTTGTCTCCACCTGCAGCATGTGAACCCAAACTGAGGTTTGGATTTCTGTGGGAAGCAGGTTTCCCCCTGCCACAGGCTGTGTGCTTTCTCTGGCGTGAGAAGCGGCTTCCTGCTTTTTGATAACCAACTAGCTGAGGCAAAATTTCTGCCTAGTGTGCATTTCCCAGAGCTTCGTCGCACGATTGAAGCAATATTCTTTCCACTGCTTCTCCTGAGAGACTTTTCAGTGCCTGATACATCTGACTGTTGAAGTGTTGCCTTCAGCATCCTCTAATTACAGTTTGAAATTAAGCTTTTTTTTTCCACCCTGGCTTCTACTGGTCTGCTGCTGGGATGATGTTTTCTGGAGTAATTCATAGCAAATGAGTTTCAGAAGGGCAATGACTAGATAGAGAAGGGTAGAAAACCAGCTTTTGCTCTAAACAGCTTAGGATTTTTCAGTGTTTCCTTTGAAATGCCAACAGTGCCTCCGCAACAAAGTCTCATGGGCATTGCACTCTTCTGGGTTATGAACAATTACGAGGGTGGGAGCTCAGTGTCTACACTTGTCTTGGACCTCAACCATATCTTTATGACACCCTTGAAGTGCTCAGGTTTTCTGGTTGCCCTTTTCTTCCTTCTGTACACACACACTGGCCAGACTCAATCCTGGTTTCTATGCAGAGCTCAGTCTCAGCTTCCTGAAATCAGTTAATTCACTCTCCTCATGGTGTTTGAGAAGGGGCCCAAGACCAGTCAATAAGTGCTTCCTAAAGACTGAAGATAAACACCCCTGTGTGGGATGTATACCCTTGTCCACCTCTTCCCTTTTGCTCTCCCTCTCAGAAACAGAGGAAAACAACCAAACATTTTCAGTAAGCCTGGTTGCAAAGTGCTAACATATTGTGGATTTAAATCCTTGCTTAATCATGAGGCTGCAACTCCATCTCTCACTTTTCTAATGAGGATTTCTTTGACATCTAACAGCTTTGCCAGGAGAGGCTGCAGGCAGGCTGGCAGCAGGGGCAGTAGCCACATGTCCCACATGTACAGAAAGGGGCCCCATTCCATTCTATCCAAAGGAGGCCAAAGAGAGTCTGAGGATTTACCATGGTTGGGGCTATGGGAAATAGCCTTGAACTTCTTCCTGTCTCTTCCCAGCTGTCACCAGACATGACACCCTACATGCGAGAAATGTTCTCTGTAAATCAGCCACTTCTGATGAAAAACTATTTTGCACCCCAAATTGTGAGCCAACTCTCCCGGAGTCATGCACGATACCACATCACCCACCCTGGTGTCGGCTTCCCATTCTCTCTGCAACCAGACAAAAAGATTTTATTTAAGTAACAATCTGAATGACTTAGAAAAAGAACAAAAGTCTAATTTTAAAGAGATTATGGTGAACCTCTTGTAAATTGTGTTCAATAAGAAGAGGACTTAGAACAGGGCCTATAATGGGTCTGAGTGACTGTGCTGGGGGAACAGGTCATTTCCTGGTGGTTAACAGCTAATTTTTCTAACAACCAAAATGCAGGGATCATGCATATAGGTTTCTAATGGACACTCGTGAAATGGTAAGAGGATTGATGAATGCCAGGTGGCCACACTTCACTTTCCTATTGTCAAAAGCTCCATTTAACTCAGCAGGCAGCAGGATTTCTGACCACCTGAATCTGTATGGAAGTGTATGGGCAGTTTGTGGCCCATACACAATTTATACCTCCTCTCCTGAGAAATAAAAACCATTGATAAATGGCATCACTGCAGTAGCTCCATTAGAAAGAGCACCACCAAAACTACCCAGTCCTGGAGCTCAGTCTCCTAAGCACCCTGGAGTCACCAGAGGTACCACTGTCAGTTAACTCTGTAATTGCTGGCTCACTGCATTGCTTTGCTCCTGGAAGCAACAAACCAGGAATGTTGATTCCATGGGATCACCAGTGCTTCAAGGGGTGGCCTGCAAAACTCACCACTGTAGGACCAGTAAGGAAATAAATACATTAGTATGGCTTTTTGCCAAACTAATACCATTCCATATGCCGTTGACAGTCCTGTTTTTCAGGAGAAATGTTGGATATGAGCTCTATGCACTGTTCTCTGTTACGATTACTATTATTAGTATTATTTGTAATGAGATTGTTGTGGGGTTTTTCCTGCCAAAATATGATTGTTCCTTCTAAAGGAAGACCTTTTTTTTCCTACGACTTTGAAAAGTCCTATTTGCATAAGTTAATGCTTTATATCAGAATTCTGTTTGCAAAAAAAGAAAAGCTTGGTAGACTCCACATAGTATTTTTCACTCAAAATATGGACTAGAGACCCATTCTGAGCCTTTTGCATAATTTTCCTGGCAATAATGTCTATCTTGAAAAGGACTTTGACTCTGAAATTCAGGGTTCATTCAGGTTTGGTCATTCAGGTTTACAGGTCGCCACACACTTGCCACTTTTACTGGCCATCTCTCTCACATTCAAATTTCACTTGCTTAGAGGCAGTCTGGTTTCACATCCTGGAAATGTATCTAGGAAACTTCTCTTGAAAAGCCTGTAGAATGTGTCCTTCTCCTGGTGCCACATCATACAGGTTGCTCCCCTTTGCCATATGCCTCCACATGAATTTCCAGAAGCTTATAGTTATACAATGAAATCCTCTGGAAATTTCTGCAGAGAAGAAAAACTGATGCCAGAACCTTAATTTTTTTAGACTAGGAATATAAAGAGAAATTAATTTCTGATGAAAATTATCTGTACAAGATAGCTAATAGGTACAAGATACTGTGCAGTTTTATTTTATGGTACTACATGGTAAATTCTACGGGGGCTCAAGCTGGGATTTAAATCCACAGTGGTTAAGAGCTGGACTTCCCAGAGACTGTGACATTTCCAGATAAGCTGTGCTGCCTTAAGACTCTGGAGAGCCATAGGCATTTTAGAGCTCTTCCCAGGGAGTTTCAAGAAAAAGAACTGGGTAAAAGATAAGATTCTCTTTTTAAAGAAGTGAAAAGACAAACATCTGGGGAGGTTGTGGGAAGACAAGGAGAGACAGGAAAAATGGAAAAGAGAGAGAAGATCAGTGAGACCCAGGGCAGATGTGGGAACAGAAGACAGATTCTGCTGCCCATGAACAGTAAGGCAGCAATCATCGCAGGGCCCGTGCTGACTGAGATTTGCTCCTCTGCCTCTCCTGTATCCCCCCAGTGGAATTAATTCCTCATGTTATGTAGCTGCCTCTTGGTCCTTCCTGCTCTTCTTGGTATTGTGCAGATGATAGTCTAGTGGTTAACACTTAAGACTGGGAGCTGGGCTTCCTGGACTCTGCAGCTTTGTGACTGATACATTGTGCAGCTGAGTTACTTCATCTTTCTGCACCTTGGGTCCATCGTCGTCAGAGGATAACAATACCAACCGCTCTGCCGGAGAGATTATGGGGCTTAACTAAAGCATCTTTGAAAAGCTATGCCTGACATCTTGGATGAAGAGCAAATTGGTAATAATACATATTGCTCCTCATGATGCAGTGCAGTTATTAAGAAAAGATGTTTGCAGGCTCTCAGAGGGGTTGTGGAAATCCTAAGGAAAATTATCTATAGAAGGGTCACTCACAGGCGTACCAAAGGCTGAGTTAAGCTTTTTTCGACTTTGCCAGACCTTATGAAGGGAAGAACATGTGGACAGCGGATTCCAAACAGAGCCAGGGCACTTCCTATCTTACAGAAAGGGAACTCAACCAGAGCTCACACTCATGGCCAGAGGGTTTCTCACCCTTCCCTAATACAAGTCAGTCATTAGGCACACACAAGAAACAGTTTTTGTGCCTTTATGCAGGAAAACACAAAATAAATCCAAGAACAGCTGTCAAGACCTTCATATGCTGGAGCTAAGGATGCATGTCCTAGTCCTCATATGCCACCAGTGCTGGAAGTCTCTGTTTCTCACAGCTGGAAGTCGGGGTTCAGGAAAATAAATTTTGACTTCGAGAGACTCTAATAACAAAATTTTCTCCATATGCAAGTGATGAAATGAGCCAAATACAGCTGCCTCCCACCAGCCCTGGAGTAACAGCCTCAGCTCCTCTAAACTGTCACCAATAAAATTATATTTGCTTTGAGCAACACCTTGGAGAATGGAGTGAAATGATTCTTTAAGGAAATAAACCCTATTTTGTGATATGCATTTATTGTACACACTACCTTCCACTAAGTGGTATGAAGTGATTGTATCAGAGAGCTTTGTACTCTTACAGTGATTTCCTCTGTGTGCCTTGGGGAGCGTACCTCCACAGTCCCAGCTCACAGCTCCTACTCCTGCCCTCACTTTGCCAAGGGGAGATCACACTCGCAGACTGGCCAGAGGTTTTTCCATCCTTCCCTAGTGCAAGACACATTCCACAAGCCGTACAGATCATCCATGATGACTGCTGATAAAGAATTCAAAGGCTAGGAAGGAAACATTTCCCCCCCTCTTGCTGGGATGCGCCCAAACATGAGGTCTCTGAGAATGCCCAGAGCCTGGGATGGCTGCCTCCATGGGTAGCAATTGCAAGTCTGGGCACATTTGTATCACTCTTCTTTTTCCTACGGAGCCTTAACAGGAGGGAGATGATCATGCAGAGAACACATGTAGATGCTGATTTCTGTTGTGTGACCTACACCTTCCTCAGCACCTCATTACAGGGGTATGAAAACAAGCTGGTAAACGGCCACATCTACATTAGTGTTGTACCTGCCTCCCTTTCCCTTTGTTCCACACATAAACACGGTGATCTCTGCTGTTCTGTGACCTTTCAAAACTCCTGTACTGTGTGATGAGTTCACTAAACCCGACAGGGCTCAGAAACAATTATTTTTCTTTAACAGGAGACTGCAGGGTCATTTGTCCGTGTGCACATCTGCACAGCTAGGAGATTCTGGATTATCACAGAGGGCACAGAGCATCCTCTGGGCACATGATGCTGCTTATGTGCTCTGCAAATGTTAGCAAGATAAATGTGGTTTTAAAGCAGTCATAAGAGTGAGAGGGACACACAGACAGATCTTGGTAGGGAAATGATTTAAGGTTCTAGGACATAAGCAAGCTTGGATTTAACGAGGAATTTGTGCTTTGCTGAACGAGGTAGCTACCTCATCCACCTGGGAGCCTGGCTAATTGGAATATAAAGTAGTACATCTCTTTACTGGTAGGCGGTTTCTGGCACCACAGGTGTATTTTGTAAGCTGGGGAAGGAATGTCAGGTACCCAGACACCCCTGTGGACATATTTCTGATTACTGGGGGCCCTTACTCCATGATACATTGGCTTGAGAAACATATTAAGTCCTAATTTTGTACAAGTCATTTCAGATAAAGAAACATAAAATAGGATTCTCTCTTGAAAATGGTAACTGCTCTGGTGTATTCAAATAAAACCCGTGTCTATGTTATACCTTGGCATCAAGAAAGCTCTCAGTTATCCTTCCATGCGAACAGAAAAGCATGACTAGGTGGAAGACAGCACCAAACTGGTTAAAAAACCCCCCAATGATTAGCCAACAACATGATGCAACTGCATAGCAAAAAATCCTCCCATCAACCTGATCTTGCTATGTGGCAAAATGAGTATTTTATGCAAGGTAATTACCCTGTTGTACTCTGACTTTGTGGCCAGGGTACCAGGTAAGTCTTTATAAGGCTTATAGGCATTATTCTGGGCCATCCTAAATGCTGCATTAAATAGCTGTAAAATTAGCCTCCTGACTCTTCTTGAATTGGGGTTCTTCTATACATGTCAAGAAGTTTGCTTCCACAGGCACAGATGAGCTGTGAGCAGATGGGCTGCTTAGATATGACTTTTACTTTACACCCAAATGGAAGACTCTCTTGTATTAGGTATTGCACTTCAGGAAAGATGTAGTGAAGACAGCCCACAATAACAAGGGTTAGAAAACACAACTTCTGGGAAAGAGCAAAGGAATTCTATGTACGTTCGGAAAAGAGGGAATAGTGGGGGAAACATAAAAATCCCCTGGTAGGTAAAGCTGCTTCATGAAGTGATCTTTCATGCTCCCTGTTTCACTGGGCAGAGGTAGAAAGAATGTGTTCAGTTTGCAGTGAAAAGGCTGTTCGAAATTGAATGAAGCTATTCTAAGCACTTTCAGTTCAGCACTGCGAGAGACTGGGGGTACTGGGGATCCTCTTCCTGAAGTGCTGGAAGAAAAAGATGTCAGTTGGTCAAGAATAAATTGTTTTAATCCTAGTTTAGATATGAGGGCTGGGCTAGATGAATTCCTTGCTTTCAGCCCTGAATTTCCCTGTTTTGCTGGACCCCTTAGTCTAAGAATCTGGAAAGCCCCAGAGGCTGAGTTGGCAGAAGAAGAGAGCCCTTCTGGGCTATATAGACTGCATTGATTAATTTCCTGTCCCTACAGTGTATTTCGTCTCCTCTCTCTGTCCACTTTCCAATATTCTTTTCTAAATGGCACAGCAAGCAGTCAGTGTGGGTCTTTTTCTCAGGGCAGGACTCTCAGAACAACTTTAAAAGTCAGCCTGATGTATCAGCCCATATTAAATACATGCAAATCCCCATATAATGCATCACATATAGCTGCAAAACTGCTTATTAGTAAGTCTGACTAACATTTTTAGTTATAGGGTCTTTCACTTATTTATAACTTTGACAGCTTCAAGTGTTTGGTCTTAAATTTTAGGTACAGAGTGTTTGCCTCAAACTGAATTATTTATGGAAATTTCAGCCAAAATGACATAGTGTTTCTGAGAAGAAGCCTGGAAAAATACATTGTTTGCCTTGTTGCTTTTTTCTTTTTTTTTTACAACCTTTTATTTGGAAAGCCCTAGAACCCCTGTGCTTTGGAAGTGCAATCGGACACTTGGCAGAAGAGGTGGCTTTTGTGTTGGGGATGGGCTTTGTCTGTCCCTGTGAAAAACTACTCACATTTGGCCAAGTTATAATACTTAGAAAAACCACGTGGAGAGGATCTGTTACTTCTGCCAGCTTAACTCCTGGCACAGCAGCATGCACTAGAAAGTTGCCACCTTCATGGCAAACCCTGTAGATGTCCACGATATGGCTACTTTGATATGCCTATGCTGTCCCCTAGCTTACTTTAAAACATAGGAAATAAGCCACCCAAGTCCTAAGGGAACATTACCAAGGTTTTCTATTTGATTACTCAGAAGTCAGGAAATACTTGGATTAGTCTTCATGCGCACTGGTAATCCCATCCTTTTGGGCAGATCGTGTGTTACATTCCTGAAGCCTCTTTCCCACAGGTCTCCTGCCATGCTCCAGCAAAGACGGGAAGCTGCCAGCCCCTCACTCCTGCAGGTGACAGCAAGTGAGAGATGGCTGAAGCAGGATGAGCAATGGGAGGGCCAGGGCTGTACCTGGGAGCTGTGAGAGCAGAGGGTCTGGCCTCGCAGAGGTTTGGCCGTGCTGCCTACAGTGAACTGCTCACTGAGGGTTCCTAGATGTAGGTTCTCATTTTCTGGGGACCCAGCCTGAGACCCTGGGGTCTCAGCTGGGACTGAGGTTGGCAGGAGCTCTGCTATGAACATCTGCAGTGCTGGCTAGTGACAAGCAAGAGGAAAAATCAGGACCTAGACATCTCAGTGACAGGATTTAAAATTAATGCTTACCACAGATCTTGTAGACACACTGTTGACCATATGGCTATGTCTATACTGTCAAAGGCCCTGAGGCTGCCTTCAAGACTAGATTCAATTTTGTAAGTTTGCAAGCGTGGCCAGGGGGTCAGGCAGTGCACATGCTGAAGCCAGATGTAGCCTGACGGACCATGCAGGCACTGTTTGAAACAGTCATGGGGCCTCAGAGGACACCACGGCTTTAGCTGCTCAGTAAACTGCACCCATGATTGTATAGACAGGGTTTATGCTTTCAGTTCAACATTTGGAGAACGAAGAAAATACCAACTTGCCTCCTGGGGCTGTAGCAAAAATAGATGAATTAATCTTTACGAGACACTTTGATACTATTGTCATGAGTGCTATAGAAAAGCCCATGAGAAAACAAAATGATGTTGTTTTCGGAGGAGGATTTGAATAGTGCGCAGTCAGTAAGGCTTGAGGTCACAAGCTGAACAATGAAGAAAAAATAAAATTTTGAATAGCTGTTCCTGTAATGAGCAGTCTCCCTCCTGAGCACAGAGTGAGGCAGCCATCCCACGGAAAAAAGCCTTGTCCTCATGCCACGGAAGGCCGTGTCATGAATAAAGCAAACACATGAGGGAGCCCTCCTAAAGGTGCACAGGTAACTGAACTGGACTACGTAGCTCCCACCTCCGTGGTTTTGCAACCTTGATTTCCCAGGTTTTTGCCCGTACGCAGCTCCCCCCAGACATGTGCATGTATACATTCCTCACGCATCAAAGGTCAGCGGCAATGTGGTTACTAGGCAAATTCTCCCCATTAAAACGTTACCAAAGGCAGATGTTTAGGGGCCTACAGGATTTACAGATTTGCTCTCCAAAGAGCATATTAGGGAAGATGACTGCTCTCCTGTTGGGTCGTAGGCTGTGTTTTTGAAAGCCTCAGTGCCCACCCCAGATTAAAGCAGCATGTTGCTGGAATACTGGGTCTCCAATGAAGATGCCTTTCAACAACGCAAAACCACTAATGAGAAAACATAGACAGAAGGAGAGCCAGCCCCTAATGGCAGTGTTTCTCAGCTTTGAGTAGCTTCCAGGGCCATCGATGGCACTGGCGTGATGGAGGAGTGGGTCAGAGGAAAATGAAGTCTCTGCTCTCAGTGGCTCTGACATTTGTCTGCAGTCGGGACACAAAAGGAAAGAAGGAAAGAGAGCAAGTAAGAGAGAGAAAGAGAGGGAGAGATCCTGGTTGGCCACATACCATACATGCAGATAGTGCACTGCAGTTTTCCAGGCTACGGAGACCTCCTCTTCCAAGTGTTCCAGTAATTAACCTCACTTTCTTGGCTGGTGTTAATTTGTTCCAAGTATTTGGGCTTTAGATCTAACCATGGGAATCTCATTCCCTGCAGAAGCCTTGCCAACTGTTACTAGACGTTTTACCACACACATGCAGGCCAAAAAAAGCAAGACTAATTACACTGCTTTTTTTTTTTGCAAAGTGAAGTGTATTTGTTATAAGTTCAACGTCTCCTAATAAAGGAGAGAAGCCGGAGAAAGCAAAGCAACATCTTTTAATGTCTGCCAGTGGGAGGAGGAGGCAGGGAGGAACATGGATCTACCTTTTGCTGTGCAGTACCTGCAACACAAACCCCCAGTGAGGCTTTAAGAGTCAAGGTGTGACGATCCACAACAAGAAACCAGAGAGGAACAGTGCTACCAGGATTTTCAGCTGTAAATAACTTAGTTCAATTATTTGATACCAATGGGAGTTCTCTAAGTAAAAATTTAAATAGGGGAATTATTCAAACCAGATGTTGATTTCCCAATACTTTCTTGTTTCTCCCCCTTTTGTGCTGTATGTGCTACCTGTTAAGGATAGAGTGTGTATGGGAGGAAAAACGTGTGTTTGAGAGTGTGTGTAGGGGCTCTCTCTGACAGCGTGACAAGCAACCCAGTCATACATGACAACACCTACAGCAGAAGAAATAGGTTATGAAAAACCCTATGAATTTTCCAGTCCAAGTGCCTGCAGCTTTTTGACCCATTCCACACTGATGGGGTTTAAAAAGGGCCAGCAAGGTAAGAAGTGCTAGAGGGGCAGTCATAATGCCAGAGTGTTGACATTTGGGATCTCTTGTCAGGTTAAGTCCTTAATTTCACTGAAAAAAAAATTCTGCTTGTTATTAATTTTCTAGCTTTTGAAATTAACAATAAAATGTAATAATACCTAGTACTAACATAAACCCTTTTATCCCTAGACCTCAAAGCAGTTCATAATGGTGAGTCAGTACTATTATCCACACTTTAAGCCTATCTACAAATAAGTTTCTTCAGGGTCTATCTCTAAATCTGACTTTGTAATCCTTTGCTTAGTGCATTTGAATTTATTTATTTTTTAAGTGGGTAAATGTAAGTTGCTCAGACAAGCTTCTTTGTAACTTCTCTGGGACTGAGGTCGTTGAGTCTCAAACAAAACCAGATATCTTTAGTGTTTGGGAAGGCTAAAAAACTAGTTAGGAAGTAGCAGGAATCATTCACTTTTTTCCTACAACAAACCCAAGCCTTCTGACTTGTTCAGTGAAGTGAATGAAATGCTTGCTTCAAGAAATAGTTGAAGATTTGGGAATTTAGTTCTGCTCCAAATCTGATCAGCCCTCCCCAGTTTAAGATCTCTATGACACAAAATTCTACAGAAAAAATATATTTGGGATCCATTGAAATACTTATGATTGATTTTGGATTTCTAATTTTTAACTGTTGTCTTATACTAAATACAGCATAAATTAGAAAAAAAAAATATCAGCAAAACTTGGTATCAAAAAAGAAAGGGCGATTTCTCTGTTCCAGAATATTAAAATATCTTGTGTTTTTTATTGGCATTGTTGAAATTCCTTCCCTTCCCCCAGGTTTCTTCTTCACATAACAACAGAAGTATCTGTTTTATCTTGGTGGAAGGGCATATTCTCGTAGAGTGCAATTCCATCAGCTTTCTCTGGCCAGCCTCAGTTGCCAAATTTGCTCCTCTGTGATTTATATTAGAAGAAAGGCTGAGGTTACTCCCCTGTAATCCTCGTTCTCTTCACATTGAATTGTTCCCCAGAAGAAGGTCAGACACAAGACTGCTGTAAATTAGCACAGCTCCATTGAAAATAGTGTCACACCAGCTGAGGGTTTGGCTCAAAAGCTGCAGTTAGAGGAGTGTATTTTTGCCACCATAAAGGCTGAGACTGGCCCAGGGAATCTGATGAAGCAAGGCCTAAGAGGGGGGTCAGAATCAGCTGTTTTTCTTCTTGGTAATCTTTTAAAATCACCATCTTCTGATCTTTGCAGCTTATTTGGAGTCCATGGTGAATCGAGGATGAGCCAGTGGTGGTGGAGGTGCTGGGCAAGTGGTCATACCATCCTGCCCGTGGGGCCTGCCACACATGCCAGGTGTCAGAGCAAGATTGCCCACAGATGATCAGCTCCATCTCAGCTCCCACACAGCCTTTTGTACCCTGACAGCCCTCTGTGCTCTCACGGAGGAGACACCTGTGAGCCCACATGGAATAGTCTCTGCCTTCTGTCTGTGCTCTCCTACTCATTGGTAGTAAATGGTGTGTTTAAGCCCTGAAGTCCATTGGTAAGTGCCTACTGCTTCCACACATCTGACTGTGTCCTCAGCCACATGTGTTTTGCCTGAGGAGTTTCCAGGCTCTCAGCTGACACTTGGCCACACAAACTTAGTGTTGTCGCACTGGTAGGAGCGAAAGATCCTCTTATGAAAGGAGAGGAGGAAAGTGGTAAACCTCTTGGATCACATGCAGTGCTTGGAGAATTTCTTCAAGACTACATTCACAGCATGATGTTCCCCAGTTCTTCCCCTCTGCCTCCTCCCTCCATTCCAAAATTTTCATACCTTCAGATAACTCTTTAGGTGTATGAATTTTAACAAAGAGGCAGAAATGTTAAATATTTTTCCCCACATCACAAGCTGGCTGTGAATGCCTGGTCAAAAAAATCCTCTCCTGAACCAGGGGCTGGACAAATTTCCTGGAATGCATTCACATTAGATATTATATTTTGAGTAATTTTGCTATCTCTGAAAATATCCAGGCTCTTTTGAAACTTGTCATATGTGGAGAGTGAACACATGTTGATGGCAGAGATGTCCCTTTTTGTACAAAACATTGTGTGGGAACGTCCCCCATAAAGCATGTGTCTCCAAACACCAATGTCTGGGAAAGGCAAAACCCCAGAGCCTGGTGGGATGCTCAGGTGCGCAGCTGCTCACTGCTGTGGTGTCCCACCTTGGCAAAAGAAGGCCAGAAGATTATACTGGGGAGAAACAGAAATCCTGTGCACACACAGCAGAGAAATGGTTATCATGAGACAGCCCTGGGATGACTGCACAAGTTTTGGCTTCCCTCAGGGCCATCAAATGGTGAGTGCAAGCCTCTGGAGCCTTGTATGGCTGAGCTGAGATGAGAGGAATTTTTCAACACCCAAAGTTGGATCAAACCCTTCTTCCTGCCTCTAGTTCATAAAGCTTTTTAACTTTTGAAGGGGAGAAAATGATCCCAGATGTACAGCCCTAATTACATACTTAGATAAAATTGGATTAAGGTGGCTGCTGCCTGTCCTTTTCCTCTGAAGATGTCTGGGACTGGTGAGGGCCTCTGGGTTGCTGATGCTGGGGCACAGACAAGGGGGATCTGATCCAGCCCTGCACTCAATGAAAACTCCACCAAATGGTCTCCTCTGACTCAGGACGTGGCTTCTTATCATTAGGGACATTATCTTGACCATAGAGGAGATTTGCAGTATTTTTCTAAAATTTGCCTTTCTCCCCCATGAAGCTACATGTGGGCATGGAGGGAGGATCTGCAAGAATTGTCCTAAAAAAGCAAAAAAAAGAAGCAGCAGTAATCAGGGCACAGTATGCACCAGTACTTTTAATGTGCTTAACATATGTCTAGTTATTTTCATTTCCACTAAATCAGACCAACGTTATATATCTCTATTGTGCCTGCCTTGCACCCATGTGCAACACATTCCAGTCAGCATACGTGAAAGGCATGGGAACTCTTTCCTTGCTGTAGGCTGAATGGCAAGTCACTGCTAAGCTGCTCAGTGGAAGCCCACGGCTCCCTGGGGGACTGTGAGGCTGCCGACAGCAGGAGGATGTCAAGCCAGCCACATGGATCTGATATGGGTCTGATGAACAGGCAGTATTGGGGTCTCCCTGCCCACTCACAGCCGGATGGTATTAGCAGGGCACAAATCAGTCTGCTCCATCCTCCCTGTCTGAGCAGGATTTTCTCAAAATGAATATTTATGGTGTTTTCATATTTCAGATAAACCCCTCGAGTCTCATAATGTTGTTTGAATCCAAATGAGGCTGATGGCTGCGGCACAGTGCCCTACCACAAAAACCAACTCTTGCAAATCTGACCCAGCGTATAGAGGTTTAAAGCTAAACCAGTGCAGAGGCTTGAATGATCCTGTGGTCAATGCCAGGCCAGCGTGCTGACGGGCCCCCTATGGAAACATGGGCTGGGGTCCATAGCTTCAGGTAGGTGACCTCAAGGTCAGTTGTCAGTTGTCAGCTCCTTGAACATAGAAATAACTTCTCCTCTCACCTCCTAGTCACTTGTTTGAATATATATTTATGTATTCTATAACAAAGAAAGGTGAGACTTTGGTTCAGAGAAGCTGTTGGTAAAATTGGATGTGTCGTGATCACTTTTTAATATTGCTTCAGTGTCTGGTTTTATGCTGTTTTAAGCACACAGCTATAAAAAATGCCTCATTGGAGAAAATTGTTAAAGCAGAGATAAAGACAGAGGAGTGAATAGCTTTATTGAAACACAATCTAAAGGTCACAGTATTAGGGTTTGAAGTGGGGTTTTTTTGAGTGGGTGGAGATCCTTGCAACCTGCACAAGTTCATGGAACTTGTAATCTGGAAGCAGCTCCAAGTGAGATAAATTCCAGTCTTTGAAGGTTGCAGTGCCATCAAACTCATCCCTGTGGCAGCTGTGACTTCAAATAACCTTTTGTGGCAGGAACAATAATTCCCTTCTGGACAAGTATTCTGTTGTATTGAAACTATTTGGCTAGCATAATAGGGGACAAAAGATAGTCCTGAGAGCCTGAAGACACGTAGCTGGTGGCAATTGAATAGTGATAGAAATTCAAGAGGTTCTGAGTTTCCAAAATTAAACAAAATAGCACTGGAAGGGACCTTAGGAAATCATTTAGGACAGTGTTTCTTAGCTCAGGATCAGGCGAACAACTGCTGATCTGAAAGGCATTACAAGGCGTTTCACAAAACCGTTGGGGGAAATAAACCTTCCTTCTTCCTGATATTCTCTGGCATCTGAGAAAGCAAGCAAATGCATTGGGCAGCATAACAAATCACTAAGCAAACTCTTAAAGGTCAGTCTAATTTGTATTTGGTTGGAAATGGGAACCACTGTGGCTCATGAACTTTTTTCTGGAAGTTTCATAGAGCTAGAAGCCACCAATCTAGCCCCGACTCTTGCCAGACTTTAACACCAGCCCACCCAGTCATTTCCTTTTGACCTTCCCAAGTAACTGTTGTAGCTCCCCTCTGTAAACCCTCTCTGGATTCAGCTGCCTGTGAACCAAGGAGCAGAGCCCTGCTCTGACACAGCTTCATACCCTTGATTCAGGCTGCTGAGGAAGAGATGTGAGAAAGTCTGTAGAGAGATAGGAAAAGTAAAATTACTGACAGAGAAGGTCCCACTGTTGAAATGGGTTCATACGTAGCTCAAGGATTCAACAGGGAAAGCACTACCATGAAACATAGAAAACTGTAAAGCACAAAAATACAAACCCAAAACCAACAAACCAGCAAAGAAAACTAAACTCTGTGGAGGCTTGTGAGGAATTGCAGTGTCCCTGTGTGGAGAAGTCAGTGTTGTTGCTGTCAGTGAAGCCAGAGGAAGGTGACAATGGAGCAATGAGAGGAATTAGTTCCCAGGAGCTGCAGAGGCCAACCCAGCCGCTCCTGACTGATGCCTGCCTGGTCAGACAGGACCCTGGGTGCCCTATCAGGGTGATGGGCACACTGATGCTTACCCTAATGGATTATCAAACCCCAGATATCTATTCTGTGAGCCAATAAATGATTATGTCACACTCCTAAGATGGGTGTATTCTGCTGTGCCCAGAAAGTTGACCTCAAGGAAGGGCTGTCATGAGGTGTCTCTATTTGATAGCAGGAGAAGGGGAAGTAACAGGTCTGATGGGCTGAGCTCCCAGTGGGCATCAAAGTTCAGCATCAGCCCCAGCACCCGGAGTGTGAGTTTTGGGAAGTGGGAAGTGTGGTGCCAGCGCTCTGCTCTCCATATGGCTCCCAGCCTCTGTGAGCAGAGCACGGGATAACTGTGAACACCCAGTGGATTTGTCAGAACTTCCCCACCTCAGAGGGGTGCATTGTGAAAATTAATCAGTTTGTGTTTGACTTTTTGACTTGGCTCTCCCTCAATAACTTCTTCACACACAAACCCACAATAAACTAATTAGGCCTGTTTCTTTGACAGGCTGTTAAAGAAGAAAGAGAAGAAGGATGTGTCTAAACTGCTTGAAAGACAATATTGGATATATATGCCAACAAAAGGCATCAGTAGCTCTTTAAATTCCTTCATTCTGAAGCTGTGATGAACAGAAATAGCAAATGAATGGCTTCCAGAAATGATGGGATATAGTTCTTTTTGCTGTTTGGCTTGTGTTTCTCTTTAAGGGATAAGGAGAGCTAGAAGAGGAGGGAGAGCTATGAAAGAAATAGTTTCAAAGAAAGGAAGTATGTTAAACATATTTTGAAACAACTTATTCAATTTGAAAAATACGGTAATACAGGCTGTGCTCACAGCTCAGTTTATGTATATAAATATACATACATGTATACTGTGCAGAACGCAAAATATTTCCATCTGGAGCACTGAGTATTGTCTTGCACAAAAGGCTTCTACTTGAGTCATTAATAGTATATTTTATTAAAGGAAAATTGGCTTCAAAAGTGGTTGGGAATTGTGGGAATAAAATTGGGATGAAAGCAATTATCCCCCTACCCTGTCTCTTCCCTTGTGTTCATTTTTCTGTTCCAGACACAGACGACAACAGCAGCTCCTCTGTCTTCTGTTCCTTCCATGTTTGATCTTCTGCCTGCGCTTTCTTCTGCTGGGTCCTGGAGCCCGTAGGAATGAGGGTATTGTGTCCATACTGCATGTGATGACATGTGTTTGAACCAGCACCAGGGCAGCCTGGCAAGAAGAGCTTGAAATCCAGCAGGACTGAACAGCAGGCCAGGTCCCTGCTGAGGAACAGCTCGGCCACTTCTTTAGGACTCTTTGGGGAATAAAAGAAGCAGGAAGAAAAACTTGAACCTGCTGTGGCACCTGCTTTTTTCTTCTTCCTATAGGCTTAAGGAGGTCAGGGATGAAATGGGGTTGAGCAGGTCAGCCTGGTCATGGGCTTCAGCACATTAGTAAAAACTAGGATAGAGGCATTTCCTGATATGGGGCAGCAACCTGGGAATTCCCACATCAAGATGGATGTGCTGAGTACCAGAGAATGGTGGATTGCCCCACATGTCTTTGCAAAGAAACAGGAAACAACAGGTGGCCATGAGGCTCCTCCTGGGCAAGGCATTTTTTGTTGAGCTTTTGTAGTTCATCTTGGCTGCTCTGGCTCAGGAGATGGCCAGCGCAAAGGGACTAAAAGACATTTCCTTTAGAATTCAAGAAGAAAGTGAGTACAGTTCTTGGGTGGTAGAATGCCTCTGTGGTTGAATAATTAACTTGGAAAAGCTACAGAATGTTTTAACACAGCTAGCTCCCTTTTGCTGTTAATCAATACAGTCACTTATGGATTTAAGTACCTTTCCAAAATGTCTACCCCATACATTACTGGTCCTTGCTGAGAGGGCTGGTCATGAATTCTTGACGATGGCGGCTTTCATTTTACCCCAAAAAAACATTGTGTGTCATAATTGAGGCAATAATTAATGCTCACTGGCAATGCTGGATACTGGTTTATACAAAAAAACTATAAACCAATGGAGCATAGTGTCATGTGGAAAAGACTATTTGGCTCACGAAAAAGCTGGGAGGAGAAAAAGGGAGAGACAGAAAAAGGAAGAGTTCAGCAGAGACCATGACTCTTACACAAGGCTTCAACTGAGAAGGAAGTGGGAAAACTTATTTTTCCTCTTGTTAAAATAATCCAGCCAGTTAGTATTAGGTCAGGACAAAAGGTCAGGGATCTTCCCATTGTTAAACATTGCAGTTGGAGCACAGTATTATAGCTGGGGGGAATATACAACAAGTATTCCAAGACAAAAACAATCCACTCACGAAATTAAGTAACAAACAAACAAACAGAGTGAGTGTTAGTTTAAGTGTCAGTGTGTATGTCACTGTCTCTGCACTAAGGGGTATTTTTATTCACAGCACAGTAGTACTCAAACGATCATAACTGAGATCAAGATTCAATTTCTCTTGCTGCTGTACAAAGGCAGAGTCAGAAGTATCCTTTGCTTGGAACAAATGCTCCAGCCACCGTGTGCGAAGGGACCCAAAATTATCTCCCTTTTACAGGTGGATAAAATGAGGCAAAAAGACACCACAGCCCAGATAACAGAAGAAATCAATAAATATTTAGGAATCAAATACCTTGATACCTCATGGATCTGTCCTTGTGTGATTGGCCTAGGTTTAAACAGGAAGCCTACGGCAAAGCTGAGAATTGAATCCAGATCCCCAGGATACTCAGCCAGAGCCTCCTCTAAAACTCAGCTTTATATGTATATGCATAAGCCACTGTAAACTGTAAATGAACTTTCATTGTGTCAATTAATTTTTGCTTAATTAAACAAATCTTCCACAAACATGTGTGAGATGTTAGCTCCTCTTCTGTAAAGCAGACAGAAAGCTATATGCACCGAGGGATGGGCTGGTGATTGACTTTAGCAGCATAATCACTGATCTAAAATACAGCAGCCCAGTTCACAAGGGCAGTCTGTGCAGCTAGGACTGTGTCCTCTTTTGACTCTCCATGCATGGGACTGCTGGATAATCCAATGCAGCCTGGGTAGTTACATGAGATCCTGAGTACTGAACAGTATGAGCTGTTTCTCTACAACATGAAGTAGAAGCTGATAAAATGCAGCAGGCAGTTACTTGCATCCATTTGCCACTTGCAGCCAATTGGCACCTTGTTTGCAAAGGAATTTTGCAATTGTCACCACGCCTGGCAGAATCAGCTGGTTGCTCCACGGCCAGATCTGTCAGCCAAACACGTCTTTGGCAACCTAGACAGGGTCTGAAATACCCCATGGCAGTAATCCTACTCTAGACCATCCCTTGAATTGGGAAACCATTCCAGGTGTCTATTCCAGGATCTTCTTGTTGTGAAAGTGAATGAAAGTTTGTTCTACAGGGTGTTCGGAGAGACTAAAAACTTGAATTTGCTGTCTAGCCACCCCTTGATGCCCCATTCCTTTAGATGAATGAAGTTTCTGCCTGAATGAAACTTGGATACCATCATTGTTACAAACAATGAGAGTTATGGAGATGCAGGTTGGGTTAAAGATCTACTTAAATTATTTATGCGTTATTACCAATAAAAAAATGGATTACAATTGTAATCTCTGGTCTGAACATTTACACTTTAGGATTAAGTTGAAGACCTAAATCTCAGATTTTATGAACTGAATCAAATTCCCCTATCCACTCACCTATGAACTCACCAAGAGAGAGCAAATCAGCCCACAGGAAGAATGAAGCCCTGTGCAATAACGTTAAGACTGCTCCTGGTACTTAAAGAAGAAAATTCCATGTTCACTTTGGGAACCTCTCACTTAGCTGCAGTGAAGGGTTGTTTTCACTGTGACTTACACTCAACAAATGTATCTGAAGTTAACACCATCAGACGAGGACTTGAATCATGAGCAAAAACACATCAGGATCTCATGATCTATGCAGCTTTGCACACAAACTTTGCTACAGGGAAAAAGGAATAAAGCCTGCATGTCTCTGTACTCAGCTCATGTGTGGCTATACAGTAAAAAGAACACAAAAAACCTCCAGAGCAGAATTCTCCTAAGAAAAGTGTAGGAATGGGTCTTATGCTAGGACATACAGTTAGAGTATTTGTAGGTGTCAAACTGGTGTTGCTGATAAATGTGAAGGCCAGACTCCTTCACAAGTGATGGTAACCATGCTCATCAGCTGGTGAAAGTAAAACTACAGGTTGACCATTTGAGGTTTTCCCTTGTGTAAGGTACTAAAGAAAGGATAAAAGAAAATTCAAACTTCAAATACATTTCACATCGGATTAAAATAGATGTTAGAAACTAGTATCTTCATCAACAAATAACTATAAATGCTAGAAATTGAGAGAAGCTTTTCCAAAATCTCCATCTGGCTGATTCCGTCCTTGTCTCTTCCTTTCTGACCTTTCCCATACTATGCTCAATGAACCTTCCCGTTTCTTGGTTTGGAAACATCTTCCCACAAGTGTTGCTTTTTTTTAAACTCCAAAATAAAAATGAAGCACTCGCTAAAACTTCAGTGTAACTCCTCTTCTCAACTGATTTCAAAGAAAATATTCTGTGCAGATCTCCTTAAATGAACTGTCAACAAAATATGCTTCAGGCAGCCAGAATTCAGAAAAGTCACCCAGTGTGCTGACTGGGGAGTAGAAAAACAAACCAGGGAGCTGTTCCCCCAAAAGAAGAGGAGACGAACCTTGTCCCACTGGAGCAGCTCTGAACACTGAAGGTCTCCCTTCATGCCTGGCTGAGGAATCCAACCCCTCACCTCGCTAACTTCGCCCTTGGAAAGGTTATCTTGCAATCAGAAATGTTGCATTGCGTGACTTGGATCCATTGTTTATAGAATCGTCTAACCGACTTCATATGTATCTGGTCCAGGGAAACTGATGTTATTAAAACACAACACTGAGACATTGAGCTCTGATAGGAGTTCAACATGAACAAATAAAGCAAGAGTTTTCCCCAAAGTAAAGCAAAGCAAGGATCCCGGCCTTCGTGTGAACTGCAGGGATGAAAGGAGGATGTGATACCATCATCTGAACATTGACCTTTTCACTGTTGTTTCTTTTTCCAGCTCTGAGCCCCAGTCCTGGGTCTCTTCCACTCTCTTTTATCCCCTCAATCCAACTCCTAGCAAACCCCTGGAGCAGGTAAGCTATGAGCTGAGAAGGTTTTTCTCATGTTTTGACTCTTTATTGCTTTTGCAGCTTGGTCAGAGAAGTGTCTGGATTTTTAGTTCTGACCTTTAACCCTCAATATCAACTCTGCTTGCAGAAAGTTCTACAGCTATGGGTGAAATGGGCATATGGACTGAAAGGTAAGAACACAGACTGCTTGGCTGTATTCGTGAAGCATTGATATCTCATTAGAAATACCTGACTATGTTTTTTTTCCACACAATTTGCTCAATATTAATATCAGAATTTCTAGATCTCTGGTATGCCTGATTACTATGGAATAAACTCACTGAAGTCTCTAATAGTCCTGTCATTGGTTACACAGACCTCTAATACTGGGCATAGCAAATACCAGAGAAAACTCACTGTAAATCCTTAATGTAGAGAAATGCTGCCCCTGGAGCTGTACTAGAAAGTGAGGAAAGTTTGATATTCCACAGAGAGGTGTACAGCTGATGAGTAAGAACTTTTTGATGACTGAAGAACTTGGTTTGGTAAGATTAATTAACTCACATATATCTAGGAGCTTTCATCCAGAGATCACAGAGCTCTTAGAAACAGGGGGCAAGGGAAATGCTTTGGCTATTTCAGACATCAGTGGAAAGAAGCCAGCTTTGGGATGTAATATTTTTTCTAACAGTGCACAACAGGAGTAAATAATAGCCTATGATTTGCCTGCCCTGCAGAAGAAATTTTGCAGATAATACCCTCGTTCTCATGAAAAAAAACCCGCCACCATATCTGTAGCAAGCACAGGTTTTGCCCCCAAGTCAATATATTGTCACTAGACTGTAGAGGAGGTTAGCAAGAAACTGAGGCCACGAGAGGGAATGGCAGCACTGTTTTCTTTGTGGCAGTTGAACACTGGCACTCGGGACTGCTCTCTATCCCCATACCACTCACTCTAAGCCAAACCAAGCATAAACTCGGACTGAACATAAAATGGAAACTTCCCATGTTAGAGTTCCCTGGGCTGAAGAATGAAGGGAAGAAGAGCCATCCTTCTGTATTTTCAAGTCCATGCTACAATACAGGTGAGATACGGTGCATGGGGAGAGCAAGGGTAACCCCCACTATTAAGTGTATTTTGTGCCCAAGAGAGAAGCAGACTAGGATAGGTGAAAACACTTAATTTTCTCTTAGAAACAGAAGCTGCTCTGAAAGCTCAGCTTGCTTCTGTGCTCAAAACCAGATGGATTGTAACGGTAATAAAAGAATTAAATCTTTATCATCTGGCAGCAAAGCCAAGAGGAGAAGAAAAACTAAGCTCAAAGGGTTTGAAAAGGGCTCCACATTCCCCATAGAGGAAACAGATGTAAATCTGGCAAGCGGTCATTTGGAGATCCAAGATCTGTGGGTTGAAATGAGGTCTGAGTTATTCAGCCATGGTTATTGCCAAGCTCAATGGCAATTGTCATTTTAGCGTACAAAAGACTGCAGTCCTGGA
Source organism: Platysteira castanea (assembly GCA_013397175.1). Lineage (NCBI taxonomy): Eukaryota > Metazoa > Chordata > Aves > Passeriformes > Platysteira > Platysteira castanea. Next base: position 1,010,330 of record VYXC01010744.1, on the reverse strand, counting down.
ATGCCTGGAGGTCTTTCTGCACCACCAAGGGTTATCAGAGCTCACAGAGTGACTACTTTGCAAACTTCTTTGTGTTGTGTTAGGACAACTTTTAAGTTTCACGTTGCTTCCTGATGCACCTGTGAAAGATAGATGTCAAGATTTGATATTGGTGAAGCTGCAAACGCCTTGATCCTATCTCAGCATTACTGAGGAAGTTCCACAATGCTATTGAGAGGAAAAAAAAAAAACAAACCTCATGATTTCAGTAAATGAAAAGGTAAGATGGAAATGTGTAGGATGTGGAAAACCATTGTCAAATCAGTATTTTCTAAAAATTCACTGCATCGAGTCTACAGCACCTTTATTAAACAAACCTTCTCAGCTTCTTAAAACGTACTATAATAATTACTTGTGCTCACAGAAACATATATCTTGGTCTCTAGCTTTCCCTGTACTATTTTGCCTCAATGTTGTTGTGCCTTTTTACTACACCAATAATGTAGTCAGGAGGATAATTCTTGCCTCCTTTGCAGGAGCGAATTAGGAATTCCAAATGATGCTGATTTAGTTGACCAGGTTAGTGGGATTGAGACACAGATTTCTCCATGTGTTTACAAAATGTCAGCCCTTCACCATGCCATTAACACTTACAACAATTACTGCAGGTTTCCTTGTTCTTGCATTGTGTCTAAACATTGACAGGATGCTGGGCTGGCAGAGCTTTAGGCTGGCCATGCCTGGCTACTCTGTTATTTTTTCTTGTAAGTGCTTGGAAATTGCTGCATGAGAGCTGCATGCGAGGTTTTCGAATACTGCAAGATTTTTTAATAGACTCCTGGACTCCTGTGGGGCTGTGGCAAGCTAGAGACTGAAAACAGTTAATCCAGCTCCCATTCACTGCCTGCCCCCGACTGAGAAGTATCCCAGGCAGAGTGTGTATATACACACAATACACATACGGAGCCGAGTACCCGTACCATATGCCAATAATGAACACCCTGCCTGTACAGCAAAACTCAGGAAAAACAAAAGCATCACTTAAGTCCTATTTCAACCCTCTGAACAAAACAATGGGCTGGCTTCTACTGCTTCAAGGTAGTATCACGCTTCTTTCCTTGACCTGTGATTCTGCAGCAGGTCCCTATATGCATGTGCAGGAAGCCAAAGGGAAGCTGATGAAGAGCTCACAGCAAAGGCTGAAGCATTCCGGAAGGTGAAATAATACAAGGCCCTCCAGTCTGGTAATAGCTTTGGCTTCGCATCCTGGTGAAACTATGGTTCTGCAGATGCTTTTGAAAAGTCAGCTCCAGGAATGTTCCAGAGAAAAGGATTGCTTCTGCCAAGGTTTCCTGGACCTCTGGAGAAGGATGTCTGGGCACCAGCCATGGACAGGCACTGCCCTTCTGTCCTGAGATGAGGAAGCTCTCTGATATCTCTTCATGCCTACAATCCACAGGAAAACCAAACAGAGATTTGGTCAACCAAAATGTGTTTCTTGGATTTTCGCTTTGGTTTTGTGTCAATGAACTGTGGGAGAACCCCTACCTTTTCCTGCTGGGGATGCCAAAAGAGGATAGGATGACCATTGTTTCTCCTCAGAGTTCTGGTCTTCAGACTAGAAGAGGCTTTGAAATTAGCCCTTTCCTGGAACTGAAATTGTTCTGACAAAACCAGAGCTTTCTAAGGGGTGTATCAGCGTGTATGAGTTTTTTCAGAAAATGCCCCCTGAGCTCTTCCTCAGGAAGGCAGCTGTTAGATAAAGAAAGCTGAGGAAGGTACAGAAAAAAGAGCTGCTGCTGCCCTTCCTTTGGCTCATGGGGCAAACCAGTCCTCTCATGGCACCAGCTCCTGTGTCTTGCATGCTGGGTGGCGGTGGGGACTCAGCAGCAGACAGAAGTCTGCTCCCATCAGTGTCTCCAGTGACTCAAAGTATTAAATACCCTCCTCAGGCTACTCCATCTGGGCAAAACAGTGGGTGGTGAAGCAAAACCAACAGTTAAAATGTTTAAGTTCTCTAACAGACCTTCTCAGTGTAAACCGGGGCTCTCCTCCTCACTTCCCTTTACCCTGCACATCTCTTCAAAATTGCTTTTGTCAGTCAAACATTGTTTTTTTTAATATTCATGCTTTTCCCTCTTTGACCTGGTTATCTTGGCACTCAAGGCGCAATTGCTAGCCAAGGTAACTAAGTTTAATCCATGGATCAATACACCATTCCCATGTGTCAAGCTTCAGAGAAAAAAAAGAGGCATAGGAGAAATGTATTGAATCTGCATTTTAAAATATGTATGTTTGAAAATTCTATTTCATTAAACAAAATGATCTCTGAGGAAGAGTTGGTGAGAGGAGGTGCAGTTTTTTTCCTAACAGGTGAAGATGTTACCAAAGTATTTTTGTATATGCTATTATAGAGATGTGGTAATCAGAATTCTCCATAAGGAAAGTCTCGTGAAGGTGTTGGCACACTGTTGGCCCAGCAGATAATCTTCCATCAGTGTTGCTATCTATCCCATCATCCATGGAGCTTCACCTGGGTTATATTTGAGAAGCTGAGGCTGTAGAAGAGGCTGTGTGCTAAAAATGAGCAGTCATAATGCAACATCATTGCATGATGGTGCCATTTAGCAGGACAAACTAATCACCAAATTACCTGGCGTGGCTACAGCTGTTGTGCTGATCCATCATGTTGTAAATACCTATCATGATACAAGCTGTAGTGCTGCTATTTTGCTCTACTGACTGCAGACAAACAAAAGGAGGTTGAGATGAATAACACATCTTGGACTAGCATCAGTCAGTCCTGAGCAGCTGGCTTGTCCCCAGCTGCACCTTCTGTTTTGTTAGTCACTAGGGAAACCAAGGCAGGAGGTCTAAATTTTGCAGAATTTAGTTTGTTACAAGTTAGAATGAGACCGTGTTGTTCGCAGCACGTCCTGTTTGGGTGTATCCCTGTACCTGACCTGTGGCTCCTGCAGCTGGTGGAGGGGAACCCACGGGGCCAAGGTTTTTGGACATGCATCTCACAGAATGTGTACCACTCTGTGGAGCACTGCTGGCTCAGAGGAGAGCCCAGGGTTGGCTCCATGCTTCCTCCAGGTCTGAAATTTGCAAAATTTTCCTCTGTCCCATTTTAAAACAAGTAAATCCACACACATACATGCACAGATTCTACAACCTATTTGGCTTCTAAATGTCTAATATTAACTCCTTTTGACATCTTCGGCACATATGCTGTATCCAAACTGCTATTTACAAAAACCTTCATTTACAATCAGACTGTGGAAATCTCAACCACTCATTCCAGTGGGGAAGTGCAGAGGACACCAGCATTAAGGCTTCCATATTTTGTTAAAGATTTTTTTTTTCTGTAAACCAGATCAATATGCTGGATAAAGCACGTGTTTCTACTTAGGTCAGGAGTGAGTCCATACAATCCACGGTTGAGGAAAGGCAAAGACCAGGCTAGAGAGAAACTCAGGGGAGAACAAGATAGTGAGCTTGCCTGAGCTTCTTCACGATTGGTTTCACTCATTCAAAGGGCAGTCATGGGTGACCTACCTTGTGCAAGGTGTGGGGTGCATCAGCCCGTGGGCTGTCTCACAGACGCTCCTGTTGAAAGGGCCTCAGGTTACACCTGGCAGGATAAACCAGCCATCAGAATCAGTTGTGTATCCAGCAAGTATGTGCTTCTCAACCTACTATGACTCCAAAACCTCCTGAGGCTTCAGGCAGCCAGAGCTTCTTCTGACAGCACCTACTGCTTGTCTGACCACGGCTGAGGAAGTAGAAGCTGTTGTTACTATGCACCCTTCAGTTCAGTTAAATAACAAATAAGCTCACATATAAAAAAGACAACTTCTGGCAAAATGAGGGTTTAATTTGTTGGTTATAAACTTGGAAACAAAGTTACAAAAAGAAACCCAAAAATCCCACCAAAAAACCCAAGTGAAAGCAGTGAAATGCTGACTAGCAACCTGCCTCCTCCTCATCCCTTTTTCTAGCTCTCAAGCAATGGCATGCCAGGTGTAGAGGAACAGGAATCATTTGGAAGACACTTACTACCTTCCTATATCAGCCTCCTTGAAGCTTTACTTATCCATGAAAGCTAGAAGACCATGTTAATAATCCATCCTACCTTCCTTTCAGTGATGACTTTTAAAGCTAATTTTGGGGGAACTGTTAACCTTGTCAACACTTCACCTATCCCTACTGCAGGAAAAGCTTGCTCTGGGCAGACCTCCTCAGGGCTACTTCCTCTCTGGCCCTTTAGCCAAGATGAAACTCTCTGATTTCTCAGTTTGTATCTGTCTCCAAATGCTCTTCCCAATTCTTCTGTCCAACAGGAACATAAATATCAAAATGAGCAGGACTGTGGTGGTGATTTTGAGACAGATGTTGGGATTAAAGCTTTCCAGAAGTGAGGATATATATGTGTGTGTAAATAAAAGAAATAGGGAAGAGGGAGACAGACCGTGTGTTTCATGTGCATGTATTTGAACATATGTGCATTCAGGCATATTTACTATAGAAAGAGCAAGTTAAGAAGAAAATATAAAGGTCAGATTTATAACGAAAAAAATCACACTTTTGGGGAAATGAACATATTTATATCGGTGAAGCATTAAATACCATACAGTCAGGCAGTCTGTCAAGAAGGAAGTGGTCATCATGCAAATGTTTTACAAAAGAAACCCAACAGAAGAGTGATGTGTAAATGGAAAATAAATAAATTTAACATAAGGCAGTCCTGCTTCCAGACTTGCGTTAATAAAGCTGCTATTAGGTGGAGACATTGTGGTGATGCCTGAGTTGATTTGGTTGGGTTTTTTTCATTTCTTGCAAGACCTTAATCAGTGTTACTTGAAATGATTATGTGGGTTTTAAATAGCAAGAAGCAGTAAATTTTAATGGCACGTCTGAATGCTGTTCCATTTAATTTCTATATGGAGCAATATTAAACCTCTAATAAATAACCTGTGTCTGAAATGGTCTCCCTCTCTCCCTTTGACACAGACACACACACACACAAGCCAGCTTCTAGAAACATCTTTGGTGTTTTTGCCATGGACTGGGGGGAGATGGCAGAAGGAAGAACTAGAGTGGGGTATGGATCAGATGAAGACAGCATTCTACAAGGAAGAATTTCCCCCTTACCTGTCCTTTCCCCCCCTTTTTTTTCTACAGGAAAATATAGTTTAGGGAATAGTGAATGAAAATAACACCACCATCATGGGCCAGCACAAATCTCATTTTATGCTAAACCCTACTTTTTAGCAGCTAAGAGCCAAGATAAGTGGTGCTTGAGTTATTGTCAACCTGGGGTGCAAAATCCAGACAGCACGTCCTGGGACATAAATAAATGAGGGTTTTCACTTCAGCCAGATATGCAAGTTGAGAGTTTTCCACTCCTTTGGGTCCAGGCACAGCTAGATGACTTTAATAAATGGCACAGAGACAGTGTGCACAAAGGCACAAAAGGTGTGGTCATGATACAGTCCCCATGACATCAGTCACGTCTCTGCCCCACATCCCACCTCTGACTAACTTTTCAAGGATAGTCCTCCCTCAAAGCCCCTTCCTTGTGATATTTTCTTATGCAAATGCTGGCAACTCATCTTACTCCCCATGTGGCACAACCAGCCCCTGGCTGAGAAGGGACTGATCCATCCTGACATGGGCTGTAGAAGGGGCAGTGCATCAGTGCCTACCCCAACCCCAAGCATTCCTCCTCCTGCTTCCCTTCTCTCCTTGTTTTGGCTTCCACCATCCCAGTCAGTCCTGTCTCCAGTGCTTTCTGATTGGAAGCTTCTTGGAGCAGGGAGCGGGGCAGTTTAGCTCTGCACTAGGCACTGTGCCATGCAATGTGCTCTTTTGCAGCCCTGAAAATGATTTTTCTTTATGAACAGTGGCAGACTGTCCGCAAAAGATCTGGATGTGGATTAAAATCATCTGCTTCTTTAAAAACACCAAAAATAACTTGGAGGGAGACTTTGTAATCAATTGTAATATTGATTTGTAATATTGTAATCAATCAACCCAATCTGGAAATTCACAAGAAGCAAGAGGGAAAAAGGAATTGCAGGAGAAATTTGGAGGATAGAAGCAAGGATGCTCCCTGCTTGTCTCTCTCAAGTGGGTGGCTATTTGAAAGCCAAAAGCTTTAAGCGGGAAATCCTAGATAAACACGAGGGTGTATTTATACCTTCCTTCAAGCTGGCTGACACAGGTGCTCTCCAGACATGGGTTACCTGGGTGGGCTGATCGTGGGGCCACACTGCCGCAGGGGAGGCAGACCACTGCAGGGAGCATCACATGCCATCTGCAAGGTGTGCATTTGAAATGTGCTGCCAGTCCATCGGGTACTAACTGCAAGAGCTCATTTCAACCTTGATAGCTAACTTGGGGAAATAACACACCTTTTTATCTTTTTCCCTAACAGTGATACTATTCCCCCAGGCCCACAGACTGATTCCTCACCTGGGCCTTCCACATCTGCAAAGCTTTTGTTATTAATGCCATAAATCATGGTTAGTAATAAACAGCAGAGAAGCTCTGAGAAGTGGGAGGCCAATTTCCCCACCAAGGTGGAAGCCCCAAGGTTCTGGTTCCTTCTCTTGCCCTAGTGGTAGCTGCCTCCAGCTCCAGCTGCGCAGGGGCTTTGTGTGTGTGGCAGCATCCCCCAGCTTCTGTGTGTCCCTGCCAGGCCTGACTGTCACTCGGGAATGAAGCTGTCACTGCAGGAAAAGCCTTTGACTGTTCTTGTTGGCACCCTGGGGGTGCTCCATGCTTACCAACCTCCCATCACACTATGGAGGGACGGGCCTTTTTTGAGCTCTGCGTGTGTTCAGCACAGAGAAAAATGTTTCCACTTACTTTTCCCCCTCCTCTCTTTGGAATATGAGGCACACACTTGTCATGCTTAAAGGAGTGGATTTATGGTTGACTCTGTCTCTTATCTCCCCACAGAGCTCACTGGAGCTGCTCTCCAGATGGGACAGTATTACAAGCTTCATCATATAAAGCCCAGTTCAGCCTACAGCCCAGATGTTCTTTGTTCCCAGAAATATTCCTTCCCAACAGTAAGTAAAAGGGAACGGGTGCTGGTGCGCAGTCTCTGCTCCTTCTGTTTGCATGGCTTGTTTACGAGTTACACTCCCAGCTCCAGATAGCACAGTTACCTCCCCAAAAGCCACTGATCAAACCTGATGTTGGGACTCGGGGACCTGGACAATGTGGGGAATGGTGGAAAGGATCCAGAAAATCCCTCACGGACTCAACTACCATTGCAGACTACTCCTAATGCGAAGGGTGCCTTTCTCTTTCAAGCACAGGTATGGGTTTCTTTTTTCAGGCCAAACTGAAGGTGCAAAACAAAGCTCCCTTCACCCAGGTTTCAGAGGGGAAGATGTAGGATCTTGCCCATGGGAGATTCTGATTAAGAAAACCACAACTCTCAAACAAGTGGCACTAGTGGCAGCAGTGTAAAAGCAATCCTGGCAGAGCCCGCATTTGCCACAGCATTTCCAGGACATGCTCTGCACAAGGCTGGGGGAACACACTGATAAAAAACATCAGTGCCCTCTCTGAATGAATCCTGCTGCTCACGGAAGCTGGTTTTCCCACTGCTAACCTTCTGGTGGGACCCAGGGAGCTTGCTGCAGCAGATGTGGAATGATGATCTTGCTGCCTGGGTCTCTAGGGGTGCTCTCTGGAGCTTGCAGGATGGCCTGGCTCGGCTGCCAGCAGCATCCTTGCTCAGGCGCAGCCCCACAGCTGCCCCTGCATAGCTGCACAGCAATGAGGCCAGGCTGCCTCGAGCCCTGCCCGGTGCTGGTGGCCATGGAGAGCTGGCCTTGCCTCGTCACACTGCGCCCAAAGCGGGCAGGAACGTCCTGCGGCAGTGGATCATCCCCCTGATAAAGACTTCATATTTATGCAGCTTTCCCTGTGCCCTGAACTTTGCCTGTGTCTCTGGCGAAAGGGCAGTTACCTCAGGTCAGAGCACTGCCTCGAGCCAGCGCAGGGAATCAGCTTTCAATTTCAGCAGCGACTTTCCTTCCCTTTTTTCTCTTATCCCTCCAGCCATCACAGAATAATTCCCATCCCTATTAGCTTACCCCCCTCCCCCTTCCTTTCCCTTCCCCTTTGAAATCCTCCCGCCTGTCCCCGGGACGGGGCAGGGGGAGGCAGGAGGCGGCGGGAGAATTCCTCCAGATATTACACAAAAGCCTCATGTATCCCCAGTGTCAACCCCAGAGGGCGGCTGAGTAATTTAATTAAGGCAAAGGAGCTTTTGTTTTACTTGCTTTCTTTTTTGATTTTCTCAAGTTTAAGACAAGAAAGAAAAGAAAGAGGGAGAGAAATGTTAGCCCTCAGAGGAGGCGCAGCGATTCAAGCTTTCCCGTCTCTGCTCAGTTTCTTATTGAGGAAAGACCATGGGCCTGTCACCCAGAGTCCGTGGGGCTCCCCAGCCTTGGATGGCTCCCCTCCTGCAGTGGTGATTTAAGGGACGGGCATATTCCAAGAATTAGTGTGTATTCTTCTGCAAACACATTCATGCCGTTCCCTCCATCTACCCCACATCGCTCTTTGTCCTCCTTGGTATCCATTCCTTTGTGCCTGTGTCTCATCCTCTCCCACTGCCCCTTCCCGCCTCTTCCTTCTCCTATTCACACTGCCTGCCCCGTTTCTCTGTCCTTTCCTGCTCTCCCTTTTCCTGTGCTCTCGGCATACCCACTTCCTCCCCTTTCTCCCCTCAGCCTTCCTCTCACCACTGTTCTTGATGAGGGGGCTTAATTTTTTTTCCACAATTAATAACATCTTTATTCCTCTGCCCGATATTTATTAATTGCAGATTTATTGCATCTGATGAAGGACATCCATGGCGGGGTAAATTCAAATGTGGGAGAAAGCAGGGGCTGCTTTCAAGCATTGTGATGGGCAAAGCATCAGTCCATCCCTGTGTTAGTGGCAGCAGATCTCTTCTCTTTGTTTTTTGTCTGAGGAAAAAGAAATAGCACCGAAGGGCTGAAAGCTGTGCCAGATTCCTCTTCTCATCATGTTGCAGCCCAAGGACATGGGGACATTGTATCAACCCTGTGCAGGCATGGAGTCGGCTGGCAAGCCCTGCTCTGTGCCCTGGGGCCACTTCTAGAGCTGGGCCCAAGTCCAGCTTTGGCCCAAGTCCACAGGGTGCTGGAGGGTGGGTAGGGAGGCTCACAGGGGAATGAAGCCCTGAGAAAGCCAAAATTACCCCTGGTGTCAATTATTAAACCTGTGAGCCAAAGCCTGGCCCCAGTGCCCCATCAGGAAACCCTCCTGCAGGCGAAATGCTTGTCCTGGTTCTCTCATTGGCGTCTCCTGAGGGTAGGCTGAAGCCCTCACAGGACACAGTCCTGCTGGTAGAGAAGGGCTGTCCTCTCTGGGGCCAGGACAGCCACAGAGTCTTCCACAAGAATGTCTTTCCTAACATGAATGTTCAGGTTAAGAGCTGAATAGGCCTGTTCATTCATGGGATCCCTTTTTGCAGCCCCCAGGCCTGGAGCTCTTATGCATGTTCCTTGACCCAGGGACTGGGATCAGCCCCAAGGAGTGGCTTTGGTGGACAACATTCCATGCCACCAGACCAGCAGCAGCTTCCTTGCTGTTGACCCATCACCACATGAGGAGAGGACGTTTCCCCCCACTGAGGTGGCAAATAAGTTTTCAGCACTATCCCCATGTGAGCACAGGCCACACCCCTCAGAGCCACGGCAGTTCCGTCTGTGAACGGGAGTGACAGTAAAGACCTTGGACTGGGTTTGGCCGGCCAGACACCGCTGCAGCTCTGCAGCTCTGCAGCTCCTGCAGCTCTGCAGCTCTCCTGGCTCCTCACTGGCTCCTTCCCTCCATGCCTCGGCTGCCAGGCTATGGCTACCAGGCTGCTTCCAGCCCAGCCCACCCCTGCTCAGAACCCTAAGTCCCACTTTCCCTCTTCTGCCGTCCCAACATGCACAGCTAAACCTCCACCATCCTCAGAGCTTGGGGTTGGGGGTGGTGTTTATTTGTCTTTTGGCTCATAATCTCTCTGAACTGTTCACCCTTCTGCCTCCCCTCTCCCCAGTCCCCTTCCCGAGGAGCTGCGCGCGCACCCCGGGGGCTGCTGCAGGCCCCCGCCCGCAGAGGTTAACACAACACGGCGGGGCTGCGCTAAATCCCCCTCGTGTCGCAGCTCCCCCCAGCCAGGCGTCTCCTATGGGCTCCATGAGCCCCGTGTCTGTGGCAGCCTCACCTTATTGAAGGGGACATATAGACCAATTAGCTGTTATACAATAGCTCTGGATAGCCAGGCAATGGGACCAAGGGCATTTGCTCAAATTAATGGAGTCTGGAATTGATTTAACTCCAAGCAAAAAAAAAAAAAACAAGTCTAATTCAACCTTTAGTATCTCCCTGGTATCTCCTTAGACAAAACAGGACAGGTTTTTCTAGTATCCATATTGAATGGAGATGTATACATCAATACACACTGTTAAAAGCCCTTGTTCCTAAAGAGAAAACTTTGACTTTGAACTGACAAAAAATACGTATTTTCCCTTGTGTTTAGCCCATCTGCACAAGAAAAGACCCCCACTTTCAGAAAAAAAAAGTGTGCTCAGCATAGGAGGCCATTTTCCCTGAATAAGGAGTTTATTCATGTAATAGAAGGCCCAGGAGCGAGGGGTGACATAGAACTTCACTGCTTAAGAAGCATGTAAGCTTCTATCTTGTAGATGCATCTGCAGCCACCGAAATGTGCAGCCGAAAAAGATGGCGCGGAGGGTCGCATGCCCTAGGAAGGACAGAGCAAGAACAGTCTCAAGTGCAGAGGAGGAGAGAGCTACCTGCCTATAAAGAGAGTGAATGGCCGTGGGGTCACACTTGGGCCCAGGACACACCAGCTGAGCCGCCTCTGTCTTGGAAAAGCCCCCACAGCTCCACTGGGGTGACATCAGCTCACACCTCTCTGAAGCCATCTGCCTCCCCTCTGAATATGTGCTGCGGACACTGTGCTCCTTTAGCCTGCTAATGACCTCTCCATACGGGTCTTGGCACACTTAGAAAATACAGACCAGGAAGAAATGGAATTTTCTTGAGTGGCTAACTTTTTATAAAAGGAACCAAGGCTGGAAGATGGCAGAGACACACTTCCTATAGTACATGATGTTCATATAAAATGTGTTCTTGGCTCCTTTCACACACTGTTTATCCCGCCTGTGAATCAGGAGGCAGAGAAACAGCACATAAAACTGTCCACACGAGCTGGCAGTACTGGAGGCCCTACATCCTGCTAGCTTGGCTCTCATGGCTACCAGGCTGTGTGCCTGTAACCCTTGCTGTTTACTGCCTGTGCGCTGTCCTCAGCCTCACAGAGAGGCTAGAGCTGAGATCCAGGAACCTCCATAGTGCCACTGATGTTCTGTATGAGAAAACAAACCACTTCTGTATTGAGTAGGAACAGGATTAGGGTTCGTACTTTCATCAACAGCTGGTCACAAGTACTAGAACTGGTTTGCAAGTGATTTTGCAAATTAAAGCACTGATGTTATGTTGTATTGCTTGCTTACTAGAAAAGTTCAGATTAGGATGAGATACACAAAGAAACATGCAAGTCTCCAGCACTTCACAGATTTTAACAGCCATGCATGAAACACTGAAAAATTAGTAGCAGCATTTTTTGGCCAGTGATTACCCTACTGTGACAAAAGAAAACTCTCCAGCCAGGAAACAGCGTCTCTGCCCCCAGCCTTGATCTGTCTTGCAGTGCAGAGGATGATAGCACACATTATCATTCCTATAGATAGAGAAGTATTCCTCGCTAGTTAGAGAGCTAGCCTGCTGAGCCACTCTTACTGTATCAGTCAGTGAACATGACATCATCCAAGAAGGGGCAAAATGCTAATTACCACAATTTTGGATATTACAAATGTTTAAAGAGCTTTTGGTGGGAAGTGTGAGAAGATCTGGAGGCTATTGACAGATTCCATTGTTATGAAAGGCTTTGGATAGACAGCATTTAAAAAGAAAAGCTTTTAAAAAAAAGAAAATAAACCAAACTACGAATTATATTATTCAAGAATGTGACCCGAGTAAGAGAATGGTGGGAGGGAGGTTTGTCTTCAGGGAGCTGTGATTCCCTTAGACAAGTCTGCCTGGTGAAGTAGTTCATTAGGAGAGTAAAAATAACCCGCTTTCTGCTGCTTGCTCCCTTTACTGGTACCTCTCTTGTCCCAAACCCACTTGGCATTTTTAAAGGGGTGAAGTAACATTGGGCTTTTGCTGCCTCCCAGCCCCAGTCAAGCTCCAGAAAGGAGCAGCAGGATCTCATATGGCCCCTTTTCATCTTGGCAGCCTGTTACTTCTGACACAATGCAGAAGAGAAAGTGCATCCTTTCTGTGTTCCCTCTCTATCCTGGCACTGCAGCCAGTAGGCATATGCCCAAAGGAATGCATACAGCTTTCTGTGAAGAAAAGAAACCATAGGAAATACATCAAGCCAAATTACTACACTGTTTGATACGTTGCCTCTATTCAAATAATTCCATGATCTGCTTCTCCAACGCTGGAGTCAGTCAGCTATTTCTCTCTGACCATTTCCATTGGTCACAAGGGTATGTTTGATGGGGTGTGGGGCCGATGGGGGGCCAGGAGGGGAGCAGCTCTACTTGTTGGAAAGTGGGATGGAAATACTTGGCTCCCCAGTCTCCCCACTGCTGGTGCCTCGGCTACACCACAGCCCTCAGAGAGGGCTGGAGGATTGGGAGGTTGGGGAGAAGGGTTTGGAAGAGTGCTGTCTGCGGGAAAGCAGTCAAAGCTGGCAGTTGAAGTTAGCACATGCACTGCGAAATGTCATCCTAGCTCTTCTCCCTCTCTCCTTTCACATACCAGCTTCCCAGAGCACTTCACAAGGGTCTGGGACAAAGCCAAAGCAGCCAAATCAGAAAGAAAGCAAGGCATCTGGCACCCAGTACCTCTGCTAGGGGCTCCCTTGCCCCGTGTCTCTGAAGAAGACCTGTCACACCCGCGGGAGCAAAGGATGACAGTGAACTGCATTTAAGAGTCTAAAGTATCTGATTTTACAAGGTGTGGGGGTTTTTTTGCTGTGTGCAATGTAATGTGCAGCGATTAAGCCACACATTTTCAGGATGGTCACCTTGCAAGCTGGAGGGCTGCAGGATGTCTTGCTGCTACCAGGTGAGGGGCATGAGCCAGACCCAAATGTTCCTGTTGCTGCAGTGCCTCCAGAGCGTCCTGTTCCCTCCTGCAAATCCCCCACCAGCTCCTCTGCTCTGATTCTTCACCCTGTGTGTCTGCTCTGGAGAACAGGTTCTTCTGAGGACAGTGAGTTTTGGAGTTTCCTGTATTTTGGATGTCAAAGGTCTTTGCAAATGTCAGAAGCTGAGTAAAGTCCCTTCATAGGGCAAATTTTTCAAACAACTGGCATCTGTAAGCACACCTATAAATTCCTGCATATAGTTCCTGAAATTAGACACCTTGAGCTTTTCAAGACAGTGGACAACAATAAAAAACCCAAACAACCCAACCTAAAAACAAAGAAGAGTAATGGCAATTGATCTTTAAAAATCCAGTTTAACCAAGGAACTGGAAAGGAAATGGTAACTTTACCAAAGGGCCTTGACTACAGTGGTATTTTCATTCTGGTTTGCACACAAGCCTACTATTGATATACCAGGTCAGAAGTCATATACTTCTCTCACTTTGTAGTGCTGAACTCTCTGAATGAATTTGGTACTATAATTAATTTTTTTTAAATGGGAAATTCACTTAGAAAGCATTAGGAGAATGAAAGAACTATCAAATATGAGTCAAGATTTGAATATACTCTCCAGCTTAAGAGCTGGAAGCTAAAATACAGAATTTTCATAAAAGAGATTCTGAGTTTTCTCTTTGAAAGATATGTTTTTACTTCTTTTAATGGTAAATCTCTGAAGTTTGGTTGTTTTTTTTTTGTTTGGTTTTTTTTTTTTTTTTTTAAAGGAAGATAAAAAGAGAAGACTGTGTTTCAGTTTGTCAGAAGCTGAGACAAACATCATCCAGCTGCAGGTTCCCACAACTGCAGATTACTTTTCTGAGAGTCCTTCCTGGAAGGTCAGACGAAAGAGAGGAATTCTTCTGAGGTGAAGTTGATACCTGAGCAGGACATGGAGTAAAGATACAAAGGGCAATTTCTTCCCCAGTTGCCCTCTATTAAAGGTCATAGGAACACAGATTTTAGTAGATTTTGTCTAACATCACTAAGACAGAAAACACAGAGAAGTAGGGTCTAAAAAGCAGCACAAAGATAGATTGTGGGGACAGCAAGTATGTGATTCTCGGGGTTGACATCAGCATGTAGGACAGGATCGGGTAGGGGTTTAGGGCAACAAAGTGGATTGTTTGTTCATGTCCTTTCTGGGATCCTAACTTGGGAATAAGCCTCCCTATTTACGTCCTTGGGCCATGATGTAGCTACATACTTAGAAGGTGAGTTTGTACAGCAAGAACATGAGGCACATGAACAGGGCATGTTGACAGGGCAGTCTGTTACAGATATGTTCTAACAAATACGTTCTAATTTTGTCAAATCCAAAGTGACACAACCCTGCAGGAGACGAAATCTGATGGCAGGCACACTGAGATGCTGGGGAGATGGTGAGAGCAAGTATTCACAGGAGGACTCTCACAAACTCCTTGCGTCGAAGACGTGGGCTGCTGTCAGGCATTTCCAGCCCAGATCTCTTCCTGGACGTGCAGAACTCCTCCCTGGCAAAGACCTGTAAAAAGTTCTGGCTGATTGCTGGCCATTTTCCTGGGAAGAGATGTACCCCAGGCCATCTCGCAAGGTGTTAATTCTCTAAGCAATCATGCCCAAGAGAGCAAAGCCCACCGCTGTGGCCCATGGAAGTACTGCCAGCAAGGTTAAGTTCTGGAGTCCCTCTGAAGGTTTCTCTCCAGCTGTGGCACCAGCCTTATCGCAGCTGTGCTTTCCCATGTCGTATTTACCCTCTCAGGTTTCGTGTGTTTTCCTTGGGCTCCCCTTGGTAAACGTTTGGCTGCAGCATATTATTAGGGGAACAAGAGCTTGGTATTAAGTGATGATTATGCAATTTATTCTGACAGCGAAAAACGTGAAAAGAGGAAATTGACATTTGTGATGTTAGTTATGCGCTGACAACTATAATTAATCTTCATTCCTGCAAGTACCAGGTAAGTGAATGTGATGGGAAAGCTTGCATTTTCATTGCTGCTGCCTAGGGACAGCTACTTAATCATGGCAATAAAATGGCACAAGTTAAGGAATTAAAGAGGGCAGAAATTTTGGGCAAGTTTAAGTGCAAATAGAAAAGAAAGACATGAAGATGCAAAGAAATTCAGATGCATAAAAGGCAGAAGTGAACTATTTAGAAAAATACCACTGTGCAAGGATAAAATAGAAAGAGATAATTTTATAACAGAAAACCAAAAATCCTTCCAAAAACCCAGCTAAGGGCAATTGTAAACAGTAACAGGAAAGGGCTGAGCTCAGCTCTAATATACAGAGAAAGGCAGAGCAACTCTCTTTCACTTAATTGATATATAACTTTCTATGAAAGTGAATGAAGATTGATCTTTTTAATTTGTCTTTTGAGGAGGAAAAATTATTTTTGATATGCCATTATTTGAAAATGAAAATGACTGGTGATTTTGATCAACAGAATGCATTAATCATTTGCAATGATGAGGCCTAAATCAGCTTTAAACTACATTAAGTGAAAACTAAGGGTTTTTTGGTAAGTCCTGTCACGAAAAAAAACCCAGTCTTTCAACTAATTTAATTTCTGTTCATTGTGTATCAAATTAAGAGATTGTACCCACTGCCTTCAGGCAGGAGGACAGGCTAGACAACTTCTTAAGGTCGTCTTTCCCTCTGCCTTCCCCTGGCTATAATTGAATGGAATAGGATACATAGTGTTCCCTTTCCTTTTTCCCACTGAGCTTTTTTCTTCAGGCTTATTTAAAAAATGTGCTTAGTGCAGCAGGAGAATGCCTGCTTCACAAATACAGTGTTGACTGGGGTCCCTGGAACTGCCATAATGGAGATCTGAAGAGAAAGAAACCAACTTCTGAGGAGTATTTCAGAGGTGTTAGTATCACCCTGCGTTACGCCTAAGGCCATGGGCTCTTCCACCAATGCAGATCTACCTATAGTTTTGGGTATCCTCTGGCTTATAGGAGGTAGCTTCTCCTGACAACCAAATATACCTTAATTTTGCAGAATTTAGTTTGTTACAAGTTAGAATGAGACCGTATTGTTCCCAGCATGTCCTGTTTGGGTGTATCCCTGTACCTGACCTGTGGCTCCTGCAGCTGGTGGAGGGGAACCCACGGGGCCAAGGTTTTTGGACATGCATCTCACAGAATGTGTACCACTCTGTGGAGCACTGCTGGCTCAGAGGAGAGCCCAGGGTTGGCTCCATGCTTCCTCCAGGTCTGAAATTTGCAAAATTTTCCTCTGTCCCATTTTAAAACAAGTAAATCCACACACATACATGCACAGATTCTACAACCTATTTGGCTTCTAAATGTCTAATATGAACTCCTTTTGACATCTTAGGCACACATGCTGTATCCAAACTGCTATTTACAAAAACCTTCATTTACAATCAGACTGTGGAAATCTCAACCACGCAAAGTTGCAAGTCCAATGCAGTAAATTACAGAAAAAACCCCAGTTAAATACATTTATGACTAGCATTTGGTTATATTTAGGATAAGCAAATCTGATGCTCCGTGGCACAATGCCAAACATGTGAGGGTCAGAAAGAAATTTCCACCACAGCTAATTTCTGTGCATTACTGCACAAGCAGGCAGGTGTTTTGTGTGATGTTTAAGCTTCCTTTAAAAAGAAAAGGTAGTGGTTGCCACTGAATCTGTTAATGAACACCAGCAGTCTAATCTGGTGTTTCATTGATTCTTTCACTCCTCTAACTGTCTTTTAAGAAAGGCCAGTGAAAGAACTGCTGGTTTCTTTTTTTCTCTTGGGAGTTTCTCTCTACAAAGCAAAGGACATGAAAAGGACATGTATAAGAAACAGAATCCCTCCCTCCTTGCATCACTGTGCCATGTGTGTCACCATTTATGACAATAAAGGCCGTATGTAAGTCCATGGGAATGATCATCCTGGGCAGCAAACTCTTCTTCTCTAAAGAGAAGAGCTCTCTTACAACCCTTCTTCTTAAAGAAGATTAATTTTCAAAGGGTCACCTATTCCATCCACTTGGTGGATAAATCAGAATACAGGAAGAGATTTAAGTTTTTCGACCAAAATCTCTGATTTCTGTGATATGGCTGGAAATGAGGCTACTAGTGCTACCAAGCATCTCCTTGTACAGATCAACAGGTTACTTTTGCAGGGTTAGAGCTGACAGCCTACAGATTGCTGTACCCCATCTAAGCCATGGCACAAAAAGTCTTTGGTATCCTTAACTTCTACATTCACTACAAGAAAAATCTTCACTAAAATAAATTTTTAAATTGCAGCAGAGATAATTGTGTAGCAATGCTGACATTCGAACAGTGACATGATTCAACAACATGTACCAGAATAACAATTTGATTGAGAAATCTGATGTTTTGGAATGGACTTAATTGGACATTCTGTGATGTATTAGATCATAGATAGAGTTCATCAGCTTGTTATGGTGTCTCAACAACCCCCTGAAGGAGTCTGTATGGTGAGGGAAGGAAAGTCCTTGCTGCTTCTCAGGGAATAACTACAAGTGGGTTGTGTTGCCCACCCTCTTAGGACTAATGGGTTGTCAGAAAATTTGCCTTTTTTAAAAAGGGAACCACTGAGTAGGTAGAGAGAAGACATGTCATCAGTTTTGCAAAAAGGTGTGAATTCATTGACAGGAATTGATTTCAGTAGTTTCAACTGTGGCTGAACTTGGTTTATGCCTTAAAGGGAAGAGTTGCAGCAGTTACGAGGAAAAGTTATTGACAAGGACATTTTTCATGTGAAGAGAAGCCTGTTTTGTTTTTAGATATGCCAAGACTGGCAGCTTCCATTTATTCTTCAACAGCCTTGCATAAGGATAGCATTAGAACGCAACATTCAAGTCTAGTGGAGAAGCTTATGATTCCACCAGTGGATCTAGGAGAAAAATTAACAACTCCAGAGCTTGAGTTAGAACTTGACAGGTAGATGAAAACAGAACCATTTCTCACTGCAGCACAATCTTAAACAACTGTTCATGTTGCCAAGAGCAAAATAGAAAAATCCACCCACCCACATGATTTCCAAGCGATTTTTGGGCTGTACAAAGGCATAGTGGGTGCTCTAACTATAAGGCTGTTTCTTAGTTTTGTAAGTCACAAGCAGGTCTGAAAATGAGAACTTCACTGTTGTGTTCTGGGCTTCACCATGTGCTAACCACCAGGCTTTGGGATGATCTGACAAGGTGTTGGTGAAATAGAGGTAATGACGCTCATACACCTGGTAGGGGACACAGCTGAATACTGAAATTCAGAACAGTGATATTAAGGACCTCTTTGCAGTCTTCATAACTGGCTTAAAAATAGTGTCTTCAAGTCAAGAGAACCCTTTCTACCCACCCTCTCAGAAAATAAAAAATAAAAAATAAACAAAGGTTGAAATTCTGTAAGAAAATGTAAGAAATACACAGAGCTCATAATATTTGGCAATACCACCTTGCAAAGTATTCACTGCTCTTTGACAATTGGATACCTTATCCGGTTGGAAGCATTCCTTTCTTAGCCCAAGTTTTATTTCAGAAGTAGCTTCTTTAGGAAAGGCTGGCTGTCAGCCCTGGGCATGGTGTACCCGCACTGATGAACAAACATTTGGATCTGCAATTTCAGCAGGACTTGGAGAGAGCACTCCAAATTAAACGGGTTAAATGTTTCCATCAACATACATAGCACAGACAGATAAAGTTAAAAGACAGTTTGGGCTGATTCAGAGCTGATTCAAATTCAATTTACTAAGACTGACTCATAAATGGAGCCTAGTGTCAGTAAGCCTTCTAATGGAAAACGTGCAGTCTTTGTACTTTCTGCACTGAATAAGTACCAAACCAGATGGCACTGGCTCTGGGATGGAACAACCAAGTCTCCTTTCCCTGCAGGGACAAATGTGCTGACACTACATAATGCTTACAGGTGTTATTCAATATAACAAACACTAATAACAGACTTTCATCTACAGGACGACCTTGCCCAAAGGCCTCCGAGCTCCTGAACACAAATAAACTCCAAATATAATTTACATTAAACAGGCAATATGCCTGACTGGGTCACATAACAGGAACAAAGTTTGGGAGAAAACCTGGCATGTTTTGATCACCCATCTGCAATGAAGAGTGGCAACAGCACAAGCAAGAAAGATGCAGTAGCCTTGTCTCCTGTTCCTTCTGCTCGTGACAGGAAGGAATTCTCCCAGCAGGGAGAACGCTAGCAACAAGAAGCAAGCTGCAATCAGGTTCTTTGCTCTGTGGGCAATCCCCTAGGGAGTGTCATGACTTGTTACTCATTCCCTTTAAGATATGTGCTGGCCCCAAGGATTTTTCAGGCTTGGGTGTGATCCCAGTCTCAAAAGGTGTCTGTGAAGGAGGCTCTGCAAAGAATGCCTGAGCCGAGGTCTTTGGGTTTCCTTCTTGAGGTGAGAGGTGGTTGGCGCTTTTCAAGCAGAGTTGACCCTTCTTCTAGCCCAAGGAGTTTCGTCCCTCCATGCAGAGATCTTTGGTGGACCTTAAACTCCAGGCATTGCTGCTGCCTACTGGGAGCAGCAGCTGAGGTTTGTTGCTGTGGGGTTGTGCTGAGACCATTCCTATTCACGGACTCAACCGTGGCTCCTTACTGGTGGCAGGCAAGACATCAGGATACAGTCTAAGAAAGACAAGGTCTTAATGATGAGAAAAGGTGAAGGCTGTTGTATTAAGCAGTTAAATCACCTCTTAAAGGAGCAGATTAGCTCTCAGTACTCATACAGGGCTAATGCCCATCTTGGAGAGGATACAAAGAGCTGGATCAGAACTACTAATGACCCCTGTCTATTCCAGATGGGTCAGTTTGCAAGTAGTTTGCTGGCATAAACCCAGAGACACATAAAACATCAAGTCTTCAGTCTTTGCTGGAGGAAATGAATTACAAAGAAGATATTAAAGCAATGTGTCTGCACTCATTTTGCATCAGAAAGATGGAAGGAGTTCATTTCAATCCTCCCTCCCCCTGTCATCAAGTGTCCTAACACCAGTGAAATCCCTTTCACATCAGGTCAGGCAGATCGCCTTTCAGCGGCTGCTTCCCGCAGCCAAGAGGGAGAACAGGGCTGGCCAGGCAGCAGCTGGGAGCTGGGGTAGGCAGCAGGTGCTGAACACTTGTGGATCCCTGGAGTTCCCCAGCCCTGGGACTGGGCAGGCAGCAGTTGGAGAGGGCTTTTATCAGCTCTTGCTCTGGGTGGGGCTGGAGGAACGCTGCCCTGCATCAGTGTTTGTGCTAGGGCAAGCAGGATGGTTGTATGTGAGGGGTTGCTGGGGCACCTGGGACGGAAGGTGCTGCCAGTGCCAAGCCATTTGGGGCTGCAGGAGGATGAGGAACTCTTGGTTGCATGAACAAGATTGGGCTAGATGGGGTGAAAGTTGCAGAGTCTGCCCCTCTGTGCTGTCACCCCATACTGAGTCTGACTCTTGCATGCTCTCTGCAGGACAGGGTATGTGGGGCAGATGGGAAACATGCAGTAGAGGTTGTGGCAGATGGGAAAGGGAAGAATAGCACTGTGCTGAGTGTGGCCGACAAGGGGTGGTGAACCCATGAGTGGGCAAAACTCATGTTGTGTTAAAATGCACCTTACCTGCAGTGGTTATACAGATGTGTTTCTGTGCTGTGCACCTACCTAAACACACATTCACAAACTTGCCTGCTGTCAGCCTATTTAAACCAGAGGTCATATGGACCAAAAGGCTTCTTTTATGTGAAAGGAGCCATTGGCATAGAGCAATATGAGGTATAGAAGGTGGTGAAAGACAGACTTGCAGAGCAGGAGCCCACTGCACCTGTGGCAGTGAAAGAAGTTATGGCATTGCAGTCCACAGGCTCTGGAAAGGAAAAGGTGCCTGACACCCTTGTCACAGAACAGGTTACATCAAGATGAAGTGCAAAGTGAAGGTGAAGCAAGATGAAGTGATCGCCAGATAATATGAATCCTAAGCACATTTTGCCACTGGTGATAAAGATTAAGGCCTTATTAAATACAGCAGACCAAGCATTTGAGGACAATAAATTTGTGTTCCTGACATGAAACATCCAGCAGAGATTTAGGAAGGTGGAATTTTTCCCTGAATTCATGGATGGGAATGGCAGATGGACAAGAGAGGAGGTGCAGCCAGTCACAGGAACCTGATGCTCACAGACACTCTTGTGTTATCACTCCTTGGTTATTGCCATGTCCAGGTGACTTGCAGTATTTAGGCAGCCCAGTCTGCAACAAGTTTAAGGAAAAAAAAAGAAAAAAAAAATCCTGTTCCTGAGCAGATCAAAAAGGCAGCTTCTCTGCCTTGGGCAGTCCCTGCCAGAGAGTACCCTCCTGCAGCACTGCTGTGGATTTGTCTGCTCTGCAAGCACTTTGGGGCACTGTCTGATATCAGATATTGGCTAGACCCTGAAGGACTGTTTTAATGATCGTTGAAGCTGGGTAAATTAAATTTCTGATACAGACCATCTCCCCATAATAGACCTGAAGAAGCCATGCCACTGAGCAAGTTTCCACTGAATAATAACTAACGTTTAATTTTGAGTGTGAGGAGTAATTCTTAAATTTTTAATCCAAGTCTCAATCCCTATCAACACTGAGAACTTGGATTAAAAAATTGCAATTGAAACTCCAGAGGTGGAGAGGTGTTACTATCTCAGTTGTTGCATGCTAAATGTGGGGCAGTGAGAGTCCTAAGTTGGTCCAGAGGGAGCTACGCTTGCCTTGCATGACCTGCTTGTCTAACAGCAGACACAGGACTTTCCTGGTTTAATTCTCAGTAGAACATGCTGGGATGCAAGTGTTGTGATAAAGAGGGGCAGTAGATATTTGGTCTTGACTCATGCCCCATGGGTCATAGGACTGTGGGACAACGCGCCATTGTGCCATGATTTCTTGTTTGGGTGACACGGATTTCATAACTCAGATGTTCCTGGGACCTAGCATTATTTACCTTCTTTTACTTCATTTTAAATTCACAGTGACTGCAACTATTTGCTCTGCTGCAGCTTCAAATTCTTCTTGGCCTGATTTCTCAGCTTGCCAGCTCTTAAGGCTGGGTCTCAGGCAGGACCAGGGGCAATGAAGTCAGGCCAGCTGAGCAGCAACGAGGAACTGCGGATTTTCAGATGGGCTCCACTGAATCCGAAACCCGAAACTTCTGGCAGGGATTGAGGAGAATAACAATGTTGAATAGCAGAGTCCTACAAATTTAACAGTGCAAATGGGACATAATATTTAAAACCAGCAATGCTATTTGTGGAGAGAAAAACAAGAATCATTTGTACTTAGGCTTCAATTCAAGTTGTCCTTTACTGCAAGAATTCAATTAGAATAACATGAATTGTTTGCCCACTCCAGAAAAAATTAGATTCCTCTTTAGTTTCTCTTGTTCTTATACCAGGGGTATCACTCATGTGTCCAGTCTCCTCATTACCTGAGAGGAATATTCCTAATTTCACCCTCATCCTTTGTTTTTTGCTGGGTATATAACAAAGGAAAGAGAATGTGCTTGGCATACTGCAAAGCCTAGCAACCAGTATTGCTCATCTTATTAAGCACAGGCAAAAGATGAAACTTTCAACCTCAAATTTTCTAGGTTCTGAGGCAGGATTTCTGACTGCTCTGTAGTGGATCATCTCCAAGAGCTTAACAAGAACTTCTCTGGTTTGGAAGCTACAAGGAAATATCCCTCAGTATCACATATCAAACTAGACTCCTTTTACCCATGCCAGAGGAGTGGAGCTGTCACTGGTCCCTCTCTGGTTTTTTTTTGGTGATACAAACCAGGCACAAGAACTCCCTCACTACCTAATTTTTCCATTGCAGAGGACAAATGTTCCTACCATTCATTTTCCACAGGAGTTTACTTTTACAGTACAGCTACTTCTCAGTTACACATGAAGAGCCGTGAAAGGTGTTGCTGGGAAAAGGAAGAGACTTGGACTTCTATCTTACATTTTCTCATTTGTGGTGGGATCTCTTGCTCCTTAAGAGCTGTGTTTAGATTGATCAGTTTGAAAGTGAGGAAAAGAGAGAAAACACTAATATTTACCAGATACTCTCACTCCCAGATTCTTCCATCTGTATGTGTAGAAGCATCACCAGGAGTCACTGGTGTGGGGAACTTCTGCTCTGCCTCTCTCAGGTTGCTATGAGGATACCTTGCCACCACAAATGGAAGCTTTTCCTCTGCAGGCTGTAACCTTGCATTTTTGGCAGAACAAGGCACAGGTACTGCAGAGCTGACACCCTTTATCAAGCAACCTTGCTCAAAAAGCCATGGCAATTTTATTCCTTCAGGCCTACCTCTTTCAGAAAGGAGAGAGACTCAGTGTTCCTCTGCACAGCTGGAACACACTGCTGAGTGTGACCACAGTCCCAGCTGGACTGACACTGTTGAGAGAAGGGGAAGCAAAGAGAAGATAAGTGGTGAGCCCTCGGTGCTGGTAATTTGCATGTGGTCCCTCCGAGGGCAGTTGATGAATTGGCTTCCAGCCAGTAAAGCAAGAGTGGAAGTGAACCTCAGCCCCCAACATGGGAACACACCTGGCTTGCCCAGTGTCAGCAGAGCAGGTGGGCTGGGCTGTTGCTAAAGCTGTGCCTGCAGGCAGGGTCTGCTGGCCCCAGGGGTGCAGGCTTGAACAAAGTGTTGCTCAGGTGTTGCTCAAGCAGATTGAGCTACCTCGTCCTTGCAACTCAGTGGAGAACACCCGAGGGCTCACACTGAGGTTGCCTTGGGAACAGAAGTGGTCGGAGTGCTGATGGTGTGCTCTGCTTGAAAGAAGAGGTTATGAATTCAAGCACGTGCCCTTCTAAGCAAGGCTGGACTGCTTTCAAGGTCTGTGCAGTAAACATGCCCTCAGTGCTGCATGGATGTAGGGATAAGCCAGCTCCAGACAGCAGCAGCTCAGACATCTCATCCCTTGCAGGATGGGAATATCCACAAGCTTGATAATAAGTTTTTAGTAAAAAATGCTCAGATGATATGAGAGAAACAGGAGAAAGTATCACAGCTTAAGTTTTACTGAAAAGATGTCTTTGATGAAGGCTGCAGAATTAGTAGATGGGTACAAGATTCTTCTCATCCCTGCTTTATTACTTGGTCTGCTTTTTGAAATGTCCAGAGCACTTTAGCTGTGAGATATCAATCCCCTGCTAGAGGGGCACAAGTCAGAAACCACAGAATGAGGACATCCAAAGTGGATAGTTACTTGCAAAGCCTTGAATAGAAACCACTCTTTCAAAATAACAACTATTACTTTAGGTGCCTCTTTAAACATTGATAACGTATTTTCATTGTTTTTCATTAAAGTTTAGTGGTAGTAGCAAATCAAAGACTTGCTTTTCTTCATCTAGAAATGCAGAGAGAATGCTATTTTTATAGAGGTCGGAGGACAACCCCGCTAGACTTCTACAAATCTACTTGTTTCTCAAGTTAAAATGACATCTCTTCTGTGCAGGACGCTCATGAATGCAATGGAGTGTGATTTAGGAACTCCAGTTTATCAGAATGGTGGCATCAGAATGCAGTGTTTTTCTAGATTAAAAACTTCAATAGTCTGTGTTTCCTGTTTTGAGGAAACTTCAATAGTTTGTGTTTCCTGTGTTAGAAGACAAAAAATCACCGAACTGTAGCCTTTAGATTTGGTATTTTTTGGTTTCGACTCTTCAGTTCTAGTCAGTGATGTTGAAAATTTGCTCTCAGAACTTGTAATGTTGATCTGATCTTCTGACCTGCAAGCTGCAGTGCTGAACATATCCTGGAAACTGTCATGAGAGCGATACCTTATAATCAGTATGGCTAATAAAGGATCATTTTTTTGCGGGAATCTTTTTGTGCAAGCTGTACGCTCTTCTCCACTTTTCCTGTCCCATGTGGGTGGTCAGATCCGGAAGTAAAACATAAAAAAATAGAAAAATCAAACCGTTTCAAACGCAAGGAATTTTAAGTTCACAGACTGTGGCTCATTGTCAATAACAGTGTGGAATGGTGAAGAGAGGTTTTTGTCTTTCTTAGAGAAAGTGCCTCTCCTATATCTATTTTTTGGCTTGCTATGCTAGAGAGATGTACCCCATTGAAGAGTTCAGAAAAGCAAGTTTTCTTATAAAAGCTGGTTGAAATATGTAGCTTAAGATAATATTGCCTTCCTCTCCATCCTAATACCAGCTTTTTTTCCCATAAGAACTTTTTCTTTTTGCTGAAAAAGAAGCCCAAAATTATTCCATTAAAAAAATGACACTTTCTAAAATGCAGTGCTGAGATACATTTTTTCTTATAAACAGAGATAAGGAGAGCATTAGGAATAACAACACCCTGTTCAAAATTCTGTTTAGAAAAAATGTAAATTCTAACCAGTCATTATCTGCTGTTAAATGGAGTAAGAGCTGCCACCTGCTTCCCAAACCCAGTACTGTTTGCATTTCACAGTAGTTTCTGAGAGGATGACACATGTGGAAGTGGGGCTTCCGGAGCAGCCTCCAGTCCCACTGTTCCCGCATGCCGTCACCCCAGGAGCTGTGCTGGTGGGGTTCAAACAGCATTCATGAGTTTTGTGCAGTCCTGTGCAGTCTTTCCACTCTTAGGCTGAAAATCTGAGGAAGTAGAAAACTAAGTTTCAATAAATTTAGAAAAGCAAACCCTGGAGGAGATTATTTCCTTGTTTCAGTACGTTACCATCTTTGACTTGCTCTTGAGAGGAGAAAGTAGATTTGTAAATCATATTTTGATTGTATTTTATTGAATTATGTAGAATTTATTGTGTTCTCTGCAGGAAGATGTCATGTCTAATGCATATTTTTCTTTCAAGTGTGGTGAATCAATATACATATTAAATTAAACACCCTGAAAATATGACTACTAAGTATATTTAACTCGTGGGTGGCACTTCTACTTGAAAAATCCAACCCCATCCATATTCCAACTCACTTCCCAAACCTGTCCCAGAAGTTATTATTGTTATTATATTATCTTATTTTTTTTTAAATCAGAGGAAATATGGCCCAAATTAACCAATGTGACTGAACATGCAGATATGTTTCCTGTTTCCTTCCTCCTCGTTATCTTACTTTTGTGAGCTCAGAAATATGCCCACCAGAAATAAACAGGTCTCAGCTGCGAGCAGCTGGCTCTCTACTGCTGCAAGGAGTCCCAGGCCAGGGCTGAGAAACTGTGTGAGAGTGGGCCAACTGCTTCTCCTCTTGCCTTTGCAATATGCTACTATTCTGTGTGTGGGCTTTGATTCATGCACCCCACTGGAGGCAGTCCTAGGAATTTTTCAGCAGCTTCAGATAATTAAAAATGAATAATGCCTTCAGCACAATAACCCTTGTGCTAATTGCTAGGATATTAAGCTACATTCCTTTCACTTTGCCCTTACACTTAGAGATTCTTGCATTAACATTGCAGTGGTACTGTGGAAGTGGTTAGGGTGAAAAATAGAAAAGTTAAGCCATCCAGCTACAAGAAACCAGAACATTTGATATTTGGTGTTGTGTGGAAGGCAGTGTGGGACACCAATAAACAAATTTCTTGGCTTTTTCTGATAAAACGATGACCTCA
The DNA here is from genome assembly GCA_013397175.1 of Platysteira castanea. NCBI lineage: Eukaryota > Metazoa > Chordata > Aves > Passeriformes > Platysteira > Platysteira castanea. The sequence continues at coordinate 983,519 of VYXC01010744.1, read as the reverse complement.
TGTCAATTAACAATGGTAACTGAAAGTCCACAGACCAAGGTGTTCATCCTGCTTTGTCACTGGGATGAGCAAGGTGAGATGCACCTCTCAGCCCTGGTCTCCCACCAAGATGTCCATGTGCATCAATGCTTTGCTCTGTAGAGGTCCACAGGGCAGCCAAGTTAAACTTAAAAGGGAGGAAGTCTTTCTACTGTGAAGCAAAACCCACAGATTTTAGGTCTCAGCTTCAAAGCCAGGGGTGGATTTTAAAGACTTTCCCTACAGCTTTGGCCTGGTATTAACACAGCTGGAAAAATGTGCTCAGAACTCAGTTGTGGGGACCTTGAGCATTGCTTATGATACATGATCAAGTTTCAATATCAAATTCACACAGATCATAAAAATAAATCTATGCTTTTTGATATTATTGTCAGTAATGTGTCAAGGAGAGCTCTGAATGGAGCAGGAGAATCATTTAGTTTCCGCAAGAAGTGAAGGACCATTTCAGTCATCAGGACCATGTGGCAGGAGAAAGGAATGGAGGGCGTGTCTCGGCAGGGATGGAAAGAAGGAAGGCCTCAAAGTACATGGACAGAGAGACACTGAGGGAAGCTGCTCTCAGCAACAAATGAAATTTTGAGTGTTATGTGAACGGGGCTGATAAGAAGAAACTACAACTGCTTGTGTTAGCGTGTTACACAAAGATCGAAGGGAAGCGGGAAGGTCAGAAAGGAGAGTAGATGCAATAAAGGCTTTTATTCATCAGTGTAGGAAGTATTCTGAGCTTTCATAGACTGGGCCATACCTGAAACATGTATTTTCTCTGAAGAGCTCTACTCCAGCACATCTGGAACTGATTTCTAGGAGAAGCCAGAGGCAGTTTGCTGCACTCCCATATGAGATGCACCTGTGTGAGGCCCATGAATCACCTTAATAAAAGTGAGTATAAAAAGGGTCATGGGCTTATGCAGTGGGGAGCCCATGTGGAGGGCTCAGATGCGTGATGGTGTTACTGTACATCAGCTGAGCCCTCCTGATCCAGCATGTGGCCTCAGCCACCTCTCAGCTGAGGCGGTATGTGCTCACTCGCTCTCCCTGCCTGCAGCCCTCGAGCCCCAGGTGTGCTGTGGGTTTGGGGCAGCCAGACAGCTTGGCTGGTGTATAAGCCCTGTGACTCTGCCTGAGAGGGTTTTGGTGGTGCTATGTAGCCGAGGGAAGCCACAGCTATTCATCAGCAGCAAAGCTTGTTTCACATTATGGGCCACTGTCTTCTTCTGCACCTACAGAAGCTGGGGAGAGAGAGAGACTTTAACAGGCAGGGGGAGTTTGTGTGCCTCATGTTCATCCTCCATCAGTCCAGGAGAGTGCTGAGCTGGGGACATCAGCCAGAGCCACTAGAGGTTTCACAAATTATTTTAAACCTTGTGAAGAACAGCTGCTGCCAACATCTACTCATGGAGTGCTTCATTTACTGGATTTTGAATAGGGCTCTGATTTTCTTTGCCCTTACTGTCTTACCCATGCCACCAAAGTCATCTTCCTTCCAAGCCACTGATCTTTTTGTTCCTTCCTGCCCTGTGCCATGGCTGCAGCCTAGCAGAGGAGTGTCTGAGGTGGGGAGAATGCTGACTAGCTGTGGAGGAGTGGCCCTGGTCAGGAGCTTCATGTGGGGGAGTGGGCAGCAGCATATGCCACAAAGTTTGTGCTGCAGAACTCCAAGGAGAACAAACAATTAGCAAAACAGACTGAGTAAGAAATGAGAAGGAGGGGGAAATTAAGCCACTCTTTTTTTTCAGTGCATTAGCTGAACAATGTTGTCATCGTCTGAATAGTAGGTGCATGAAATATTGTATATCTATACAGAGACATGAGAATGTACTGAAAAAGATCCAGGCAGTCTAATTTTCTCACTATCTTTGATTGCCACTACACATTATCACTGGAAGGTGTTTCTATCCAGTTCAGTTTCTCTCAGGAGATGCTACATGGCTTGAACAGATTCAGGGAGACTTCACTTCCACACTCCTCCTGATCCTTACTGTGAAATGCTGCTCATCTGTTTTTGCTTCCCCTTATCCTAATATGCTCTCATTGACTGGGTCCCATTCAGGACTCCTTAAACAGGGGAGGGAGCAGTGCAGCCAGCAGGCTCAGTCCTGGCAACTCTCCTGTAAGTTTTTTTGGATGAGATCTCATGCGCTGAGCACCTCATGGCGCTTTCTGGAAGCCACTGTGGCTGCAGCTGTGCGGTTGCTCCAGAGCCCAGGAGAAGAGGGTCAGCACTTGGGAATGTGGATTCCCTGGAAGATGTGCCCACCTTTAGTGACAGCAAAGATATGGTACTGCATCTTCTAATGTCTTTGATATTCATTCTGGGGCAGCCACTTAGTCCAGGGAAAAGTGCAGGTAAAGCTGGGCTGGGAGACCAGGACTGGTGTAACGTGGAGGTGTAATGAAGGTGTCGTATGCAGAGACTTCAGTCAGAATCAGTTTGGCCAACAGCAATGGTGAATTTCTTCAGTCAGAGAGATTCCCAAGGTTCAAAAACATCCATCACTGAAGCAACCAGAGGCCACGTTACATTTACGCCTCCCTCATGTAAGTGTTAATGGGCACATGCTTTTAGCTCTACACACTTCATGTGTAGGTGCAGTTTCTTTGCACATATATCTCACAAAGGGCAAACTGGCTTTTTCTTGCCCTGTCACACAATCACAGCCCCCCAGTGCTTTCACAACCACAGTTAGTTTTCTAGACAAAACCTCATCCAAGTCCTTCCGAGCGCCTGTACACACCTTGATTTTTCTTTGGCTGAAAAGAAATCTGCCATGTTTGGAGCGTTTCCTCCCCACTCCATGTGATTCTGATTTTGCCAATTGAAGTTAATCTGATAAAGGGAGGAACTGCGGAGAAGAATAAGAGCAAAGAGGCAGGCGAGCAGGGGTCACCCGGCGTGCCACAGAGAGAGGGCTTTGTGGCCGGGGAGCTGCTGCAGGGCACGGAGGGAAGCAGCACGTAGAGGCACTTCATCTGTTTGGCCCATGGGCTGGGCTGAACTGCCGTCCACCCTGGCTGCCCGTCCTGACCTCCCCACTGCCCTGCAGCACAAGCAGCACTTGCAAGGTGGGATCTAATGAAAGGCATCAGGGAACAGAAGGAGCGCTTCTGCCTCCTGATCATATTTATCCAGAACAAAACGAAATGTAGGCTGGCTAGGGGGATGAGTAATGGATAACAGAGCAGCTTCTCATGTCCAGGCCCCTTGTCTGGCTGGCGCCTGGAGGGCAGCACTGATGAATTCATTGCCACCTGATGGTGGTTGAAGGGTTTCTGTAGGAAATGAACACTTGGATTTCAAGATAAAAAGTACCTTCTGTGGACAAAATGGTAGTTGGGGTAAGGGAGCAGTGTGTGGTGACGAGTATCCCAAAGAGAGCAAAGCTGCCGTTCGTGGCTTTGCCACACACAAAGCTACTTCCCTCCAACTTTTCTAGCAACTCCAGCGTGTGGAAAAAGCACACTGACATATAACAATCCAGCTCAGAGGGAAAGACACCTGACAAGGTGTCACGTCTGCCACCGAGAGCAGGTAAGGCCATGATGTTTCACTTCATTGTTCAGTATCTTCTCCAAAGAGCAACCCAAGGTCTTTGTGTCCAGCAGATTTACAGTGGGGGAGATCTTCAGAGAGAAATGGCCACTCAAGCCACACACATGCGTGTGTATCAGAGACTGACTACTGGAAAGCCAGAAAATGAGGTGAGCTCACCTTATTTTTCTGAAATAATCTTGTTGGTGTTTAGGTGCTAGAATTAACTTGTCTGAGCACAGTGCAGTAAATCAGTCTAAAAGCATCAGGGATTAAATTTGTCCAGCTTACTTCTGGGCAGCCAGAAGCCATAGGTAAGGTAGAGCTGGGAGCAGAATGGCCTCTTGCCCCAAAGCTGCCAACAGAGATGTTTGCAGAACCTCTCTGCTGAGGCATGATATTCACATGCAGCTAGAGATTTCCCACTTCTCTGCTTTCTTTAAATGGCTAGTACATACATCGATTTCGACAGCACCCTGCCCCGCCTCTGCAAACTCCATTCATTGTTAACTTGTTTAAATTAAACACAAGCATGGACAGGATCAGCAAGCAGCCGTCTGTTTTATTAGTGCTTCTACTTCAAATGTCAGTCTTAGTCCTTCCTTGCTGGGCTCTGATCTCTCATGACAATTTGATTAACTTTACATTTCCTTTTATTGTTGGAGAAACATTTGGAAAATCTTAACATATCCTACTGGCTGGTTTTGAAACCAAGATGGTGATTATGTCCATGCTTAGCATCATCCATCAAAATCAGGTATCTGACAGTCAGACCACCTGAAAAATCTGTCATTCCTGAGAAGTTCACGGGCCATAAAATGCTTCTTACTTGTGAATAAGCACAGGACACTCCTTTTTCTCTCCACAGCAATGCTTTCATTAGGAAATGCTTAAACATCTTCATTAGAAGGAAACACTTTCCACTTTGCACTGGTTTTCCCAGATAAGAAGACCTTCTCAGCTCCCACCAGCTAGGAACCGGTATCTGGGTTTTCCCAAGAGCCACATTCCTGCCAGGACTCCCTGATGGGAACATACTATTAATGAGGAACTACCAGGATATGACCGATCCCAGGGAAAAGGATGCTCCATTCCAACTTAACAGAACAGCTCAGAACTCTTTCCCCTTTCCTCACACTAATCTAATAAGAGTCTCAAGCCTCTGGCACATACTCATGGCTACATTTCTGCTGGCCTCTGAGCTTCTGGATTTTGGCTCAGCTCCAGAGTGTCAAGGCACCAGTGGAAAAGGCTGGAAGTGAGCCTATTTTTATCTTTATGTTTCAACACCAGGATCAGAAATAGAAGTGGTAAGAACCTCATGGAAAAAAAAAAAAACGAAAAAAACCCCTGGTTTCCTGGCACTTTTGATGGAGTTAATTACCTGTAGACATTTAAACTCTTTCCCTTGCATCATTTTCATTAATTTGAAGGTGTAGATACTCAGTCATTTTGAAAAGCCACACCAGTTTTAACTAAATTTTTGAGGTCATTGAGATGAATTCTTCTTTAGAAAGCACTTAGATGTCACATTAAGCTGATGTCATTAGGCCATGGTAAATCTACCCCACACCTAAACCATCCATTCACCTGTTCAGTAAAAGCTAAAATCAGTGCTATTATATTATAGTCACCCAAAAACCTATCTGGGAAACTTGGTCTCAGATCCCAGTCCCTGACAGGAACTCCCAGGGTCTCAAGCAGTACCAAATACTGAGGGTCTCTTGATAGTTACTCTAAAAAGTTAAGCCTCATCTCAAACTTCAGGGTACATGTGTATTACAGCACACCAATCCCCAATGCTTCTTATGGGATTTGCAACTGCTTCTGAACACTGCAAGTTGATGATCCTGGTACCAGGATCCCCCTGATGGATAACTAATGATTTTATTCTAGTCTATAATTTTCAGTCCCTGGTGAACTCCTGCTTCAATTCTCTGACATTTCTAATATTTCTTTGCTGAGACAAGCTGCCATTTCAGACTTCAGGAATGAGTAGTTCTCTTCCCACTCAGAGGATAATTATGACTAGCTACAAAATAAGAGCTGCTTGAATTTATAATAAAGGGTCTCAGACTAACACTTCTGCAGTCAAATCCCTGCAATAGAGAGGTCTAAACACTTCAGTAATACGTAGGCTCCTTATAGCTCCAAATATCTGTACTTCTATTTTGCAACTCTGTACTAAACCTCTCTTCAAGAAGAAAGCAAGCTACGCTAGAAAGAAGAGGAAACCACAGCCATGCTAGAGTTAAAAAAGAGAGCACATAATGAAAGCTGGAATCTGGCCCCTTATTACCAGCTCTCCCTGCCCGAGTTCCCATAAACCCCAGGCCTAATCCAGGATCTTGCTTTCAGTGCAGTGGGTGCTGGGAAGGGTCCAGCCCCCACTGTCCCAGGGAAGTGATAAAACCCCATGTGCCAGTTAATGCACTGCCTCTTATAGGCCCATGCAGCAGGTGAGCAATTATCACTTGCAGCTCAGCTTAATGCTTTACAGGGTCTGAGAACTGCTTCCAATTAGCCTCAGTACGCCATGGAAATTAACTCATTTGTGTCACCTTGCTTGCAAGTGGACTGTGAGGAACTGGTGAAACAACTGGAATTGAGTACAGGTGGCACTTCACCTCTCCTCCTGCTCCTTGGCACTCCTTGCACTGGGTCTGGGAGGGCTGTCTCTGATGGAAGAAAATAAGATGGAAAAACCATTTTGATCCATAACCAGGACCTGGGGGAAGGCTTGATCCATCCCCAGAGTCTTGTCTCCATGACATTTTTCCAGTCTGGTTCTCTGTGTCCCAAGAAACAGGCTTCCAAGTGCTTCCCTTTGGATTATTTAGTAATCTCATGAGGCTTCTCAGCATTTGGCTTCTAAAAGCCTCTTTTTATAAAGAACTGTGTTGTATGTGTGTTTTATCTGCGAGCCTTGTTTAATGAATGCTTTCAGACATTATGAGCTGATTTGGAGCCTGCTGTAAATCCAGCACCATTCCATCAAGCTTGCCACAGGGTCCTTACTGCCAGGCATTTTCTCTTAAAAGGATGTTCTGAAAGTTGATGTCAGGGCTAAAATTAGGCTAAATACTTGTAGGGATCCTTCTGTGATCTCCTAATACAACTTCAGTGCCCATGAATGGTGTGCATATCAAAGGAACTATGATCTCCTGGACAAAGACCAAGAGGATTGAGGAGCTCTCAACTCTTTTCTGAGCTTCAATATGAAAAGTTCTGTGTCATTTTGAGCACATCACCACATCTCTCTGTGCTTCAGTTTCCCACCTTCAGAGGTTACAGTAATCACATTTTGTTGAGATTATATAGTTAAACATATTGTGATATTATTTAATGTCAATATTGAAGAGATTTCTTACATCGATAGCTTGATCTTGAGCTTGGCGAATTCTGCTTATGCGAGCTTCTTACAGCACCTCACTCTTGAAGGAAGGAGACAAGATATAAGCTGATTGTGATGGTCTGTCCATCTAAAATTATCTGTAAATGAGTGATTGAACTTTAGGGATAGTGTGCCTGTGTGTTATATTTGGACAAAATATAAATGAAAAAGCCAAATTAAGCCCTCTTATTAAAAGATCCAGTTCTATTGAAGAACTGATTATAAAATGACCGAAGAAGGGACTTTGAGCTGTTGATCCTGTTCTGTGGCCTGTACTCTGAATGTAATTTTATCACAGCATGTAAGGGTAACTGTGGGGTCTGAGCTGTAGGCAGATGGCCAGAGATCTAACCTGAATTCCCAAGATTTATTGCCATTTGATAGTTTGCTTTTTTTTCTCCGTGAGCAACGCACAGCTGCAGAGAGCCCAATCCATCTAGGTCCCTCACAGGGACCAAAACGCCACAGCAGCATCATGTAAAGCTTGTGCCCGTCACTGCAGCGATTGAATTAGCAGCAGCAATGACAGGCAGGGGCTTCTGAGCAACCCGGAGCAGCAGGAGAGCTTTCGGCAGCAGAGGGCCAGACCCCGGGGGTGGCCCTGCACCGGGCAGAGGCTGCGCGCCCGGGGAGGGGAGCTTCCCAGAACTGGAAATGTCAAGCTGCTTCACAAGGAGAATCCGGCCCAGGCTCAAACCTAAAATGTCAGGCCGAATGTGAACTGCCCCAAATTTGGATCTGGATGTGAAACCTGTGGCTTGGGACCATTTCTGGTTTATATTTAAAAAGCTAATTGTCTCTTGCCATGGGTAGCTAAGTGTCGCAAGAATGGACATGGAAGCAGCCGATTGAAATCTGTCAGGATTCTATTTTGCAGTAGTTGGAAAAAACCTTTTTTCCTGGATGCAGGGGACAAATTTGCCACATCTGCAAGCCAGGGAAAATCACTGGAAACTCTGGAGTGAATAATTATACACAAATGTTTACAAAAAAATAAATAAGAAGAATGTATGCATAAGTGAAGAATAACAAATGACATGTGGCCAAACCCCTGAATAGCTACTAAAGCCTGGGACTGGGGTATGCAATTTTCACATCATTTGCAGCCTTGGGCAGCTAGAAAGGGTGGAGAGGTGATATTAGTGTACAACGGCTGCTCAGTACCTTGTATTTATAGTAAATTTCCAATGGCCAGGGAAATAGATCACACAAATCCAGCCTGGGAAAGGATAAAAAATGCCCAGGATACCCAGTTTTCTGAGTATTCCTTGCCAAGAGAGGATGTGAGCAGTATACTTGCCTGCTTCAGGCCTGCCTATGCCCAAACCCAGACTTCTGCTTTCATTGCTGTCCCTTGCTTGCTCTAAGACCCTACAGTCTGTTCTTATTTCAGAGACATCTTCTGTGTCTTTTTGTTTTTTTCAGGGACTGAAAGGTCTCATCTTCCAGTAGATATTACTTCATTTCATGTATTTGCTCCCAGCCTACTTCTGCATCCCTGGAGGATGGGGTCTGTTCTTCATAGCCTGCAGGACTTTAGCTTTGGTTTTGTGCTTTGCAGAAAGCAGCTCAAACCTGAGCTCTGGGTTCCCTGGGTAGCTTGGGTTCCTCAGGGTTCCCACATACCTCCAGGATCACAGCCCTCTCTCTAAGGGCTTATTTCTCTCATGCAGAACCTGAGGCTTGCCTGCTGCTAATCCTGAGCAAGAAAGAAGGACAGAAAATGCATGTAAGCAGAAGGGATTTAATTTCTCCTGCTCTCAAAAGGAGATGTAAGAGAGGTCAGCTGCCTGGTGCCACCAACTTCATTCTGCTTTGGAAATGTAATGGGCTGGCCCCAGGAGAAGGAGTCCCTTGGTGGTTTGCTCTTCCCAAGGCTAAAGTAATGAGTACCCAGCAGTGATTAGAGTAGGCTGGAAGCTCTACCATCTCTCAGGGAGCATGAGAAAAATCACTCCTTCTCATCTTTGGAGTTACAGGGGGATGGTAACTCTGCAGAACCCTATTCATGCTCAGTAGCAGAGAGCTGAGCTTCTGTAATATGGCAGTATTCCTAAGCACTTTTTTGCTCCACCCCATAGATTGCTGGGGACCAATGGAAAATAGAAGACAGAGAGAAAGCCAATTTGTGAACTAGCAGAGTGAGTAGCTGTAGCTTTTTCGGAGCTGGTTTTATGATGGGTTGTTTCCAGGTGACTCTTGGCTGGTGCAAATGTCTGCCTGACATACAGCAAATGAGACCATGGAGAGGGTGTGAGGCAATCAGATGGAAGCAGCACCTCACTTCCCCCTTCTCCTGGGTGATAGCTGGCATTCAGCTGGAGCAGCTTGGTGATAATCTCCTGGGTGATTTGAAGCGATTACATCCCGCTTATAAAAAAATATATTATACGTGTATATGGAGAAGAGCTGTTGACAGCAAATCAGAGAGTAAAGCAGAGCCACATCAGCCTTTGGAACTGGCCTGCAGAAGATGATGCATTACGAATTACATTGCAGGGATTTCCTCCTTGTTACTGCACAGTAACAGGGCTCATTGCACACATAATTTACAATATCTAGGTAGGAAAGCATGCAGGATGTGGCAGCCACATAATACTCTTCACCTTCTCCAAACTCACAGCTGACTGCAAGAGGACAAAATTGCTACAAGCTGCATCTGAAAGTAAATGGAGTGTTTTAATTGCAATGTGACTGAGAGGCTGTTGAGCAAGAATTTGGTTTTAGCTAGAAATGGGCATGATCTTGACTAGCTTCTCTCCAAAATTAGAGGCGATTTTGATCTGGGATTTTCAGTCAGGCCATTTGAAAACCTTCTCTGACATTCAGACCCAGGGTGAGATGCATACACTTTCCCTTCCTCACCTCTCCTTCTGAGTTCAAGAGACATGCACATAGACACAAACCCAAACCAAAAAGCTGCCAGCTGCAGCAGACTGCACTGCAGTTCCCCTCCGTCACTGGAGGCTGCAGACTGTGACGTCTTGCCAAGCTACCAGTGCTAACAGAGCTTCTCTGGTAACCACACTGTGGAATGCGTGACCTGCAGAAAGACCCACCCCAGCACCGTGTCAGTGGTTGGGCTGAAATGGTTGGGATCCAGTGTACACGCTCAGGGCTGGTGTCAGCGTGACGTGGGGGATGGAAGGGAAGCCACCCATCTGTCACTCTCTCGTGGTGACACGCCACTCAGTGCATGCAAGGCTGGATTCTGCTGAGGAGCTGGAGCACACAGGGCTCTTCTCTCCCTCTCTCGGAGGCAACTGAGCTCTATAGAAGGTGTTGAGGCAAGGAACATCATCAAAAAAACAACTTTGAGAAAGAGAGGTAATTTTTAAGGTCCTGCCTGTTCTGCAAGGTTGGAAAGTTTTGTGGGCTTTTTCGCTGCTTATACACACTTTTTCATTTTCTTATTTTCCATTTTTTTTAATCTTCTTTTTTTCACCTCCCTCCCTTCACATCTTCTTTCTATTCAGGGGAATGCAAAACCAGCTTTCAGAACCAAAAAAGTGCAGAACTGACTGCCAAAGGAAAAAATACAATATCCCTCCAAGCCCATACCTTGTGATTTCTCAGTTTGTTCAAATAAAAACCCAAAATAATAGATTGTTATTACTAGAATTAGTCATTAGGTTTTCAAAGAAAGAAGGTCATAAATGACACCATTTTCACCAAAAATAACAAAAATCCCAAAGACATCAAAGCAAAAAAAACCTCAAGATGAATGAGAGACCCTTTTTTAATGGAAAAAATAAACTTTAAACGTTTTCAGCTACTTCTAGGAATGAATGATTGGCTGCTGCTTTTATCTGAAACCTGGACTTGGTTTTTAGCTTGGCAGCTTTAGAGCAGACAGCAGAACATACTGATCTACAACACGGGGCATGTGAGAGGACAGCGGGCAGGATGCAACCACCAAGTTTCCCAGTTCCCATGCTCAGAACTACCTGGATTATAAAGAATCTGATAACTACCAGCAGTGACAAGATGGTGCATATTTCACCTGCTTCATCTGACCCTATAGGCATGAAAACCACCTGTTTTCTGAAGACCCAAAGGATCTGGAATAAGGATAAAATAACATTTTTGCCCCAGCAGAGGATGCTGAGGCTGGATCAGCAGCTGTTCCTGCATCACCTTCTGGATGCTTTCACACAGCGTGTTCCATCATCACAGCTTGTTCCCCTCCATGTTTGTTATTTGGCATTTCGTGACAAAATCAAGCCATCCTTGGAAAAGCTCTTTTCACTCTGTTCCCGAACTTAAGATGTAAAACCCCGTTCTCTTGGAAATCCATAGGAGCATTGCCACTAATTTTCTTTGGGCTGGGATTCAGCACAGTGCCTTTGAGAGTGTCTCCTGCTCCATGGAGAGGACTATATTGTCCCTTGCAAGCATGTTCTGCTCCAACAGCAAACTTGTTAGGTGAAAACCCCTCTTCTCTTGCTGTTGTGGTTGTTTTCTGGCATTACATCATTTTGAGGTTTGTGCCAGTAACAAGTGTCAAGTGGCCCTTTAATTTTTAATCTCTCTAGTACTCTTTTGCTCCTCTTAGCTTTTCTTTCTTTTGACTGCTGATGCTTTTGGCTCCTGTTTCAGCAGCACTTCACTGCCCCGTACATCCTGAGCATAAGTGAATTCGGGCAGAGTCCCTGCCACCTGGGGTCAGTAAATCGCTGTGCTTATCCAGCGCTGTACCTACAGGGCCAAACGCACTGATTGTGCCTGGCTGTTGAATCGGTATTGCCACTGGACTGGCATGAGAGAAGAATTCAGCACTGTCTCCGTTCACCTCTTGCTGCTTGTGTCTGCACTGTGCCTGCCTGCACAGCTGAGGCAGAAGGGCCGCGCCAGGTTTTGCACCGGAGCGTGTACAGGGACTTTATCTCACCCTCTGCAGACAAAGAGTTAACTCCCTCCCCAACTCTCCAGCAAGAGGAGGATTTAGAAGAGATTGCAGCATCATTCCTTAGGCATACCCAGATGCTCAATATTAACATAGGCAGCTCTGTGAAGATTTTTTTCCTGCTACCCATCGGATGGGAAAAATACTTGGATGGAGTAGCGGTTTGGGTATCACTTTGCAGGTCTGGAGTATAACTCAAATGGAAAGACATGTAGCTCCAATTACTTGATGTAATTCAGAACACAGAAGAGCCGCCTCTTGCTAAGTCAGTATTTAGTTTTTGATTAGCTCTTACTTCAGTGGTAAAAGCCACAGCAAGCTGCAATGCTGAGCTTTTTTTCCGAGTGTACATATGTCTGTATGTGAGGCCAAAACCTCAATCTCAGCATCTTGTGCATGAGAGCAGGCACTGAGATATGACTCATAGGTGTGTATTTAGCTACAGTCTCTAACGAAAGAAGAAAAACAAGACAAGACCAAACTGGAAATTAACCAAGCTCATTAAAAGATTCCAAGAAAACAAACCAGCAACAAACTTCCATTCTTTTCAGCATTTTTCTGTAAGCTTGTTTTATTCCTTTTCATCTGGCTGGATCATGAAACTGAGCTTATCTCCTGGCAGTGTAATGCGGTTCTCATGCCACAGGCAGATATTGTTTTGTTTGGATCTACAACACTACTAAAGTTGTTTGTATACAGCCCTATTTTCATCCATGTTGAGAGTAAAAGCAACATCAACAGAATAAAAAGTGAAAAAGAGAAAGCTTTCCTTACTGGTGCTGTTACCCCTTTTATGACAAAGCTTTAATCTCTGCCTAAACTAAGCTGATGATATTCATTAAAATTTTATTGGAAGTGGACGATAATCTATTCATTAAAGTAGAGAAGGGAAATAGGTGACTTGTCTGACTTGGAAAACTTCACTGACAAAATAGGGGATTTAGTTATCTTAAAACAAGAGGGAAACTTAACTAACCCCCAGGAGTACTCAGTGGCTAGAAAGAGATGTTGATAAGGAACAAAATGCTGCAGAACCTTTGTAGAAGTACAATGCTGCCTGGCTGAATAGTGTGAACTATTAGCTGCGAACCACAGCTGTGAACATGTGCAACAGGATCAATAAAGTTAGGATTTTCCAGAAAAGTAAACCTTGTTTTCCTAATTGTTTAGAATCAAGTTTAGTTTTGGAATAGTATGCGTTCTAGCAACTCAGTTTAGTGCTGTAGCTTGAAGAAACCTGAAATACACTGGGGAAGATACTAGGATAGATGTCTGTTCCAGTGCAAAAACCTGCAACCCTTGATAAATAACAGAGCATGATCCCAAGCTGTCCCTTAGATCATCTGAGCAGAAGGTATTTCCCCACAAACCTCCAAGGTTTGTTTTCTGTTTCTAATCATGGCGACTGCAGGCTCCTTGAGGCAGGGACTGCTCTTTGTCATCCTTAGTGCCTCTGTGTGCCACGGTATAGTTTTGCCCTCTCTCAGGTGACGAGGGAGGTCAGTCACTTCAGTCCTAAAGTTATTTCTGTTCCTCATTGTTCCTCTATTGCATTATTGGCCACTATATACATCCAAAGGGAAGAAATGGAGGTTATAGGAAGAGGTAAGAAAGAGTTGTCTGGCACAGTAAAACTGTCTGTCTGCACAAGGTCTGCCTGTTCTTTGCATCTCTGAACTATTTTGAGTCCAAGTTTTGGCTTTATACTCTTCCAGGATCACCCTTGTTCAGTCTTCTGTGAATTTACCTCAAGACCTGGGAAAACTAAATAACTTGTGCCAGTTTCATCAACACCTTACTAAAAACAAAACAAAAAAGCAACACTAGAGGGTTAAGCTAAATATGTTTGACAGGCCATGCTTTTCCTCCTGGGCTTTAAAGTCCAGGCAGCACAGACTATGCACAAAAATGAGGTGGTTCTCTCCCCACCCTTCCAAAGTGATTTAAGCTAAATGAAGGATGCCTGATTTCCAACCTGATGCAAACTCCAGAAAAATGCGAGGCCAATTTTGCTGTGTCACAAGCTGATCTTTCGCAGATGCTGAAAAGCTAGGAAGTGCAATTATAGGAAAATTGCACTAAGGCAAACAAGTACATGCCAAGTTCTGCCATTCTCCATTACTCACCTGAGCCCCTTGATTGTGGCAGACAACACACCATCTGCATGTGCTTTGTCAGAGGGGGAAAATACAACCCCAAGAGCAGTGCCTGAGTGGAGAGTAGGAGAAGTGGGGGCAGCTCCCAGAAGAAGCGTGCACCCGAGTGCCACTGCAAAGTCATGGTGGTATCCAAGAGCCGTGTGCTAGCTCAGGAGTCGTGTTTAGCAGAGACCTTCTCCAGGGTCACTCCAGACAGGGCAACCTCAGTACCATCACATGGTAGTCCCCACTGCATCAGGGGTTTCTCCAAAGCCCTGGACAATGGCCCTCCTGGGCATCCAGTGTGAACCTCAATTTTTGTGAGAAAAGCTTTCCAGGCATTTGAAGATGTCAAATACTTCCAGCCCCTTCTCGGACCGGAAATAACTCATGATCTTCTCTTCTCAGAAAAAATTACTCATATTCTGGTAATGCTGTTTCCTAACTAGGCTGGATCCCACTATTCCTGAGGTGTCAAAACACAGAAAAGAAGAAAACAAATGAGGAAATATCACAAGAGGGCAGGGAAATGGAAGAGCTACTTGTGTTCATTGAACCTCTGAGATCGCTCGGTTTGCAGGTCCCCATTTTGGGAAGGGGTTGAACAGCATCCCTTCCCTTGACAGGTTTGTTGTGGGATGAACACACCGAAAGGCCCCACAGTGCAGGAACAGGACCTGAACAGATGAGATGAGAAATAGCTTGTCTATCCTAATGGGGTCCCAGGGGAAACTGTCTCCCTGGAATAGCACAGCTAAGCTGCAGTGGGGGCAGAGAGATCACTGCCTTCAGGAGGTTACACTGAGGGCTGGCTGCCACATTGTGAAGGGCTCATCTGCAGGGAAACCGACTCCCACTCCACAGGACTGTGTGGAGAGGTGGGCTTGTGTCCTTTCAAAGCTCATGTACTGCAATTACAGTTACAGCACTTTGTGGATGTTGTTGATCCTATCAGCAATTTTCACTCCAGTGGCTGGCAACTATCAGAAGTGAGTGTCCCAGAGCAGGAAACTGAGGACCAAGGAACAGGGGTTTATCATTAGTACTATTAACAGTAATAAAGAGTAATTGGAGCAATGATCACAATAAAACTGAAGGAAAGTGCTGATGATCCCTAAAACTGGGAGCTGGCATTTCAAGGTGGGTGCGGCACCTTCCTCCATGGTGCTGGGGAACTGTGGTGAAACGAGGAGAATTTTTGGTGCAAACCCCATCCTGAGAGAGGGTGGGGAGGCTCTGCTCCCCTCTGCCACTGCAGGGGATCCTGGCTCCCCATGCTGGCACCTGCCCAAGCCCGCTGGACTCAGCCCCCTCTGCTCTGCTTACAGCCCACTCGTGCCATGGGTGACTCTCACCCCTTTGGGCAATGAGAGCCCCAAGGGCGAGGGTGGCAGCGAGGGCTGAGGAAGCTCAAGCACCGCCTGTGAACACAAGAGATTTCTGTGTGGCTTTGTCCACATCCTCTCATGGTGGCGTTTCACAAATATTTCAGCAAACACATTTGCTTGCAGGAATGTTGGCAGATCAGCAGCATTTAGAGACTATCCAGGGCTGGACCCAGCTGTGTTGTGAACTGGGGAGGTGCTGGGCTTGGGGAAAAGAGGCTGTGTATACATATGTGGTATGCCTGAACACATTTGGGTGGTGTCTGTGGAGCAGAGGGCAGGCTGGGAGACCAGTCCCACATAGTCCCTGCATAAATCTGCTTGTGCATCGACTGAGAGTGAATTCTGGTTATGTGAGCACCAGAAATCACAAAGCAGAAGCACCGCTGCTAGAGAGTTGAATTCACCAAGTGGGGAACCAGAACCTCCTTGAATGCCAGTGTGGGACAGGAGAGCAGTTGGGTGCAGCGTGGCAGCACAGCTCTTGGAAAAGCCAGAGTGGAAATACTGAATCTGAAGTCAAAAACGGTCATCTTACACGCATCCCATGCCAAATGTATGTGAAAAGGAGACTTTGGCACACAAGTAATTATTTTCTGATGAAAACCCTAGAAAAATGGACAATTTTTGTTTTAGCATGACTGTGATCAGCACTGTAGGGTCATGACTGTGGGGAAAGTTTCCCTGTGCTCTGCACTGTGCTCACACTGTCAGCTGGATGGGGCTCTTGAATACATCTGAGATCCTCTTGTAACCGTGGCTTTATTCTGGCTCCAATCAGGGCTTGGAGAATGGAAATGAGAATAAAGTGGGAAACAAAACTCGCACTGGTTCCCTTGTTTCAGAATGAAACTTTTACATTCTGCTCTTCCTATTGGGACAGTGGAGTAACCAGGGAAACGGAAAGCATTTTGCAACTTCAGAGGAAACAAAAAGTCCATGATTACTTTATTAGCCTAGTAATAAACATTTAATCCCCTTTTAGTCAATACACAGGGCACAAAAATGGTTGGGCTGTAGAGGCTGCAAGAAGTCAGCTCACGGCAATGCCTGAGGGTTTATGCTGTTTTGGGACCTGGAGAAATCATCCTGGCTATCTCCCACCCCAGGGGGATCTTGCAATGGCTGCCAATGCATGTGAGAAGTAGCTGATGAGGAGTTAGGGAATTCTGCATGCGGAATAGGAATTTGAAGTGGATGAGTTCCTCAGAAGTATCCATCTTGTTACACGTGTTCAAAATGTTGCAGGCAGCTGAACACATCACTTTTTGGATTGTTTTGTAATGGGCTCAGAAGTCTCAAGACAGCCTCTTAAAGAATGTATCTGGGCAGGTGGGTGAGTTTGGATGAGAAATCATACAGATAAATTCCTGAAGGCTGCTGCTAAGAACCAAAGATGTGCCTGAACTTCTCTGGACTCAGCTTTGGATGAAGACTAGGACTCCTGCTCTCTTTGTCTGACTGTCCAGTTCTGGCCTACAGCCCCCTGGAAGCTGAAGGGACACATGAGGTCCTTATTTCTCCTCAAATCATTTCACACTCAGCTACTAGTCAGGATTGCTCATGGACACAAAAACCTGTGGGTTTGTAGGACCAGCCTCAATAGAGCAGGAAAGAAATCAAATCTTGTATGCTGGAAGTGCCGAGACACATTGTCTTCCCTCTTCAGCAGTTTCAGCAGTGCCCCTGGTGCTTTTCCAAGCTGATCACATTCTAGACTGCGGGGACTGTTCTCAGGCACCAGAGAGCCCAGCACCTGCAGCCCTTGGCAGGCTCGCTGCTAGCTGGGGTGCCAGGTAGGGGGAGCAGGGAGAGAAGGGCAGTGGGGCAGTTTGGCCCAGAAGCCATGTTTGGAGAGATGGCAGGGTTCCCAATTTCTGCTCACAGAATGCAGCCTCACAGAAGCTCACAGTATAAACTTTTGCCAGGCATAACCTACTGTGCTCCTGTGCAGTGTAAATACCTCTTTGTAAGGGCAGGAGCACAAGTTCTTACACTGATTTGAAGCTGGCTGGGGGTCTAGGAAAACACATTGGAGTTGTTAGAGCTGGATCATCTTGGATCTTGTGGCAACCCTTTATGATGGTGCATAGCTGGCATGGCTCCTGTGGAAGAGCATTTCAAACAGGTCAGGAGGTGTTGGTCCAGTCTCAGTGTCAGCTACTGAAGGCACAGCATCTCTTTTACATCACACAGATTTTGTTTGAAGGTAGTTTTATCTAAGACAAGAGTAAGTCCTACCCTCGTGCACTGCAGAAACCCTCGGGCTGAACCTGGTCACTCTGTGTATCACTGGTATAAGGGAGGCCTGGCCAGAAGGGTGAAAACTGCTGCTGTCACACACTTTGTCTCCAAACCAACATCTACTCTGAGAAGCAGTTCATAATCTGAGGCTGTATGTTTTATTCTGAATGCCTTTGCCAGTAGAAACTGGACTTTCCTTCTCTGTCTTAAGGCACTTACCCTGGAGACATGTGAGACTCTTCTTGCAATCAGCAGGGGAAAAGAAGAAGCACAGTCTACTTCACTGATTTAGGAGTTCTGTCTCTGTATGAGATGCATTACACCCTGGAAACATCTGTTTTTCTCTAGTTAGGGACACCTTAGGGAGGACAGACAGCCAGTGCCAGCCTAAACATCAACATATTTAGCAAGTAAAGCCAGGCAAGGGAATCCATCACTGGTGTTTCATGTCTAGCACTTGGCTGGGCCATGCCCTGGAATCTGGCATGAGCCATTCCCCAGCAGGGTGACCTTTGCCTGCTGCACCAGGCTCTGTCTGGGGATCTCTCGCCTGTAGTCTTGCAGGCTGCACTTGAGTAGAGGTAAAGCCATAGGTAAGAAGCTGGGTTTAAGGGGAGGGAAATAGGACATCAATGGACTAGCCACAAATGTTGCTGGTTTAATGTTCCTTTTATTGCTTCCAGAGGAGCATGAGATAATGCTCCGATTTGCTACAGGCTAAACAACATTGTGGGTTTTAATAGCTGTCTAGAAAGGACATTCCTCCTCAGATGGGTGCAGGCAGAAAAATTTGTGCCTCTCAACAGTGAAATAATTTTCTTCTGTTTGCTATGCTCAGCCAGAGCATGGGCATGTCATTGAATGTGGTTCCTTCACGGCAAGCTCTGATGGCTGTAGGGTCGTGCTGGTTTTTACCAGAGCAGTGAAATGAGAGCTCCTTCCAGCACCTCCTCTCTTTAAAGGTTTGCCTTTCCTCAATTCCACTCATGTGTGAAGTATGCCACATTACTGGACACTTCTGTGGCAAGTGGGGCATTTTTCTGTCACAGAAGAGGTTTTAGAGCACAAATGGATACCTTGAATTCAGCTGCTGTTTCTTTTGGCTGTTTCAGTTGCATGCTTCTAGATCACCTGTAAGTTTTACTGTGGGTATCAGTGCTGCCATGACAGTATCTGCATGCCAGAAATCAGATCTGAGACATAAACTTTTATTGCCTTTGTCAAATTGTAATGGATTTATGGATTATCGAATAAAATTTGGGTACTTGGACCCAAATCAGTAGAAATTTCTGATTTCATCTAGATGTTTACCCTGCTCACCACTTCTTCCCTTACAGCCTGTCAAAGGCTGGACAAGCATGGGCAACAGGGCTTGCCTAAGTGTCCTTTAGATGAAGAACTGCCTGTGATCAAGCCCTTTTTGATCAAGCATGAGAGTGTTTGTTGAGCTGATTTGTGTGCACTCCATAAATGTAGAAAATGAACCTCCACTACCAAAAGGTATTTTTGCTTGAAACTTGACACCAAGTGAAAGGGGGAGAAAAAAGTGAGTATATATCTAACTTCCTCCCACCAGTCTAAAAATTGCACTGGCAAGCTTACAGTTGGCAAAAGACAGCAATGGATGCGACTATTATTTTTTTTTTTTGCATTCCTATAAATTTAGTATGCTTGGTCTAATTTAGGAGTTTACAAGCAGTTCCCTCACTTACATCAGATCTCAGTATACTGCCTCATGCTTCTTTCCATTCCCTACTGCACTCCTTCAACGCATGGACTATCTTCCTTCTCTCTGCTCTCCTCTGGCCAATCCCGAAGTCATTCAACTGGCAAGACAACATGAGGAAAATATTTACTTTCTTTATAGATGCTTTCTCATGCAAGCTGGATTGTAGCAAGAATGAAGAGATCAGGCCAAGGGAGTGACCAGCACACCCTCCATGGAGCACCAGTAAATGCATCATGAACCACTGGCAGTGTCAGCACAGAACCCAGTCCTGGCCATTACTGAATTTGGGAGAATTAAGGAAAAGATGCTCTGCCATTAGTTTTAGATTCAAACAGAGAGGAGAGAGGTTGCTCCAAGACTGTCCATACCCTTGGCAGCTTCAGGGATGACGTCTGACGGTTGTAATTTCCAGGCTGGTTGGATTTGCTTCCTCGCAAATGGAAAGACCTCTGTGATAGAGGTTCCCAGGCTACTGTGGATGTAACCCACCCTTGTGCTTAGAGCCATTAACATGTGTGGCTGTGCCCTGTGACTGGCAGTGTTGCTGTGCTGACAGGAGGGCTGCTGGGGAGTCCAAACTGCAGGGGCAGGAGGATGCAAACCAGCATGGGATGCTGGGACAAACCCCACTGCATTGTCCTGGATCCCATGTTGCTCTCAGACCAGACCAGACCAGCTGCCATATTCATGGAACAATGGGAGCCCTGGGGACAATGTCATCTCCTGTCTGAAACTGCTCTTGGGTATCTGTCCATCCTGGCACTACCAGGGTTGTTATGGTTTCCAGACAAACGGACATTTTCATATGCCCCATATGGGGTTTGTGGAATTTTGGTCACTCCTAACCAGATGACCACTGAATTCACTCTACTTATTTACCTCTCTGAAACAAAAATAAATTCTGGTTGCCTCTTCTTTCAAGACAGGCACAGCTTTCCAAATTTTTTTTTTTTTGAGTTGTTGTTGGGATTTTTTGGGAAATTTCTAAAAATAGGTCAGAATTCAGTCTTCACATAGTAGGACATTTGGAAAAACTCCAGTTGCATCACGTACAATTCTCTTCTTCACTCTCCATCCCATGAGCGTCTCATTGATTTTGTCGAGAAGTCAAGTCCTGATCAACCAACCACACCCAGTCCAGTTCTGGAGCCCCACCAGGCCCTACTAAGTGCGCTTGAAAGACCCACCAGTGCTGGCACAGCTGAGACACATCCAGCCATCTTCAGAACTGGCACCACGTCACAGTGCATCAGCTTGGAATGTCTGTGGAGATCTGCACCTCACAGATGTGAGGGTGTTGGCAGGCTCCCTCAGCATCGCCAAACTGTCCACAGGCAAGTGCTTGTTCTATTTCTAAGAAAGCAAGCAGAAAATATTTCCTTTCCCTTCCTTTTGGTACTGCTGGAGGCTTCACAGTTAAGTTCCTGCTGCCTTCAGTCTTTCTTGAAGGAGGCTGAAGGTATGGAGGACATGCTGTATGCAGAAAACTGGAGGTAGGAATAGTTTAATCTTCTCCCAGGACTTAAGGAAACTTTGGAGCTGGGCCCACAGATGGACATTTTAGTTTTCTTTGAAGTCCTGAGCATCCCACTGGCATTGCTGCAGATCTGCGGGGAAATCCAGCTTTGGATCCAGTTCAGGAAGAGAGAGTGCAAGACATAGGCTCGTCTCACTCCCAGAGAAATACTTCCTCTGTTTGCAGTTCCCTCTGAGCAACAAGCAGTGAAACTCTCATTTTCCCCCTGCAGTGCCTCCTCTGTCTCTGGGCTTCCATGCAAAATTTGTCTCTAGTGAATCTGTCATGGGAGCTTGGGAAGGCTTATGTAGCCAGCTCATACAGAGAAATTGGCACAGGCAGCAGGGAGCAAAAGAAGACAAGACAAGCTATAGGTGGGATGTCTAGTGGGAGGTTAAATCAAATAAGTGAATTTATTTATGAAGGCAATCATTACAGTCATCACAATCTGTAAGAGAAGTTTGAATTCTGAAGTCCTTGTAAAGGAAAGAGGTGTTTGCAGCTCTCACTACAGAAAGGAAAGGGACAGGAGATCCATGTCATAGTTTGGATTTGAAGACTCAGTCTAAATCTATTCCTAATTGATATAAACCCTTTGAGGTTGAAGCATCATTGTATCTCTGGGAGATGACAGAAAGCCTTTTGCTTTACTTCCTGTGTGCTTCTTAGGGCTTGCTAGAATATGTTTTGTTATCCCTTGAGCATGCTCTTGCCCTGCATTTAACAATGTCATTGCAACACTGAAGTTGCCACAGTCACCTTTGGCAGCAGGAATAGACAGGAGCCAGCACAGCTGTTTGCTCCTGCTCAGCCTGGAGAAAGGGCTACTGCACCAGGGGGTGTCAGAGGCATGTGCACATGCCAGAGTGAGCTGGCCCCCAAATTCAGCAGGACTGAGACTGCAGTGGAAGAGAACAAGGCAAAGGCACCGAATTCTGACTGTTCCCAAGCTCACAGAATTGTGTTGATGTCAGTACTAATTAAGATTTTCCAAGGCCAGTTTGAGCTTTGATTACCAGCTGACAGGTATGTACTATTCCCCTTCTGGGATCTGCAGCTCCCTGCAAATCATCAAACTGTCTTCAGTCAGCTTTGGACCAGAGGAGTTTTGCCAGAGGCATCCTGCATCTGTTGCATCGTATACAGTACATTAAAACCATCTTTAATGCTCTTTATAAAGAAACCACAGTTGTTAGAGAGTCCTGAATGCTCAGCCCTCATGTACTTCCTTGCTGTGTAGTTATTGGCCTGTGTTACCCCCCTGTTGCTTTGAGACATGGTAGTACATAAGGCAGCTAATCATTTAAAGCTATATTCATCCGTCCCCTTGGAAAGCAATAGTGGCAGATACATAATGACACAGTGGATCGAGGGGGGTTTGTTCAGTCCCATCTGTAATTTATCGAGTGGGAAATGCAGGGGGAATGTCTTTGTTCATTTGTCTTATTTAAACATGCCTATCACAGCCTCTTGATGTCCGTACAATGATCGGGCGGGGGGAGGGAAAAGAAATTAGAGAGGAACAAATTGGTGACAGCCATCACAAGAGACAGTGCCCGCCAGCGCCCGATGGAGAGCTGCAGAGCCTGTTCCTCAGGGAAGGGACACAAAGCGAGGGCTCACGGGACGTGGGTGACTTACACTCCAGCCCCCAGAGTGACACAGGAGAGGAAGCCTGTGGCACATGCTGGGGTACACAGCTGCACTACATGTGTGTTTTAAGTGGATGTAAAGGGAAGGTTTCAAACCAGGTAGTTTATAAAACCCTAAAATGGGTATCAGTAGATGCTCTTGTTGGATTTCCATGTCAGCAGCCACCTTCCCTTTCTTAATCTAGGAGTTTTTCAAAACAGATAACACTGCGGTAGTTGGAAGAACTAATCCAGATTCAGATAGTATTTCAGTATTAATTAAGCATTCCAGCATCTTGAAACTCCATCAGGAAATGCAGTTGAGCCTTTCCCTCTTGTCCAGAGCAGCAAACTCCACAAAAGGAGCTGGTTTTCAGAAAGGCTGCAAAGAGCCGGTGTCCAGACTCAGGGCTGGAGTGAGGCTGGGCTGTTATTGTTACACTAGTGCTCAGTAAGCAGCAAGATCTCATGTGAAGAGCAAGACTTCACCATCACTGTTTGGCATTTGAAGCAGGACTTGGGACACAGCAGAGGGGTCCTTGTCCTGCCTGTCACCAGCACAGAGTGGAGTGGCCGTGCTGAGACCCAGCACAGTGATTGCTGCTCCCATGGCTCCCCACCCTTTTGCTCTTTTTGCAAATTATGTTCAATACTTTGGCTAGTTTCATTGTCATTTGCAAAGTATATGAAATATTCCTGGCTGTACCAGGTGTCACGTTTAACATACTGCTGCATGTTTTGATGCTACAAAAACAGAGCAGTTCCATACCAGCAGCAGATGATGCATCGACAGCTATGAATTGAAATGTTTCAACATTTTATACACAGGGAAATTCATGAAGACTGTCTTTTCACTTTCACTCAGAATGACATCTCAGTTTTAAAAGTGAAAATTTCTCACAAAGTGACATTTTACCATACCATCATCCAGGTCTGCCCCTTTATTTATACAAGCTGTGAAAGCAGAAAGGTCAGTTCTCTGTGTATCTCTCAAGCTTTAACAAAAACAATAAGGTGCCCAGACATCACTGGAAGAACCATAAAACTTTGACAGACAGGCAGTGTTTCACTCTTAAACCTGGTCTCATGCCAAACCTTAATGTGAAAGCATGAGAATGTCAAGAAGGAATGGCATTAATTGGTATTTCCTGCGTGGTCTGAAATCTCAGCATCTCCCCAAACTACGAAAGTGAACAGACCATTCATACTGTCTGACACAAATAAAATGTTGTTGGGAAACGTATTAAAAAATGGCATCTTGCAAGTCAGATTGTTGAAAATCTATCCTTAAATTCATATTTTCAGCGTGGCAAAATCTTAAAATATTTTCTTATCTCTGAAGTTCCGATTAAACAGAGCTTTTAAGCAGAATCCATTCCATTGCCTGAATAAGGAAAGGAACTAAGATCAGATTCTAGCCATTTGAAAGAGAAGAAATCATAAAAGTATTTTTCCTGACCTTATCTGCTGGGTAGGCAGAACAAAAGAAAAAGCATTGTTTCCTGGAGCTCCTGCGGTCACACAAGTTTTAGAAACACGCTTCTCTGATATCACAGGAATATCCTTTAGATTTCCATTTTCAATCTGATTTATACCCATCGTTTTAATTGAAGTGATCAGGAAGTGTGTGGCAGCAGGTTGGTTGGGATAAGAGTAAGTTTGAAAGCTCTCTACATAACCAGAATTTCTTACTTGTATTTATCTAGACTGAGCCTGCCCCAGCAGGAGATTTTTTCCCTAGAAGTCCTAATGTCTCCTTCTACCTGGTCAGTAAAATCATGTGAGGAGCCTCTTTCCAAAGCTTGGGCACAGTATTCAAGCATACAAGGTTCGGAGCCACATCTGAGTGTCTTGAAATACCAGCAGTACTTGCATCCAGAGGGAGAAGAGATTCAGGGAGTGAGTTCATTTCCATTGCTGTGGAGATCAGAGGCCCCGAGTTTCGTACATCAGTTTTCACAAGCTTAATTTTACTGACTTTCTTGCGGTTATTCCTGATTTATGACAACAGGAGATTAAAATGAGGCTTAGGGAGGATAGCTTCCTGCTGAAATCCCCAAAGAGACCAGATCTGGCATTATTTCACATCAGAGTAAACGATTCCTTTGGACAAAAGAAACCCATGAAAGAGATAAATATCCATCCAAATGCTAAGACAGATGGGTTCCTTCAGAGCTTCCTTACTAATCAAATACATCAGTGCCCCCTTCAGTAACATGATGGGCCATTTAATGTGGGATATATTTCATGGGGATTGGGGGAGAGGGTCCAGGATCAGGCTCCCTGTCGATGGGGATGGCCATCCTGATGACCTGGAGGGCTGCTTTGTTGCAGGTATTCTGTACCAGGAGTTTGTCTGCCTTCCTTCTCATCAAGTCCTGCCACAGCTGTACAGACAGACAAGAGAGGGTGAGCAGCCACTGCAGAAAGACCAAGTTAACAGCAGAGAAACTGTCAGGAGTCAGACATTTGTGGTTAAGACAGAGGGAGGGTGAAAATCTGGTATGTGCCATTTGCAGAAATGCTTTCTTTTGGAGAACAAATAGAAAAAACACATTTCAGGCCTTTGCAGAAAAAGCCACAGCAAGTGAACAGACCTTGGCAGTACAGTTCCCCCCCCAAAATGAACAATGGAAAGTAACAAAAGCCTCAGGACACTATTAAGAATTAAAAATAAGGAGCTGAACCTGGCACTCTTCTGGCACTTGGCATATGCAGCTCAGCAGCAGCCGAAGAGTGCAGTGCTGCCCTGCAAACCTACACTGGTCAGAGCCCACAACTGCAGAGGTGAGCTGTGGGAGATGAGCAGCATGAGACAGAAATTATGTTAGCAAGTACAATCTTGGGATAATAATTCATACTGATGGGCAAGAAGGGCAGTTTCCATCTTGTTCTTCCAGTATTTTTCTTCTGTGTTCTCTTCAAGATGGATTAGAGCTTGTTTGAAGCTTTTCCATGAAAAACAATGCAAACACAGATATCCATTCACCAAGGTTTGGATATAGGTGGGGACTGCTTAGACATACTCTAAGCAAGGGGTCTGGGTCTGGTCCACCTATGGTCCCAGAGAAGGGTTTAGCTGCTGGCCATTCTCAAGAGAGCACACCCACCTCAGTTTTGACCTTCTGAGACATGAGAAACTTCTCCTTTTACCAAATCCTTCAGATGGTTTAGGATATGGCAAACAAGTTTTTTTTTCTGGCAAGACAAGATTACACAAGAAAATTCTTGCCCTGCTCGCATGACCTGATGAACACTGAGAGCTGTCTAGAGCTGATGCTGCCTCTGAAGCTGCTCATCCACACTGCTCCTCACTTTCCTGCACTACTGCCAGGGTCTATTTGACCCCTGACAAACCCAGCAGACACCAGCACGGTCTTCTTATACACCTTTGTAGCATCTTCTGCACCTTCAGACTCTAACTATCATCAGCTTTACCACAGTCCTCCTAGCCTTCAGGCCTGGCAGTTCAGCACTTTTAATACAACTCGTGTAAGACTGACAGCAGCCAAAAATGCCCTGTCTCCCCCACCCTGCCACTGGGCACACTCTGAGTGGGCTCCCCCACTGCCATCCCCCAGCAGTGGGTGCTGCCTGTTGGCCTGGCCGTGCCCCTCCGGATGCCCGGTACCCAGCTGCTGAACAAAGGGGCAGTGGTGTGACAGGCACCGAGATGCTGCAGCCAGCAGACTGTCATCTGGATCTACTTTGTTCGGGAAAACCACTTAGTTTACAAATATTTGTATTTAAATTCTTCTCTGCCCACTTAATTCAAGCCTGTGCTGCAAAAAGAAAGGAAACCTTCCTTAGAGAAAAGCAAAACACAAAAGCGAGGTGGAGGGAACTGCTCATTCACTAATACCACATTTTCCACAATGGAAATAATTGTCTCTCTTCATGTTTGACAGTAATCTGCAGTCCCAAAATAAACAGGGCTCCTCTCAATTTTGCTTCAGGGTATTTCCCATCTGTCAAAGGGGAGCAGGAGACCACAGACAGCTGCGGCAGAGGTGCAGCACGCTCGACTTTGTACCCCTCACTTTCACCTCAGAGGATTATGGTAGGAAAGGCTTAACATCTTCTGTTGGCTATCAGAGCAGACACACAGGTATCTGTTGCTCCCTCATTAGCCAGTGGAAAGCCAGGACTGGCAAGGGAAGGAAAAAGCAATAAGCTTTGGATGGAAGCAAGGCCCTCTAAAGGAGCAACATGGGCTAAAATGAAAATCATCTAATACACAGGACCGTGTGGTCCTTCAACGCAGCAGCTGACCAAAGGTTCATCTATTCCAGCCCCTCTGAGACCTGTGTAATGGATGCTTAGGAAAGGACAAACAAGGCAGATTTCAAGCACGTATTTCCAGACTTCCAGCAATTTAATATCCTTGTGTTTAACAGCTCTAAATGATTTTTTCCCCTTTAATTTACCCTCTAGTAAGTACATTATTTATATCCAAACATCCTGTGACAAAGAATTCCGTGGCTTAACTCTAGACTGGATGAAGAAATACCTCTTGGTGTTTTGATCCTGTCACAAGCTGTTTTTTCCCAAGTCTCTTCCATTCTAGGAATGGAAGATTTGGTGACTAACCCAGGTCAGCCATTTTTGTTTAGGCCCTTGTCCTATGTTCCCTCAGGCTTCTCTTTTCAGGTGATGGAGGCCACAACATTTCATAGCAGGGTCTGTAGGTGACTTATCTGGTGGGAAGCCAGGGGATTCAGTCAGGGGACCCCAGTTTAGTATACACACATACCTTCCTGGCTTACACACACTCTGATTTTGGAGTTTTGTCCTCGTTGTTTTCCTTGTTCAAATTTAAAAGTAGTTTTGAAGAGAAAGTAAATAGATGCACTTTCTATGATGTGAAGAAATTAAAAAGTTACCACCTTTCTCGGTTTTTTTGTTGTTTGTTTCGGTTTTTTTGTTTAGTGGTTTGTGTTTGTGGTTTTGGGTGGCTTTTTTGGTTGGGCTTTTTTTGAAGCTGGTGACAAGATCTGTTTTGTGAAAAGGACTGCAGCTCCATGTAATGGCACTTCTCTCTTCAAGATGAACTGGTTCTAAGGCTGTGGTCAAAGCCTGGCTTTCACCAGACTAGCTGCCAGGGGGTACACAGCAGGCAGAAGGAAATAATCATGTAGTCCCAAAGGGTTCCTCAACACATGGAGGCTCAGACAAGGAGATCGGGTTTGGGAATAATGACTGGGAGAATGCTGGCAGGGAAGGCGATGCAGACATCTGCACCATGTGGCTGACAGACCAGAGACAAGTCAGGTCCAGCAAAGAGCAAAAGGCTTCCTATAAACATAAAATAAAATCTGTGAAGGCAGGGAAAGGATTCCACTCTCAGGCTCTCTGGGGATGTTTTCAAGACAGCACTCAAGACCTTTCCAGATTTTGAGCTGTTCTTTGATATTTGGTGTAAAACTAAAGGCACCCAACTCTTTCAGAAAGCATTAGGAGAAGCAAAGAGCTGACATCTATTGCCTGAATGCATCAGGACAGTGTTAACTGGGAAGAAACCTTGTACCTTCTAGGAAGGTTTTTGTGACAGTCTTTCACTGTTGGACTTGACCTCATGGGAATAGGTGTGAGCAGCCTGCAGCTACTGAGGGGCCTTGGGCTGTCAGCCAGACTTGGAGAAAAAGTTTAGCTTGCTGAAGACTTAATGCTCCCTTTCTTCTACAGGGAGAAGAAATCACCACAGACAAAATGGATATTCAAGTCAGATAGGGGAGACCTGCAGATAAGCAGCATGCCAGCAAACTGCTGAAGGGTTCTCATTTCTGAATCTAGCCAGGAAAGCTGAGATGTTTTGCCACTGTAAAATGTCTCCTTTCCTGTGGGCTGCAGAAGCGCTGGTCTGTGAAGGGCTATGGATGGCTGTCATACAGGACAAGAGGCTCAGCAGTAAAGGGGAAGCCCAGAGGAACCTTGTGGCTTCAGTCACTATTTCCTCCTACACAGTTTGGCTCAATTCAGGTCACAGTCAGAAAAAGGAAATGAGCAAGAGACAGCAAATGAACAAGGTTTCTGGATCACAATTTATCCACCCGTAGGGACAGCTGCTAGTTCACTAGTGATAAGCCCAGAGTCATGGTAAACACTGCAGCAGCTTCCTGCAGGGGGAACAGACTGCCTGCAGTAACCACAGGAGCCTTAATAGTGCCATCACAGAGCTGCAGTTACAGCTGAGCTGAAAGTGTGGCATGTTTTTAACATTAAATGTGTAAAAATTTCATCTGAATTATTGTTAGCATTGAAAATATTTATCTTTTTCTGGCCTATGTATATGTCATTGCCTTACCTAATGGGAGCTGCAGTGAGAGTTCTTCATGTCCACACTCAACTCTACCGATGGGATATCCCTCTACTCTGGGAGAAGAGTACAGATTCCATGATGCCCTTACAGCAAGATGTGATGACGAGTAACTAAAAACATTGACTCTAAAAAGTGAAGAGTGACTTTTGATAGCTCACTAAAGTTCCTATTGGTTTGTTGTTGTTGTTGGGGTTTTGGGGGTTTTTTTTTTTTGTTTGTTTGTTTTTTTTTTTTTAANGAAAAAATGCCTTCTTTTTGGCTGCAACCCCCAAACTTCATTTGCTCATACATTTTCTTTTCTAAAGAAAATTCAAAGTTGTCCAGAAATGCACAGGCAAGAATTTTAAGAAGAGCTAGTATTTGTTAGAAAATAAATTAATATAAAGAAGAAAAAAATACAAACACAGAAGCCTATCCATAGGCAAGCACAGATTTTCTGCACACACATGCAAAAAAATCTTTATAAAATATTTCCCAATTTGAGCAATGTTATATTTTGACAGTTGTAATTATAATGGCCTGCAGCCTTTGACTTTTCCTTCATGGAGCCTTTGCTGCTAATGCAGAACTGATTTAGGGTCTGGGGTCCCTTACAGCAGCTGACTCTTATTAGATCTTGTTTCCGGCAGTAGGAGTGAGTCGTAAATGACCAGGTAGCCCAAGACAGGCAGGAGGAAGCCCCTCAGTGCATGGCTAGAGCACGGAGAAGAATGGTAACTTGGGTCAGCTCAAAGGGAAACAAGAACACAGACACTGTCTTGGTTTTCCAAAGTCCAGTGGACGCAGACGACTTGGGTTTGTAGGTAGCAGGTTTGATGGGAGTGGCTGGCATCCCTCTGACTTGAAGCCTTCTGAGATCAATTTGCTTCTTGATGCTGGATAGGGCGCCAGTTATGAGTCCTGCCTTGTGCCCTATGTTGCTGGTGTAGGAACACATGGCAGTGGGAGTGGCAGTCATACCTTACCACCTGCAATATCTGATTTATCTTTCCCTCCTCTGCTTTTGCTTTGACACCCCAACACCCCCACCCCAACACACACACACACACACACACACACTGTGAACCCTCTTTGAGTAGTGTGGGAGTTCCTGTGCTGGTGCCATGCAGCAGGCAGAGGAAGGAAGATGAACTGAGTATGGGTAGTAGGTGCTTGCCCTCTTTGCAAATGGTGTTTGACCTGAGTTAGTGCTGAGTTTGACCTGTTAGTGCTGAGCTCAGCGCCCGACTGATGCTAGGAGCCTGGGAGCACTCAGGCCTCAGGGTCTGTGATGCCCATCCCTCTCAGATAACCTGGTTGTGGACATTTCCTCACTGTGGCTCAGGAAAAGGAGGTTTCTCTACCCTCTCGGGCTGAAGCGTTTCAGACTTTAATGACTCAAGTCTGTGGAACAGAAGCAATAAATATGTGGGAGAGAAGGAGGGGAAGCAAACTCTCTCTCAAAGGTACCAAAGTGTGTAACACCTCGTAAAGCAGTGGGAACTGGAGCTCAGAAAGTTATTGGAATCAAGACTTTCATCTCCTGTCAATAAAGCGTTATCAGCACCGAGCCCAATTTTCAGCTCTTAATTCCAGATGTGCACATTGGAACTTCATGCCTCTTCTCATGCTGAAACCTGCAGTTAAGTTCAGGCCTCAGGGCAGATGGAAGGTAAACTAGGAAACAGAAGAGTTCTTTCCACTTGTGTCCAAACCCAAGAGTGTTAGGGTATGCCCAAGATTTAATCCCTACTTTCCTGGGTTCCAGTCAGGATGAAAGGATGTGACCTTGCAAAGTTTCCTTGATGAGAGACCAGTATATGGCCGAATTAATAGGAAAGGCCATGAGCTATGGCTTCTTTCAGGTCTAGAAAGAGAGAAGCCATTCAACTTCCTGGACAATCTGAAGCCTTTCACATGGAAAAATTGTTTGAACAAAGGCAACTGGCTACATCTTCTCTCCAGAGGGATCATAGTATGGACAGAATTGAAACCATACATTTACATAATATTGCAGCATAGTCCAGAAGAGAGAACACCTCACAGTCTTTACTGCCTTTTATTCATGCCTTCATTGCCTGTTGATGGAAACATAGCTATGCCAGCTAGAAGTCTGTCCTGGTCTTCCCTTCCAAACTCCTCCTGCAACTCAGTCCTGAGAAGCCAAATGTCACAAAACATAATCAGTGAGCTGAAAGTTTTATGCCAGAAGGTGGCCAATATTGTCACCACTGGAGTACAGGTGAGGACCATGAGGATGAGAACAATCTGGCACTGTTCAGCTAGGGTTATACCTAATCCCCACTGCCTCTGAAAGTAGCAATTTACTGCCTAGTTTTATTCACCAGTAGTAGACTACGTTGTTCCGTGAGGGTTAGCTAAGATGTGCTCCCACAGCAGCAAGAAGGACACCCCATCTGCTCATGTCCTGCCTTCCTTTAGAGAGCGGGTCTTGAGAGATGTGCAGCTCGGGTGGGAATCATACAGTGGTTGAGTTCATTGAAAATAACAAGCATATGCCACTTGGATGTCTTCACTGTGCAAAACATGCCCATCACCTGTACCTCAGGAGACCTCAGGGCACACTTTGGCTCTCTTTATGCTTTTAGATCTGTGTTTGAAGTCACAACAAAAGCAGACAAAATCTCAGCGGGCCAAGGATAAGAGTTGTACAAGGCACTTTCGGCAGCCACTTTACATGGTAAGATAATTAAATGTAGTGGCTTTTGGGGTAAATGAAAGAGTAGTGCTCTTTTCTTCTAGTCTCAACTATGTATTTGCCAAGGAACAATCAGAGAACAGGCAGCTCCCTTCAATGGCAGACAGCCATGCTTTTGGAATCAAGCATACAGGGAGTTGGAGATTTCCCTGTACAAAATGCACAGTAAATTATCAGGGAATAGGGAATCCAGAAGAAAAAAAGGCAAAGGGAGAAAGGATAAGACAGAGAAAATGACAGAGAAATCCCTCTTGTGATTTGCAGTAAGTCTTCATGTTCAAAGTGAAAGCGATAGAAACACTAAACATTTTATAGTGCAGCTTCATTTGTTTAGGCTTCCCTACTGAGCATTAAATTTTATGGTACTTTAAAGCGTGCTTGATAGTTTTGTAAAGCCCTGCATTAAACACACACGTACACACACGTGTGCATGCGCACAGGCAGCTTTAACAACCTCAGCAACTTGTAGTGGCCCAGGACATTCTAATTTTACACTGTGAACTTAATTCAAGGCATCAGAAAACCTTGCTAGGAGAGAGGTGTTTGATGCTGGAAAGGAGAGAGGAGCAGAAAGAGAGAGTTTGGAAGGAGGTAAACAAGGGCCAACAGAGCCCGCTCCAGCCTGTCCCCGGCAGTCTGATGAGAGCAGCCAGCCTTGTGTGTGTTATCCACAGGAGGTTTGTCTTTCCCTGGGTTGCCATCACATGGGAATGGCCTCACAGCCAGTCCTCCCCACGCAAGCAGATGCTTGTGCTGGTTTGCAGTGCGCAGGGTGGAAGGTGCAGTTGTGCAGCAGAGCACGGGGCACACAGAGAGCGCCAGGTGGGGAGCGTGCTCCGCTGACAGACTATAAATGGATGAACATATTATCTGAACACCAAGAAAACTCCCAGGAGCTGGCCTGGCTTCCCCTGCACCCAGATGTATTTGGATTTATTGGAAGGAACTAGCACCCTTCAAAGGATTTCCTTTCATGTGCCCCACACCGCACACCCTCCATACCTTCTGCCAAAGCTGTGATGGACTTCTCATGTGATGAGACAGTAATGAGGGAGGTCTTAAGCAGGTCTGAGGCTCCAAAAACTTCAAGGATATGCTGGAGGCACTGAAGGACTGTGCTTCCTTGGAAACACCTAATCCCCTTCAGATGAGAAGCTCTAACCTGCGTGACCTCAGAGCCATGAATCACCCACAGAACGCTTGACTCTCAGCATGCTTGATTGTCAGGTTAGTAGTGGAAGATGGGCTTTCTTTATGGTTTTCACTCAGGAACACTCTGTCTGCTTAGGATTTCAGAGGAAGACCATTTATCAACAACTTTTTCTACCCCAACTTCTCTCTATGACACTCTGAGCTTCTGACTGTGACAAGAAGGTGAATGTAAAGCTGTGGGTACAGATAATGCCCTGTTGCCAATCACAGGGTGTTTCTTGAACTCCTCTAGTTCTCCTAGTGAGCTCTGGCAAATGGGAAGCTCTTGGTCCAAGCAAGGAAAGTTTTTTTTTTCACACTTTATCTACTGTTGTACATGTTTCTAAGAAGAAAAAGAGCATGGAAACATCTGCTGTAAGAACCAAGTATTTTTCTGGCTCTAGCTGCAGGTTACAGCTGCCTTTGAGTTGCAGCTTAAAAAGCTGACCTTCACAAAGTGTCACTCTGTGCCCCGTGGTGGCTGCACAGCAATTCGTGTAGCGCTGTGTGCACATACAGCTGTGGTCTTCTGCCACGCTCAGCAACAGAGCAGAATCGACAGCAGAGCCTTACACACCTGCTTTACAAGACCATGGAGGGCTCTGGTCACCCATCTGGCCCACCCTGAAGCCTAATACCTGGGAGGGAACCATAGGTGTAGAGAGCTGTAGCAGATATGCTGCAAACACTCCATGCGCTGCCATACGGACATCCTATGATGTAGCAAGAGGTGGGATGGGGAGAACAGCACAGAAGTAAACTGGGAGCATGTTTTTCTTTCTTGCTTTACTTCCCAGGTGATACAGTCCCTTCACTGGGATCATAGGCTGGCCCTCTTACACAGATCAACGCTCAGCTGCATTATAGCTTTTTGCTACTTCATTCCTCACTGCCAACATCTACCAACAAGCCCCTAGCCTGGCCAAGGCAAGCCAGGAGTCCAGTCTCCTCATCCCTCCTGTGTTCAGCTCCTCTGAAGGGCAACCAGAGCATTTTAGTGCAGTTTCAGCTCTGCATTGTGCCCAGACAAGACACCTGCTGCTCTTCAAATCTGTCACCAGAAATCACTCGGATTTTTAACAAAACTGTCAACAGGACAGTGAAGTCACAGAGTGTTTTTTCTTTCTCAAACACATCCTAAGGAGAAGAACCCAAAGAGTCTGTGATAGTCAGGTTCCCTGGAAGCCATGTGCTTTAGGCAAGGACAGTCAAGGGATTCGCAAATTAATTTCCTTGGTTGTCCTTGCAACTTAAAAAGCTAAATGTGACATTTAAATAGCAGAGAAGATGAGTTATATAGATTTAGAACATGCATGTTCTGTATTTTGTAAGCATTTGCTATATTTAGGGGAGATTTCCAAAAGCCCAGTAAAAGTCCTTAATACCTAGTTTCTTCTAGTGACTCAATTATCTTTGGTTTTAACTGTGTAGGTTAAGCAATCGTATGCCTGAACTGGCCATTAAACATTGTATTTTGAGCACCGAGAGGTATCATGCAGAGGGAGTCGTGCTGTGGAGACACAGTGTGGGAATGTGTCTTATCACCCTTTCCTCATGCAGTATGAGTTGGACTGAATTGGCACTAGTGTGCTGGCTGGCTCCTAAATCTAAGGCAAAGCAGGTTTTGAAACCAGGACCAAGTAAACTAGGACCAAGACTTGGGTTATGCGCAAGAAGAAATTAAGCCAGGCTAATTAGTCCTGAGTTCTACCCCCAGTGTAAAACTGTCCCCACACACATGAATCAATTCAGCCTCACCACGCAAGCAGCCTGAGCCCCGTGTCCATGCCACAGCATGGGAAAGCACATATCCTGGCTCAGTCCTGGCTCCCACAGCAAGCCTACAGCAAAAATCATGACTCTCAAGAATCCCATTCAGCTGCTCCCCTCCCAGATTTTATTGTCTTTGGGAACCCACCACAGGCCAAAAACAAATTATGCAGATAGGGAAGCTTTCAAAAACATGCTTCTAACTATTCAGGTGCCTGGTCAAGAGCCTCATACTTTTACTTGTGGTACAAATGACTCATCTTTTTCTTAGGGCCCTCTCCTTTTCTTCTTCCTCCATTTTTATTTCTTAGTTGTTCTGTCTTTCCTGTGAAAGAGAACTCGAGGGGAGCTGTTTAAACATCATTAAAGCCAGCTACTTCTCACAAAATATATGCTTGCAGGAGTAACCCCACTGCACTGGGGACAAATATATCCTGGTCCCAGAGCTGTCATCACAACCGTATGCTTTGTACTGTGTCTCTGAATGGATTCGTCCCAAGGTGAATATGGTAATGCTTTAAAGCATTGCATTTGTTAAGTGTTCTGTCAGGAGTGTAAATCAGAACAGGACAGCATCCTTTCTGCTGGACAGGCAGGATCCTAGCCAGATCCTAGAGCCTCACGAACGGCAGTCGTGGGGACTGAACATCACACCACATCCCCTCCTTGCTGGTGAGGAGGAGCTCAGGCCAGCTTATGGGAAGATGTTCCCAAACTAGTGCTCACGAGCCCTGACAGGGTCATGAATCCAGACATACAAGCAGAAGTAAGGGCTGCAATCCTACTAGTGAGGACAGAAACAAAGCAGAACAAAACAAAGGCCATGGGATCACTAGCATAATGTGTTATCTAGATAAGTTACTCAAGGCAGCCTTGAAGGACAGTATCTACTTCTTGTGAGCTTGTGCTGCTTCTGGGAACCGTAGCAGCATGGGCATCCAAGTATTTCAGGTCTGGCAAAGCCAGTCTGTGCCCAAACTTCACCACATCATTTAAAGCTCAGGATGTGGCTGTTGGGCATTACCAGAAAGAAGTAGCCACAAAATCTGAACTCTCCCCAAGTTTGGGAGTACTCAGATCCCTGCACTCACTCCAGTTTCCTCTCTGGCTTTGTCTGGGAATGTTTGTGCCAGCAACCTACAGAAGAAAATGAAGTCCATTGCACACAGATGCTTGGCCAGCTCTCAGTAATGAAACACGTCTTTATCGTCCACAATTTTTGATTTAAGGAAGGGGCAAAACTGCCCACAGTTTGCAGAGAAAATAAAATATATAAAAAAAGAAGCAAGCCTCAGTGCTTAGGTTGTGAAATGCAGCTTCCTCGGGACAATAAAGACGTGTTTCATTATGGAAAGTGGCCGACCATCTGTGTGTTTTTGCCTCGTATCCCTCAGATCTGGGAAGTAACAAGGCCAGTTTTACACTCACTTCACTGACTGTAACTGTGCTGACGTGTCTGACTTTGTAAACATTGCCAGCATTTTTGGAGCGAAGACCACATGCCTCCTGCTCCTCTGGGCACGCTCCTCCCGTGGGGCGCGGGGAGCCCTGCCGCTCCCTCTCCTGCAGGCAGAGACATTTGGCAAGTCTTCTGTCTGTAGTGAGTTGCTCTGAAGGACTGTTCCCTGTGTGACTGGCAGCCTCTGGCATGGCTGAAATAATCTCAGAGGAGTGACACTCATCCTGTTGGCAGGGCGAGGCATGATACCCTACCTTGGGATGAAGTGATACTAGACAGACTGTGGTTTGCTGCTAAAATCCTGCTGTGCCTCCATGCAGGCTGCTCCCGTTTGCTCTGCTCATACTGGTTTCCAAGGAAGGGCTTGTTGGACAGATGCATGTGGAGCTGGATGCTTCCTGTCTGTACACAGTGTATGGCAATGGCACTAAAGGTGCCCGGGTTGCCCGTTGTCCCCTAGCTCTGCCCAAAGCTGCCCAGTCATTGCCAGGCCCTTGCCTCGCTTGCTGACACTGCCCACCAAGGCTCCTGCTTGAAGTGAGACTTTCTGAGCTGTGGATGCTTCTGCCCGTGCCCCTGGGCAGACCTGTGCTTGGCTGCTTGTGCTGAGGAATAGAGACATGGGCAAAGATGGTGCTTCCCCCCTCAGAGGCTGCTTTTTCATATCAGCCACTGCACCTGACCTGCAGGGACTTGCCAGAAAGGAATCAGTGCCTCCACCATGATCTCCAGCCAGAGCCATCAATTCTTAGCCAGACAGAACTTGTGTGGTTGCAGCAATGGGCAGGGTGGTGCTAGAGGAGGCTGCCATGGGAGGGGGAAGGAAGGCTGTTTTTTGTGTGCAGAATGAGACAGAATGGAGGGTGAGATGTCCCAGGGCTGGCTCCATTTTGGGGTCAAGTCATTCTTGACATGGAAGGTTTCACCTCTCATATCGCACCTGTTGAAGGCTAAACCACCATGCAGATCTTTGGTTTTACAGTTTTGAACATATCCTTTTATGTTTCTGGCTCACTGTGCAGTCTATATGTCCATCTATCTCTGATGCTTCCTATGGCTGTCCAAGTGCCAAGGCTGCCACCGGTTAGGAAAAAACAGTTCTCCAGTTTCAGAAGAGACAGAGCTCTGGGAAGAGTAACAGTTTATACCTATCCAGTATGATTGAAGATGTACCAAAATCTACTCAGGCTGCTCCAAAAGCCATCAAAGACAGCATAATGACTCCAGCTGTGACCACCAGCCTTCAGATCAGGTCCTAAATGAAGCCATGTGAACTATATGTGGTCAGAAGAAACAGAGCTCTAAGTGCATAATGTGGCAAAGATATGACATTTTCCAAACAGCGGGTGAACTTATTTAAAATAAAAAAGAGAGAAGAGAAGAGAAGAGAAGAGAAGAGAAGAGAAGAGAAGAGAAGAGAAGAGAAGAGAAGAGAAGAGAAGAGAAGAGAAGAGAAGAGAAGAGAAGAGAAGAGAAGAGAAGAGAAGAGAAGAGAAGAGAAGAGAAGAGAAGAGAAGAGAAGAGAAGAGAAGAGAAGAGAAGAGAAGAGAAGAGAAGAGAAGAGAAGAGAAGAGAAGAGAAGAGAAGAGAAGAGAAGAGAAGAGAAGAGAAGAGAAGAGAAGAGAAGAGAAGAGAAGAGAAGAGAAGAGAAGAGAAGAGAAGAGAAGAGAAGAGAAGAGAAGAGAAGAGAAGAGAAGAGAAGAGAAGAGAAGAGAAGAGAAGAGAAGAGAAGAGAAGAGAAGAGAAGAGAAGAGAAGAGAAGAGAAGAGAAGAGAAGAGAAGAGAAGAGAAGAGAAGAGAAGAGAAGAGAAGAGAAGAGAAGAGAAGAGAAGAGAAGAGAAGAGAAGAGAAGAGAAGAGAAGAGAAGAGAAGAGAAGAGAAGAGAAGAGAAGAGAAGAGAAGAGAAGAGAAGAGAAGAGAAGAGAAGAGAAGAGAAGAGAAGAGAAGAGAAGAGAAGAGAAGAGAAGAGAAGAGAAGAGAAGAACAGCATAGGTTTCCTCTGTGTCTGTTCTGAATGGCTCAAAAAAGGCCATACAGCACCAGGAGCCCTCATTTCTAAACATGACACAAGGAGCTGATATTGGTGTTTACACAGTCATTTTATGGAAGAAAGAGAGTTTAATTTCAACAGCACCCCACCTACAAGTGTGCCTGGATATCATTATTGGCAGGTGCATGTAATCACAAAAACACCAATCAAATAATAGAAACATTAGGTTTCAGCTCAGGATCAAAAGAAAGAACCAAAACCTCTACCCTGGCTCAGCCTGATGTGTCAGCCACATGCCTCTCAATACCTATAGCTTCAAGATTATTCATTCCTCCAAGGCACATATGTTCAGCTCTCTAGGAAAGCTAAGGAACTTCTTGTCCTGGGCCCCCACCTGTAAAATCAGTCAGCAGCAGCATTCCTGGGAGCAATGCAATGAAACCAAGCTTGGGGGAATTTCTGGATGGTGAGGTCTTGTAAAGGGTTATATGCAAAGCCCCAGGAGCAGCACAGCTCAGGTAACCAGTACTGGTGAGCAGATGTCCAGCCGTGCCTGCTGAGGGTTTGCAATATCCCTTTGGGGATGGAGAGGGTAGAGCAGGAGAGTCTGGGACAGACAGGTGACAAGGCAGCACTATTAAAAGTGGGAGAGATGGTCGCATGGCGCTGATCAAAAATAAATATCCTTCCAAGGCTGGGATAACCTGCCCATCATTTAGATAATTTTAAAACTAGATTATATAAGGAGTTGAAGAAGGTATGGCCTGGATCAGTCCTTCACTGGGTTCCCAGAGAAAAGCTTGAGATAGGATTTAATAGCTTTTTCTCCTCAGTTCTAATTTCCATTAAGTGGAAGCCTTTGTTTCTGCCAAAACCAGAATGCAAGGTTCCTTTGAAATTCTTGGCTAAACGTTCCTCTCTTTGCACCAGGAGAAGCATGGATTTAATTCCACAGCAATCACTGGAGCACACCCAGGGCCTCTGGTGC
The DNA here is from genome assembly GCA_013397175.1 of Platysteira castanea. NCBI lineage: Eukaryota > Metazoa > Chordata > Aves > Passeriformes > Platysteira > Platysteira castanea. The sequence continues at coordinate 944,593 of VYXC01010744.1, read as the reverse complement.
TCAGGCCTGCCTGATGTCCCCGCCATGTCCCCTGTTCCAGCCTTCACACAGACACTGCTCATGTCTGTCCAATGTACTGAGCAGCTGCCCTGTCACCCGGGAAAAACCAGTCCCTGTCTCCATCAGGCTACAGTGTAATGTTTTATTCTTTCTAAACTAACTTGCTGCTGGACCACTAAAATTGGCATTTTAGAGTCACTAAATTGCAGCTGCTTGGCATAGTGCACCCAGACAAGCCAGGAAAAAAGGAAAGAGAGCAAGGGATTTGTGCACACAGTGTCCAGGTCAACAGTGGTTTATTAGGTCCCATTAACCATATGGTCACGATTATAATAAAAGTCTGAGTTATGGCCAGTGACATGTGCAAACCACCCCCCACCCGCCAAAAGCCAATATATATATATGATTGGTGTAGATTCAATGTGAACACAGACCTATATCAGAGGAGTTTTTTAACCCTTTCTGGTCCCTAGGGGAAAGGAAGAAAGACATGAACACAACCAGGCTATGTCTGATAACTCTCCAGGTCAGCAAAGCCTCTCAAAAACCAGAAGCTCTCCTGTTACTGGTCTCCTTCCCTTCAAGTATTTGCTGTACCTTCTTGGGCTGGGAGGCCGTTCTTATGCCACCAGACCTCAGATATTAGGATACTTTTCCTTCCTGAGTGGGCCCAGTTCCTGCTCCCTCTCATCTGCCTTGTGAAGAACCTGAGTGGTTCTTCTGAGCTGTGTAATGCAGAGCAGAATTTACTCCTGCGTATTTCTGAGCAGTTTTATAATGGGATGGCTCTGGACTGAAACACCTGCATGCTGACCCTTGCAGGTGAAAAAATACTCCTGTTGCTGTGAAGACATCCCATTTCTTCAGTACCACTCACAGAGAGTGCTCACAGTACTCTGCTGGCATGTAACAATTGGACATGTGAGATGCAAAGACTGTTCAACTCCTTCATGGGTCAAAGAGCCAAGGTAAAAACAGGCACTGGCTAACATAAGTGATAACACTGGTGGCAGAGCTAGAAAGAAAATTCAGAGATCATGAATAGGAAGAAGCAGAAAAAATTTCAGAGATATTTTCCTGGCCAGGCCAGAGAAAGCAACAGAGGAAAGGAATATGCAATTTAAAAAATTCTTTCCATTTTAATCATTGCAGAAGTTGTTAACCCCTGGAACGAAATTTAAATGTGTGACTTTTTGCTTAGGCAATGTGCCTCTGAAACAGAAAGACTGAGCTGGCTGCGAAGGGCAGTGGCTCCTCCCAGGCTGCCTCCTCCACTGCGGTACGTGGCAGGCAGCAGCAGGTCTCCAGCTCCCTCCCCTGCAGCTGCGGGAGGCTGGGACAAGGCCTGTGTGCCCTCAGCCTCCCACAGCTACAGACAAGGGACACAGAGGCCTGGAGGCCCACACAGAGCCCACAGCCAACCCAGCACCATCCCTCCGGCCGCCGCTGCTTCTAAGCCCTCTGGAGAGGTGATGGTACCAGCAGCTCTGCCATGTTGAGTCTGGCTCTTTGCCTCAAGGTCTCAAGAGTCCATGAGATAGCTCCAATGAAATCCACACTCTCTCCTGTCTTTCCAAGAGATTAGTTTGCTGGAAAGGTTATCTTCTCTCAGTGCTCCTTCCTTAGCCTGCGTGTTGGCATTTTGTCGTCCTGTGTGAACACACACCAGGCAGGTCTCCAGCTCTTGTAAACTGGGACATGTCTGGTGACACTCCACCCTAGTTATGCCCTTTGACCATAAACAATGATATTGTAAAAGATATTTCCATTTCCTGGCTCTGGGGAGAATCCAAATCTAGCTCTTCATGGTTTGGATACATCATCACTAAGGCATGGAAGGACTCCCCCCCTCTATGTCACTGTTACAGGGCTCATCTGAAATGCAACAGTTTGTGCCCTGATCAAGGCTTGGAGTGAGGCTGGTGGCAGTGAGCAGGCAGATGCAGCAAGGCACAGATGGTCACTGCAGGCAGGGGAGCAGTGGCTGTGGTAACTGTTGAGGAAGACCTGGAATTTGAGAAAGATTATAACTACATGCAGCAGTGATCAACATGTGAAGCCCACTGGGGACAATACCTGGGTCTGTTCTCTCCTCAGGCATCTTAGCAATCTGCCAAGCAAACACTGCTGCCAAACAATTCCCAACGTGCCTTCATCATGCCTAAACCATGTACTTACCCATCCTCTCTCCCAACGTGGCGGCATGTTCGGCCTCAGCCCAAAGTCACGCAAAACTCAGCTGTTAGCACTTATCTGAGCACCCCCCCCGACACACAACCCACCCGTCCCCTCCCGTCAGCAGCTTCCTAAATCTCTGTCCAGAGGAGTGATTTGCCTTGGGGTTTCAGTTCTCTCGGAGAAAAGGTCCTGGTCAGGAGCTCAGCTCACCTTTCCATCACTGGGAGCTGGAGAGTTTCAGACAGCAAATCCTAGGACATAAATAAAAGTTTGGTCGAAACTTGGAAAGTGCCGGACGTGCAAAGAAATGACCTAAAAGGTAAAAGTCAAAGATAAATAAGAACAGTTCGTGTAAACTGTGTGCTCATCTTAACAATAAACAGAGCGGCTGCCGCAGAGAAACTTGAAAGGGCTCCACTCTGCAAAGATGAATGGTTTGCTGAGCCTGCTCTGGGCTCCGTTTGAGGGGCTTCAGCATGAGTAATTGGGTGTGAGAAGCACTGGCTCACCAGGACCGGAGCAGGCGAGCTCCAAGGAGGGGAGCGTAATGATCACTGGGGTTATTTATTGTTTCGTCTGCTCATTAGCCTGGCATCACCTTAAGTCTCCAGCCGCAGCACGTGACAGCTTTGAACTGGCGCCCCGGGTGTCGCGGACGCTGTGACATGCGGTTTGATGTGTGCCCCGCAGCTCCCGTAGGATTTCCGCTCTCCGCCCTGCTCAGTCCAGCCGTCCAGCTGGGGATAAATCACCCTTCCCTCCCCAGAACAGCTCAGGGCTTTATTGGTATTATCTATCATTGTATAGTCCTCGTCCGGACGCGTGCAAGCTTACTGTCTCTCAACAGTGAGGGCAGGATTTCAGAGTGCTGGGAGAGCTAAAACACGGGGAGCTAAAGCCTTGTGGGTTTCCCCAGGCTCACTATTCATCACAGGCGGCATGCGGAACTGGAGACAGGACTGGGATGTAGCATGGTTGTTTCTGGCTGAAGGCTCTTTCCTGCAGAGGAGTAAGCTCTGCAGAAAGCCCATGCACCACTCCCCAGGGGTGTAGCAGAGTCAGTTCTCCTTTCTGTGGCTCTTGGCTGGAGGCTGGCTGAACTTGCACTCCCTTTGTCTCCTCGGCAAGGGCAATTCTTCCTTGCTGGCACTGCCTGGCCTGAGCGGTGTTGGAGAAGATGCAATGTTAAAGGACAAGCCCAAGGAGAAAAGAGGAACTTGGAGAGAAACTGCCAGTCCAGGGGCACCTGCTCCAGTCCAAAACCGCTGCACAAATGCCAGATGGCTGCTTTTAAATGTAATATATAACTGAGGCTTTGGTCCAACGCGTTACGGACTTCGGCGGGCCATCTGCACAAAGGGAGACTGCCAGTATCAACATCTTGTGCCATTAACCACCTTCATTCCTTTTATTTGGCACCAATTTTTCCCCAACCTAAAGAAAGCATGTGTTATAAGTGACAGAGAGAGACCACAGGCTTCCTTAAGCCACCCTGATTTGACTTGTGATCATGACAATGTGTCACACGACTGCCATGATAAAATACAAGCTCTCCAAAACGACATTGGCAGGAGAATTCCAAAACACCTCTGTGGCTTCAGAAAGGCGAATAAGATCCCAAACTGCCAAACTGCAGTAGCATTTACACTGTCCTTGTTCCCTAGCAGATTCGAGATCTGGTCCACTTGTCTTTCCCTCACTTTTCATTAAGAGGGTTTGACCATGTTCTGATAATGGCTTGCTAGACCCTATTACTTAAGGTGAGCATTAGGAAATCACTGATGATCAGAAATGGGCACAGCATCAAACGTGGGTAGGCAGTTTCATTGCCCAGCCTCCTATATCCTAGTGATTATCATTCAATGGAATGAGAGCTCAGTGGTGAAGGAAACACGGGAACTCCTCTCTTCCTCCTTTCAGGAAAAACGTCTAGTTAGCAAAAGCTGATGTAAATAACTAAATGTTTCAAGATGCAGCAAAACACATCAGCCTTTCAGTTCCGCTGGGGGAAAACTCAAAAGTCCTCTGCCAAGAAATTTGTGCACTCGAACAGGGAAAACTGGACACTACAGGCAAGAGCCTTTCAGAAGCTCTTAGTTGTTGCTAAAGAGCTCGCAACATCTAACACAGAGAACGGCAATAAGCACATGGCTTGGCCATAAGGGCAAACTCAAAGTCAGTAATATATCTAGGGGGATGGATGTGCGAGGCATTAGAGGCCAAAAAAGTGTTTTTGATGCTGTAGAGCCACTCACAAATATAAGGTGGTTTTCCTGTGAGTGCTGCACAGGAGACGTGCCCCTAACTTCTCTGGAGACAGAACTACAATGCTGCCATGTGTTGCTCTGAGCATCCATCCTGGCACAACCGTTCGGCAAATGCCTCTGTAGTCTCACCAGCCATTTTCAAGCTTTAGATAATGCTGACAGCCTTTTACCCTGATTTCTCCCTAACTCCCTTCCCACTTCCCATCCCAGCTCAATGCAACACGAGCAGCAGACCTCCCTTTTCAGGTTTGTTTCCCCATTTTTCCCTGTGATGCTCGGCTCTGACATGTGCCCCACACATGGGCCAGTGTTTGGCCCCCCGGGGTTGCTGGCAGGGGGCAGCTGCATGGCATGGATGATACCCTTATTAACACACTTCCTCTCCACATTCTTGGACTAGATGTCTCTGAAATGCTTTGGGTGGCAGTCCCAGTTCCCTGCCACCCCTCCTGCACTGGCACAGAGGATTGCTAGGAAGGGCAAAGCCAGGTTTTGCAACGATGTGCCCATTCCCTCCTTTCTAGCTATGAATGCAGTGGCTCTCTGTCTGGGCTTCCTCCACTGTTCCTCCTGAGCCGTCCAAGTGAGTGTGGATGCAGTATCCAGGTAAGAAGACCCCAAAGGAGCCCTGGAAGCCCTCAGCAAAAGAGTGCTCTCACTGAAAAACCCAAGTGCACCTCTGTGATGCTGGCTGACAGACATATTAAAGGCATCTATTTCAGCTCCTTGGAGCCAGATGCCTCCTCCTTCCTCTGCTGGGCAGAGAGCCGGCTCAGCATGGAGTTTTCTCTCCCATTTCCTAGGGATGTCAGTCAAAACCAGGCTCTTGGAAGTTCAAGCGTGGCCAAAAGGAAGCAGATTTCTAAACACACCCCTCCCTCCGTTCCCCCCTTCCTAGGCCTTTTGTTTCCAGTTCCCCCTCCTCCCATCAAAGAAAGAAACAAGAAAAGATTCTGGAGTCTCCAAGCCATGATCTATCATTCTTTCAGGGGAGTTTCTTCTAATATTAATCAACACAAGCCTCTCTCCCCGCCTCCCCTGCCTCAAGGGAACAGTGGGCTTGGAAAGCTCAAGCGGGTTTCGAATGCATCTTGCGGCAAAATTCCTTAGTTCTCAGTTGGAGCGAGATGGTGTCAGTGCAGTTGCCAGGCTTTCTGAGATTCTTGGAAGATAAATGAGATTCACTGCCTATTGCCTGGTGCCATGAAGGAACAGGACACCCAGAAACTCCTCTGGTTTTTGCAAATTAGGGCCAGAGTCCCTGCTTCGCTGCAATTGTCCCCACCAAAGAAGGTGAGGCTCCAGCTGGGAGCTGATGACACCTTCTGTATTTTGCTTTTCAACCCTGAACTGGATTGCAGAAGCATAAAGATTATCCTAAATATGTCAGCTGCTGACAGACCTCCGGGGGTGTCTTCAAAGTGACACAGAGTAAAAGCACAGTTTCTCAGGCCACTTTTTCCCCTTCAGGTCCCTTCCCTTGGTCTCTCAGGCGGTTCCATCAGATCAGCACAGGAATAAGCTGTTTCCTCCCTGTGCCCAGTGGTGACAGCTTTGCAGTAGGACATGAAGCAAGTTTGGGCTGCCTGGAGAGTGCAAAGGAACTGAAGAGATACAGAGAGGTGGCGTTGTCCTGCAATCTCTGCCCCAAGTACAGCATGAATGCCTCTGGTGTTGAGCTCTGCAGATGAGCCAAGGAATGTCTTCAGTGGCTGCCAAGTGGGACACTCCTGTCTGTGCCGTCCAAGATGCTGGCTGGTCTCCCCTCAGGCCAGGGCTTGGGCCCGTAGACAGCAAAGAGGCACACAAAGAGCTTCCAGCTCCTCCTTTCCCAGAGGTAAAGCAGGTGTCCAGTCAGTAGAAATTAAAACCATTACTCCATCACTGCTGATCTCGCTGTTTTGCAAAACATCATTTGCAAAACTTTGCACCCAGGCTGTTGAAATAATATTGCCACTAGATTTACTCCAGTCCATTAAAACCACAGTAGTGGTTCTCTAATCTTTCATGAAACCTTGCCAGCTCTGCTGACTTCATGGATTTTGGCACGATCTCTGCCCTCACATCCCTTTGATTTTTTCTTTCTTTTGTTATTTATTTAGTTTAAGCATTAAGAACCAATAAGCAACTGTGTTACTAGTCCTCCTGATAGCTCTAAAAATACAATAGATGAGGGAGAGCAAAGGGAAATCTTCCAAGATCCTTCATGAGAACCTGGATGCTGAAGCATAAGTGGCCTGCACCACCCGTGGAAGACCTTCTGAGACAGTCGAACCAAGCCACAGCAGAAGAATTTTCTGATAAAATAGTGTAGCCTCCCAAACACTTGTTTAAGACAGCTAATTAATCTCATGTATAAAGATGGTAACATGAACATCCTCCACTACCAAAAGCAGGGACTGACTCTAAACTTACAGGAGTCTCCTTCTGATGACAGATAATCTGGTAACAATCCCTTCAGTATATGCTACCAGCAACAACGGTGTCCTCTCTAGATCGTGATCTCCAGAATACTCTAGTCATATTTTACTCACTTTTTATCTCAGTCTAAAGCGAGATGATTTCATACTCCCTGATTTCTAATTTTCATTCCCATAGGAAAATACCTCATATTAGATTTTTTCCAGCTATAATAATAATAGTGCTGGAGTTTCAAAAATACTATTTGATTTGGTTTGATTTATAATTTCATTTATTTGTATGTTCTTGCTTCCACTATTTCATTGCACTTCACCATAAACACATGCTGGATACTTGGAAGTAGTGTAAAAAAGATAGCAAATATAATGTAGAAACGAAGGAAGACAAAATGGTATTTCGAAATTTGACACTTTTCCAAAACCAGAAGCAGTATTTTTCTGAAACAAAAGCTTTTATAAATGTCTGAAATTATCTTAAAATTCTGCTTCACTGAAAATTATAAACATATTAGTTTTCATTTTTAGTTTAGACAGAAAGGAAACTCATCATTGACGACATCTCCTGTACAAGCAGCATTCGGAGGCCAAAGCAGCCCTCGGTCTGTGTCTTTAAGAAGGAGGGATGACAAGGGGCTGGCGTGCAGTGGCTGTTAGCATTTCCAAGATGCTTTGTATTATGGCAGGGCAGAAGAGTTGACAGTCTCTTCTCAGTTCTGTGGTTAGCTGGCTACAGGCATGCAGTCATTACTTTATATTAATGTGAGATGTGAACATTGTTTTGCTGGTTGTAATTATTCTCCAAGTGGTACAACCTTAAAAATTATGGCTTTGGAGGATCTCTTCCTCTGTAGTTCTTCCTGGGAGTCGCTGCCTGGGTCGGTTCCCAATAATGAGATTTTCTAAGGAGGCTGGGAATGTATTGATTGATTTATTTGCTTTTGGATGCTAATTAACTTTGATGTTCTGCAGCCACGCTCCTGGCTGCCATACTGCATGCAGGGGAAGAGCGGAGCTGGGCCTCTGTTTAGGAACAGGATCGCTGTGGGGGTCAGATGGGAATAAGTGTCACTGGTTTGTGTTGCATTTACTTCCTGAGCCAGAAGCAGAAACCTTTCTGAAGGGCCTTTCTTTTCACAGGACACGCCAATGGACAGGAGCAGGGGAGTCCCTGCACACCAGGCTTTTCTAGTGTGGGCAAGGCAGATGGAGATGCCCCAGTGTGGGGCTGCCTTCCAGTGAACTGGAAGTGAGAACTGTCCATCCCCATCCAGGGAGCTGTACCTTCTGGCAAAAGTGGTCCTGCAGCCACTAAGACCTCCAACTTCCACCCTGACCAGAACAAAATCAAGGCAAAGACATCTGAAACAACTGCTTAAGCAGTGATGAAAGGGATCAGCCTCCCTTTATCTCCACAAAAGACACTGTGTCATCAGTCTTTGCACCATATTTCAGCACTGTTCTCTCCACCGAGCCTGCCAGTGAGGGGCTGTGCAGCTGTGCAAGCAGATGTGGTGATGGCTTCAGTGTTGTTGAGTCTAAGGTTTGGATGAAACCCAAGTGGCTTCTCTCACACAAGCGAGAGCCATCAGCAGTGATGACCTCTGGTAACACTCAGCTCTCAACGGGATCTTAACCAGAGCCTTCCCCTCCATCACCATAGCCCCTACACACTGAAATGAGGTGCTGGAAAGCCAAGAAGCACACATGAGCCCTGCTAGGCTTTGGGATCGTGTTGCTGTGGCACACTACTCCTCAGGCCAGCAGAGGGAACTTAGAAAGGAACACAGCTGGCTAATGCCACACACTGATATTCCCTCCTCAGCCCAACACTGACAAACACACCAAAGGTGTCTGGCCCTCAGCTGGGGTGCACAGTGTGCTTCAAGAGCCAAGTGAAACTGCAATGTTCAAACTCTTTGCATGCTGGAAGCGAAAACATATTTTTCTTCTTTACTGCCTCCCTCTCCACTCTCTTCTGGTTTTGTCTTAGTGTACTTCAGGGAAAAGTGAAATAGGAATGGAGAGATGCACTCATTTCTTCTGCTACTGCAAAAGAGAGATGGCCTCTTTTACAGGGGAAACAACCCTGTGCTTACAGAATAGCATTTTAAGAGCTCTAACACTTAAATGTTTACATGATGCTGCATCTACTAGAGCAACACATGTGATACCCACATTTCTAGTAGCAACCTCCTCAGTCATCATTTTGCCACACACATAAGACAGCAAGACCTCCTGCGTGTAGCTCTTGGAGCTCTGGCTTTGTGCCTCTCCTCCAACCAATTTATACCACACTCATAGTATTCAGCAGCTTGCCACAGTGCCAGAGCCAAGCCATAAATCCCTTGTGGGGGACTTGTGCTATAAATGTCCACTTGGACCGCTACACTGCCAGGATGAATCAGGCCATCCCCTGGGGTCACCAGGAAGTGGCCCCTTCCCTGCTCCTACTCGCGCAGTCACCCTTAGGGTGGAAAGGGCCAGGTGCCTACTGCTGCTGCTTAGGAAGGACCCAGTCTGTATGGAGCACGGTGCTGTTGTTTGACCACAGGATACAACAGGCTGCCTGTCCTTCCAGTTGTGTCCAACTCTGGGTAGTGACCCCAGCTATCAATAGGTGACATAAGGGTTTGAGACCTGGACAGAGCTTGGTAGCTGCCTTTTTATGTCATATCTTAAAAGTCAGTCTACAGATGATGCTACTGAAGAGGTGAGTGAGGAGAGCCCCGGTTAACCTGGACAATTCCCTTTTGAGCAGGATGCAGAGAGCCTCACTGAACTTAGAGTGAGACAACTGAATCTCTGCCCTCTGGGGAGGGATCTAGCACAGAAGATGGCCCAATGGAGCAAAATCAGTTTTCACATTGCAGCAAGAGGTGGCAAGATGAGAACAGACAAGAAAAGCTGTGGAGATGCCTGTTCCTGCTCGTGACATGGAGGCAGCAGAGAGCTGGTGCTGCTCAACAGCAGCGTGGGTGCAATGATCCCTCTAGAGAGAAGGCCAGTAGTAGGGTGCAATCATTCATTCACAGTAAACTGATCTTTGGTTTCCTGCTTCCTCTCTCTTTTTAATCCTGGCCCTGATCCCCCATGATTATTCAGATACCAAACTCCTCCTTAGCTGCCATGATGTGCACTAGAAACCCAGCCACACGCCAACAGCCTGAGCTTAGTGACAGATCAGTGGGTGCTATGGGATCATTCGCTGAGCTCTCAGACAATGAAAGGACAGTTTTTTCCAAACCTTCTTACTGACTGCCAAATTTAATGAAAATACATATTGGGACAGTCAGCACTTTAGGTGGTGAGACCATCAGTTGTCTTCTGCAATGAAAAGGGCATTTTTTTCACCCCTTTAGTTACTGAAGCTTATTGAGAGAGACTGCAAGAGATGAATTATCCCAGCTGAAAAGTCTGGGCCTGCTAAATCTCATAGAGTGGCTAGCTGGGCAGCACTATTGCAAAACGAAGATGACTCAGCCACATAGCATCTTTGTTGGCATCCCATTAACTGCTGTGGAGACGATTATTTCTTTATTGCTAAACCAAGTCTGTCAGTGGCTTGGGGCATTTCTATGAAAAATGTAACAGAGGAGGAATAATAATTCAAAACATGTCAGACCAGAAAGCCATAGCTCATCGTATCAGACTCCTTCTGCCTGAAAATCAACCAGTTCAAATCGCTCAGAGAGGTCAACCAATGCCACAGATGCTCATGACTTCACCGAAGGCAGCGCATCCTTCCAGGAAAGCAGGATCTTCCTCTCATACAAGTGCCCTTACAAATATAGAGACAGAGGAGAGCAGAGTAAGTCTCAGAGTAGAAGCTACATCAGCAGAACTGACTCAGAAGAGAAATTTGCTTTTCAAAGTTTTCCAAGAGGCGTCAGCTGTTCCTGGGTGAAGTGATGCTAGCAGGCAGCATCCAAGTTACTTTTTTCCCTTTATGTGGGAACCGAACCCTTTAAAAACTGTTTTGACTGTAACCAAGGAATTAGAGAGATGGATGAAGCCAGCCGAAAGTGTGACAATCTCCTAAAGGCACACAGATGGTGAGCAGACACTGCAAACTGATTCACTTTGGGGGATCACTTTCCTGAAGCACATTTTGGACAGTTTTCAGCCTCTCTGAGGATCTGAGGAAACCCGTAACTTCTCCAAGGCAAAATGAGGGGCAGGAAGGGAGAAGGAAAAAAAGCATGATTTTTCCTTGAAACGCACATTCACACATAGTTAGTTATTTATTTGCCCTTTGACATTGAGAGAAGCTCATCTCCAAGAATGATCACCCGTGGCTCAGCCCAGATGGAGGTGGGCTACAAATTTCATTGCTAGTGCTAACCATGAGAAGATTTTCCCGTTTTACCAGAAACCACAATCTCCCGTAGTTCCCAGACTGTTCAAGTGATGTATAGCTTGGTAATTGTCCTGAAAGATAAGGGAAAGCCTCCTCTGTGGTTGCATTTGATATTGGCCTGATGTATGGGATTACTCAGTGCCGGCTCAGTGGAGGGTGTCTAGAGACAGTGTGGAATATGCTTCTCTGCCTCTTCTCGCTGGGGAAACTCTGCTGGTGGCAAGCAGGATCCTGAGGGTTGAAAATTGCTTTCCCACATCTAACATCCCTTTCATAGCAGCTTTAGTCAGTTTTTGGCATGAGGACTAGAATTAAAGAGTTGTTTATAGCTGCTCCAGAGCCTCCTCTGCAGTGCTACCACCCCTGTGGCACCCCTGCACCAGGGACTAAAGTGGAGCTCCTGAGACAGCTCAAAAGGGTAGGACTGAAATGAGGCATGGTGGGGAAAGTCTTGCAAGTTGAAGAGGGCAAAATCTTCTGGAGAGGAAAACCTTCACGCACAGCAAGTGACAGAAGCTCCTTTTCTTGTGTCAGAGGAAGTGTCAGTGGACAAACCCCTGACTGACTGACTATTAGAAACACTGGTTGTTGAAAATCCGGCTAACCAGATGAAGCCTGATACAGAAATCTTCCAGCTTGGTGCTATATGGAAGAGATGGGCCACTTAAGATTTTCAGATAAAAGTCGGTGGTGTCTTTTTTTCCACTTTCCACAGGCAAACGGGGATCCTGTTAATAATTTGTGATAAGATTGTGCAAGCAATCGGGACAAGCAGCCGCTAGATGGCATGTCCATCCGCATCCAAACTCAGTATCTCACAGCCGTGAAAGTCCAGGATACCCCGCTCACGCCACGCAAGCACAGCAAAAGGATGATATTTATCTCAGCATCTCCTCTAAGAAAACGCTGGCACACTTTGCAGTTATTTTGCATTGGGGATCTGCAATCTGATGAACATTCCTCTGTGATTTTAAAAGGATTTAAAAATAAGCTGCACACAGATTTTGCCGACTTGCTCTCACTGGTTTCAGTGAAGATGTACTAGGCCTGCAAAGAGCATTTATGTGCAAAACAGCTCGTAAAAAGAAATATACAGTGCTTTGTTCTCCCACAGGAGGGCTAGTGAATTATTTGGATAGAACCCACATGAAGTAAGACGTTATTGGTAGATACTATTTTCCAGATCCTCAGCTGCTGTTATGTGGTATACTTCCCTCGTTTATACTAGCTGAGAGTCTAGTCTCTAGGTCTCCAGATCAGAATTAAGCAATACACCAAGCAGTCTTTGGAGAAAGCAGCTTTTATTTGAGGGGACTGCCAAACACATTAGATTTGGACAATTTTCTCTCAGAGATTTAATCTCAGAGGAACTGGCAGAGCTGAAAAGGCCCAGAAACAGGAGTGAATCGAGCACATTAGCACATTTATGCAGTGAGCCACAGCATTTTCCATGTAGCTGCAAATATCTGAAGTCTTAAAAGCAGAGACTTCCAGTGTAGCTTTTCTCACTGAAAAACTGGCTTGCACTATACATAAATTGAAAAAGAATTCAAGCTTATGGATTTCTCTATCAAGTAATTCTTATATACTGTAAAGAAATTGGGTTCTAGCGCAAAAACAGTTAAATCACCTCCCCCCTCCCTGAATTTTTTCCATTACAATAAAAAGAAAGTTTAGAATATCCCTTGCCTTTTCTATTTCTGCACAAGGGCAAAGACTATGCTCTTATTTGGTGTTATGTTGAAATTATCCCTTTAAAAAATACAATTCCATTCATTCAGTGAAGTAACATTTTGTGTTCCTCTTGCATGCCTGTAAACTTCTCTAGCACTTATTAGAGGGTGAGTCAAGCCAGCCTCAGCTCTCTGTAACAAAAACTAGATCAAATTAGACAATGAATATATTACTTGCTCAAAGAAAAACAGTAACCAAGAATTAATATTTGAATTTCCTAAACACATTCAAAACTGATGGGAAGCACACAGCTGGGAGGGGAGGGAAATGGAGTCTTGCATTTTGTGAGTTCTCTGTGTTGCTATTCACAGGGGAGTCGTGGTGCACCACTGAAACTCTGGAGTGCTTTATATGGTGCAAATAACAAATATTCGTCCCCAGGAGAGCACTATTGGACATCTAGCCCCAGATTTGAGACTAAAGGGAGACACCAAGTGGAAGAAAGACTCATGACTAATTTCAAGTTGCCAGCGGCCCTCAAGGATTTAATTCCTCCGTGTGGTTTGCTGCAGCTTTATGTACCTAAGTACGTGATGCAGGGGTGTATTTGGGCACTTCACTGGCCATGTGGTCATTGAAACGGGCATCTGTGTGAGAAAAGAGAGAAAGGTAAAGGCAGAAAACAGCTTTTTTTCCAATGCAAGGTTTAAAATGGTTTAACATAGCAAGGAGGAACTTGGATGCCTTAATAAATGAAATCGAAGGGAATTAAGTCTCTAAATACTTTTGTGGATCTGAGCTTATGTAAGAGGTATTAGTGTCATAGGATTGTTTGTTCCATTCGCCTTGCCCCTTCAGGTAAATCATGCCAGTGTTGCACACAATTCCCTGAGAAAACACCCAGCCTGCCAGTACCAGCTCCCGAACACTCTCATTTACTTGGGCAGGCCTTGAACGGAGTTCTCCTTCCTCGGGTTTTCTGAAGTGTTTATGTTAACTGGACCAAAAAGGATGACTTCTCACCAGTCTCTGGAGCTGTGGAAATAATACTGCCTAGGCAAGAGAAGCTCTCCTGGCACACCCCCTACTCAGATCAACGGGGGTCAGCAATGCTCATTCATCTCAGTCCAATGCAAAAGAAAGTTAAAAGAAATTTCAATATATAGATGAGTGTTTAAAAACATTTATTCAGCCTTCTATCAGCTGAAGCTGGTCCAGGTCAACATGGGTGCCAGAAATTAATCATGTATGAGATCTGCCCAGATGCATCCATGTCTTTCTAGTGCCAATTCTCTTCTTCATATTTTGAAAGACAAAGGCAGATTCATTTAGCTCTGCATTCAAGCTACAAACTTAGGAGAAAAGCAATCTTAGCAGCACTATGTCTCCTTCTTCCTACCATGCAGAAAAATGCATATCCTTAGCCAGGCAGCCCAACCTCAGAAGGACTGTTATGGAAAGATATCAAGCAAAACAGCTCAGATCTTGTGGGAGGGGAGGAATCTCATCGTGCTTTGGCATTTTGTAACCTTACAGTGCAAAGTTGCACATAAAATCCAGAATATCACTTCAGTCTGTAAATATTAGATCAAAAGAAGTTTGTAAGTGAAAATTACTGTGCTTCAGCAATCTGCCTTTAGAAACAAGATTGTACTTGGTTCCTGGAAGAACAGTGGATATTCTTGTTGCCCTCTGAACAGGAGGTTGGGATTCAAAGTAATCCCAGCAAGCAACCAAGCCCTGTGCAGCTGCTTGCTCACTCCTCACCAACAGAATGGGGGGGAGAACTGGAAGGGTAAAAGCTAGAAAACACATGGGTTGAGATATAGACAGTTTATTTTTAAAAAGGAAACAAAGCTAGGCACACAAACAAATCAAAACAAGGAATGAATTCAGTTCTTCCCGTGGACAGGCAGGTGTTCAGCCACCTCGAGGAGAGCAGGGCCCCATCACATGAAATGGTTACTTGGGAAGACAAATGCCACCACTCCAAATGTCCCCTCTTCTTCCTTTCCCCCCACAGTTTACATATTGAGCATGATGCCGTATGGTCTGGAATATCCCTTTGGTCAGTTGGGGTCACCTGTCCTGGCTGTGTCTCCTCCCAGCCTTCCATGCACCACCAGCTCCCTCACCACTGTGGCAACATGAAAAACAGAAAGGGCCTTTGCTCTGTGTGAGCCCTGCTCAGTGGTAACAAAAACACCTCTATTATCAATCCTGTGTTCAGCACAAATCCGAAACACGGCCCTGTACCAGCCACTGTGAAGAAAATTAGCTCTATCCCAGCCAAAACCAGCATGCTTACAAAAGACACAAACAAAACAACTTGTATCACCAAGGAAAGAGAGCACATCTGAAGAAGCAGGATATGCTGGGTAAGAGGAAGAAAAAAATTTTGGTGTCTACTACAGAAGCCTCAGGAATACAGTCAAGTTCTTCAGGTGTTCATCCATATCTACAGGTGTTTAAAAGGACTTAGCCTGAATGCTACCCCTTTGAAATTAATTTCTGATTATCAAGGATGACTGCAAAAGGCACAAGGAGGATTGTAAAATTGGGTTAAGTCCTACATCTACCTAGTTTCACAAAGACCCACTGCCGATGTTGTTAGCTCAGGCACACCCACGAGCCCAGCAAAACAAGCAAGAGCTCCTTAGTGAGTGGAAGGCATTTCTGAAACCCATAAAGTAATTTTCTGTCTTATCTGCCTCAAATGAGCAAGCTCGTGGCAACAGTCATGGACTCTTAATCCAGAGACATCTGTGACCTGCTCAAAGACCTTTTGAGATTTGTTTCTATGACGATTTTTTTTTTTAAGGGAGAAATTATGGAAAGCACAGGATGGTAAATCTTGATTATTTATTCCAGGAAATTTCCCATCTCAAGGCTCGGATAGATATCCAACATGTATGAGGGCACAGGCTTCCATACTTGCTACTGCTTAACAGATCACAAAAACTTAGAGTTCAATAGTCCCAAATCTAGTGCCTAGGAAGACACATCCCTGTGTGCTGGATTTTCCAGCACTTATTGAGGGGGATCAACATTTTCTCGCAAAATACCAAGTTTGGGGGTGCAGTTACCTCTGTAATAGTCAGCTGTGAGGGACCCATACCGGGATCCAAAATAACCCAACTACAGACAAATCTGCTTCCCAGTTACATGGTGCCTCTGGCAGAACAGTTTACTTTTAGTTTATTTAAGTCCAGCTTCTGGAAAACTTCAACTGCCTGCATTTCTCATTTCATCCAGGGGAGGGCAACTGGTCATCAGGAAAGTAAGATCCGTTTACTAAAGCTGCTGTGCACTTGGAAGTCCTAAAACTCATAATATTAAAAATATTTTAGTCCTGAAAGCATACTTTTCGATAAACATGTCTTCCCCTAATATAAGTTTAAGTAGTCCCACAAGCTTGCCCCACAAGCTTCAGCAACCACTGCACTTCTATTGCTGTTCACACTAACCATTATTCTTTCTATACAATTAATCTGATAGTAAGTCACAGCTTGGGGCAAATAAAAGAGGATTCCACTTACGGTGCCATGAACACACTTCAAATTAGACTTGACAATATCTGTAATTTTAAATGGTGCTTTGCATTCTTTCTATTTTATACTGGGCTATCAAACAGACACTAAACATGAACGTCACTTGGTTATTTTTTTTTAACTTGGAGTTTAAACAGAAACACACCTCCCTCCCCCACCCAGAAATTCTTTGCTCTATTATTGAAGTATTTTCTCCTTGTCAAAGCAATTTTGNNNTTTTTTTTTTTTTTTTTTAAAGTTAGGCAGTTTGTACTGATAATTACAGTACTCGTCGCTACATCACCTGTATCACTCAGTGTTTTGGCCCTATCAGCAAAGAAATCCTTCCTCTCTTAGAGTCATGGCAATGTGTGGCCAATTCAAAGACTTTTTAGGGGAAATAGATATGCAAACATTAGAAATCCACGTGTCTTCCTGTTTCTCTGTTCTCCCTAATGCCAAAGATTAATTTCCTCCTTCTGCTGCATGCAACACTGGGCAGCAACCTGTGCCAGCTGAACCTCAGATTCTTTATTCTCAGAGGTCCTCTGAGACTGAGGAAAAGAAGTTTGGTCCCTTTCACTCTGCAGTTTGCAGCCAAACAACCCTGAGACCTTCCATCCCAGCTTCAGAGAGACGTGAAGAGCTGCCTGTACATAAAATGGTGAAACTTTCTTGCTTGCATCTGACTGTTCCAGGATGGCCCCTACCCAGCCAGACATGGGTCTACCAACAGAGAATGAGGGGGTCGTAGCTCCCTCCATCATTATCAGCCACCCATAATTAGCAGCCACCCGTGTCATATTTGTGTTTTTCACTGCAAAGCAGTGGGAACTGTGCAGCTGCTCACAACTCTGGGCAAGGCTGCAAGCAGCCATAAAAGCATAGCCAGCCAGCTCTGTGCAGGGCATTAGTATTCCCCTGTGCCTGAGGAAACAGACTTTGGGTACAAATGAATCAGAACCTGTATGAAGCTGCATCTCAAGGACTTGGACTCCTGTGCAGACTTCCCTTGTTTACCCACAGGATAGACCATGACTTGATTTGGTACAGAGATTAATTCCTCCTAAAAAGAAAGTATTCATTTGACAGGGAATGGTTGTTGTGTTTGAAATGAAGATGGCCCAAGGCAAAAACAGATTGCTCGGCTCAATGACCCACTGGCTGGTCTCTGGCTGCCTTTGAAATGGTATTTGGTTTTTGGTCCTACATGCCACATAATGGTGGGTTTCTCCAGCCTGGGTGTTTTCTTACAAGCACTTCTGTCTAATCACTAGCTGAGAATCCAGCCTGATGTGTACATTGTAAAAGATGCTGTTTATACTTGGGCTTTTAGTCTGCCATCTGTGCACAGCTTAGCTGCAACATCTCAGTAGATCTGTTTCTCCTCTGCTGCCAAGTCCGCATTGCAAGCCTTCAGAAGAGCACGATTCATGTCAGACTTTCTAATAAAATTCAGGCACTTTGGAAGCTCTCTTTTAAAACCTATTCCCTTCTCTCAGCAAATGCAGTGGTATAGACTTAATGCTTTTTCTAGACTCACTGGTTCATATCTGAGTGGCACTCAAGCATAACCAGTTATACATGCAGTCACTGATGCATATATACTCCCACCCTGCCCTTGCTAACACATATCCCGTTCTCAAAGCCTCTGACACAAATGAAGTCAGGCACCAGAGCTGCTGGCACAATCCATTTGCACTGCACCTTGTAATCACTTTTTATTTAAGACCCATTTTCTTTAAGAAACAGCCTTTGCACTAATCCTCAGGAGAAATATTTTGAGCCCAGGCTTCCTTCCTCGAAGTAGGACACTTTTTGTAAGAATCAGAAACAAGCTACATGCTCAGTACCTGTAGGCTTGGATAATCTGTCGGCACACAGATGAGGAAGGCTAAATATAAGAACAGGCAGATGCTATTTCACCTGCCCCACTGAGCCTTGTGTCTTTATAGGTAAGCATTCTGCCTTACAGAGTACAGGCATAAGCCTGACTGGATGTTTAATTTAAAGACAAAAACTATTACAGAGAGAGAAGGAGTAAAGGAAAAGTACTTTCAATATTTTGTTTGAGAATAGAATTGTTTTTAATGAAGGTTTATTCTGCTTGAAAAGAGATGCTGGAGTGCTGCTGATTTCCAGAAAGACACAGTCTCCAAGACTGGTTGTAAATGAGTTTTCAGATATTGCCCCAAATAATTCTCATGCATAATTTGTCCTTGTCTTAGACACTAACAATTGGCCTGACAAATTTTTTTGGTTTGAGAAAGGAGTCTGAGCAAAAATAGTTTGCAGGCCATGGACAGCCTGGTATTGTGAACAGCTGCAGAAATAGGGGTGGTGAGACCACACCCACAAAAACCCCTGCGCAGAGCGAGTCATTTCACTTCCACCTTATTGTCCCTCTTCTGCCTGAGCACCTGCATTTCAATTCCCTCTCCCCAGCCGAGCCCTCATGCCAGCTGATGAGCCTGCAGTTACCTGCTGGTGGCAGGGAGGAGGACACGGAGCCCAGGGTGCCACATGCAATGTGTGCGGCACTCAGCAAGTGACACTTGCTCTCCAGGTGCAGCCTCCTCCCATGGCCCCTCCTGCCTCCCGCTATCCAACATGCATGAAGGAGGACTTGTTATATGGCCTGGCTTTGCCCATTACATGACCACATGCTTGTCCTGACAAAAAAGATGTCTGCAGGACAAAACACAGGCTAGTGGGAAGGCTGCTGAGCACCCCTGCTGAAAAGGGGAAGGAGGATGTACCAGAGGAAATGATTGGGAGCTGCAGGGAAAGGTTTGGACTGCACGGGGCTCTAAATGCAAGAATTAAAGTCAAGTCAATGCAATGAATAAAGCATAGCCTAGAAAATGACCTTTTAAAATCTTTTCTTCAAAGCCTGGTGGCATAGTAAGGAATCAGCCTTCAGACACAGAAAGATGACCAACAGGCATCTTGTTGGGAGATAGTAAGGTGGCCACTGTACACCTGTCTCAGTACAAAAGCCAAATTGGTTTTTGCTGCCCCCAGGAATGAGGACCGGGACCTTGAGCTGCATGCACGACCTTGCTGGTCCTCCTCCTGCCAGGACAGCAGAATACATGAAGGTGAGGAATGTTGCTCCTCAGAAGGGTGAGGGACCTCATGATATTCCTTCATTTTAGGATCGGCTTGACTGGTTTGGGTTTAGGATCTTTGAAATGAGGATTTACAGAGGATCACGGTGGTGTTACTGTTATATTGCCTTACCACTTTTATTTTTATTTGTGTTCTGCCAGTAGAGAAGAGGCAGGATCCCATTGGGCTAATTATGCCACGTGCCAAGAACAAAGAGCTGGTGGTTTGAGCTTGCTGCCTGCTGCGCAGAGCGGATACACTACACAAAACAGAGAAGCCCATGGAAACAATGCAGTGGCACTGGTCAGCAGAGCAAACAGCAGCCGCAGCATGCGCACACCTCATCATCTTCACAGTGCTGGAGGCACCGGGGCAAACAAGAGCTTAACGGGGTTTGGACGGGGAACAATGTGCAGCCCGGGTGATGTTTACAGGATGTTTAGCGAAATTGCCCATTGGAAAAGTCTTTCGGTGGGTCATCAGGCTCGCTTTCCCTGGGCAGGGAGCCACAGCGTGCGTCTCGCAGGACCAGACAAGCTGCGAGTGGCCCTAAACGTTTAAGGGGTNCAGCGCAGCCGCCGGCTCCGCCCCGGGGCCACATCGGCGGAGAGGGAGTGCTCCGCCGAGCTCAGCCGTGCCCAGCCCGCCGTGCAGAGCAGGTAGGAGCGCTGCGGCCGCCCGCTCCAGAGGGGCTGGGGAGCGGGGTGGCACGGGAGGGGGAGGCGCGGGCTGGGACTCCCTCCATCGAGCCGGGACACCTCGCCCCCCTCGACCCGGGGGTCTCGGCGTGGCGGGACGGGGACTTCCCGGGGGTTTTCTGCGGGGCTTTCTGCTGGCCGAGGGCGGGAGCCCCCGCTGTGGTTCGACAGCCCCCGGCGGGGGCCGGCAGCCCCGGGGAGCCCCCGCGCCCCTCCCGGTGGGGCTGCGTGCGGGGCCGGGGGAGCCGCTCGGGGCACCAGTCCCCGCTGCTGGACGTTCTCAGGCGCGCCCCTCCACGCTCGGGTCGGGGGCTGACCTGTGATCCCTGGCGTAGCTGGTGTGTGACCTGAGAGGGACCGTGGCCAGGTGCAGCGGACCCGCTGCCCGCAGGAGNGTGTGTGTGTGTGCGCTTGTGGCACCTACTTGACGGGCCGGACAGGGAGCTCACAGCAGCGGACGGGCTGACGGCAAGTGCAGCGAGCAGGGCAAGGGGCCCCAGCGCACTGCCTGGCCACCTGCCGGAGCGGAGCGCGGTGATTTGGTCTCAGGTGGAGAGGAGGAAGCAGCGGCCGAGGCCTCACAGGTGGGCAATGGAAAACGTGTGACTCGGTTTGAGGAGCGAGCAGCTCGGGCTCGGAGCGGGCAGTGCCGGGCGCTGTGCGGAGCCCGGGGCGGCCGCAGGAGCCCACGGCCCCGGGCACGGCGGGCCCTGG
>VYXC01010744.1:777736-923531 GCA_013397175.1 Platysteira castanea | reverse complement strand
GGTTGCTGGTGTGTAGGGATATCGGCCGAGTGCCCCTGCTGCCTGCTGATGAGACTGGGCATACAGCTGGCTTCAGTCGGCTCTGTCTTGATTGATTTCCAGGATGTGGATTAGATGCTTCTGTAGCAATCTTACCCTATTACGACTACAGAAATCTAGTGCTGGCCCAACCTGCCGTGTCCCTTTTCCCCCCCTTCCCTTTTAAGAGCCCGGTGAGCAGTTCAGAGTAGTGCTTGCAGTTCAGCAGCTGGGTAGATGTTGGCTGCGAATTGCATTTGCAATGTGACTGGTAGCAAATCTGTTGATAAGGGGATAGCGGCTTGTTACACTCCAGGCATGCTGATTATGCCCCAGAGCATTAAAGCCCTGCTGTGTATGCTTTAATGTAAAATGGGGGGTTTGGTACAAAAAAATAACAAAGCAAAAACCCAAACCCAACCATTCTGAAATCTAAATATTGGCTTCAGTAAACTGTAAAGCTAGTTTAGGATAAAGTGTTCTTATGTCTTGGGCAAGCTCTAGCATATTGTGTATAAGATGAGAGCTTGAAACTTTACTAGCTGTGCAAAGGAGGGACAGTGTCCTATTGCAGTGCTCTCAGATGTGGTTGCTGGGGAGAAGAGCTGCTCTTGGAGGTGTTTGAGCTGCTGTTGACAGTAGAGGTTCACAGGGATGTAACACAGCTCACCACTTGTGAGGCCTCTGGATAGTTAGCTTCTGACAACACCCATGTGCTTCTGTGCAAGCAAGGGTGAACAGCTGGAGAGAGCTGTCTTGAAATCTGCCACCAGTAATACTTCCTCTCCATGTTTTTTCGTGGTTTTTTGTTGTTGTTTTTTTTTTTTTTTACTTTCCCAGACATCTTGGGCTTGAAAAAAATCCCCTTCAAAGCCTGAGATGTGAACCTGCTGCTGCGAAGCTTGCTCGCTGCATGAGAACCATCAAGCAGAAGCCTGTGGCTAGTATCATTTTGATAGACCACAAGGTCAAAGTGTAGAAACACTGCTCTGAAAATCTAGATGGAGGTGTCTGATGAGAGGAGCAGTCTCAGTAGTGTGCTGCAGTATGCTGATGTCAAGCATATGACAGACTGTAAAAATGACAAATTACTCTTACTAAATAGTTTATGAGCACTAAGTGGGAAGAAAGTCTTGATGAGGCAGAAGGGCACTGAGTGGTACAGTCAGTGACCTGTTCTGCAGTGTCACTGCATGGGCAGTGGAAGACCTGCCAGTGTTCCATAGCAGAACCTCTTGCAACAGTGCGGTGGTTTTTAACGTTTACACTTGTTTTTGGTCCTTTGGCTGGAGCAGGAACTCCTACAGCTGCAGTTGTGCTTTTAAAAAAAACCCCCAAAAAATACATGGGTGCTTGCTCGTGTTGGGCTGCCCACACAGGTGAGAACCTTTGCCAACTGCTGTGCAAGCCTGCGTGTGGATTTGGAGTGGCTCAGAGAAGAGAGTGGCCTCTCCTCACTCCTAGCATTGTGCCGTTTAACACCCCTTTCATAGAAGAATCTTGCTGCCAGAACATCTTCACTTGGTGTAGCCTCTTTGGACCTGAAGCCCTCTTTGCCTGTGTTTCTCCATGCTTGCCAAGGGCTCTGGGGACCACTGAGATGACATTCTCATCCCTGTGCTGCAGGGCTGGGTGAAGTCTTGCAGTGTTTGTTCAGCTTCTTACCTGCTTGCGACAGAAATAGAGCAATACTAGCTAGCTGAGTGCCTGGAGAAAGCCCTTCCTGTGGGCAATCTCTGTCCTGCTGCATGGAAGCTCCTTCCTTAAGAGGATTTAGCGGCTTTAATGATGTGGCTCATCTGGACTCTCTTCATCACTGTTATTGTCTCTATTTTAGTTCTCGGGTGACAGGCAGGTGTAGCGTGACCTACAACTGTAAGCTGGTGCAGGAAATGCTCTAACGAGGCCTTCCCACAGCTCCATGAGGGTTTTCTTGTCCCTGCTACTCAAAACACTCTGCTTCAAGCTCTGTGAAGTGCAAGGGGGAGTTTCACGTGAAATTTCTCATCTGGCTATAACCAAGGAGAGGTTTTATCACTGTCCTGTTATTCCATATCCTGGTTTCACAGCTGTAAGGCAGGAAGGGTCCATCCAGGATTGCAGGTGTTCATCCAGTAGATGTTTAAGTCAGAGGGATGCAGGTGGAAGTTTTTCGTACCTCTGGTAACCACAGCCCCCAGGGCACTTTTCAACTCAAACCATGGCTGTGGTTTTGGTGCCTGCTGGCATTGTTACAGCAGGAAGCACACAGCACAGGCAAAAGGCATTGCCACAAAGACCTTTGGGCAGTGGTGGGATAGGGTCTGTCATGGGAATGCCAAGGTGATGCTGGGACTTGGATCATTCCCCGTGCTAGTGAAGCAGTAATTATTGCTCGACTTTAATGGAGCCTGCGGCATGGCAGCCACTTTCTTCCTGGTCTCCCTTCTGTTGGCTGGTGAGTGGGAGGTGCTAGAGGGTGTGGGTCTGTCGGGCTCAGGCTCTGTTTGAGTAACTTGGAAGGCTGGAGGAGGTAGCAATGTTTCCAGTGGGCCGGTGGAACAAGGGATGATCGGAGCCTCAGTTCTTGCACTTACTGTTCAATTTCCTCTGTGGAAAAACTTACGTGCACCAAAACTAACTTACTACTGTCAGGAATTATGGCATTCACCCTAGAGTGCCTTAACTTCATCTCTCTAAAATAGGAGCATGACATCTGTATCCCCTTCTTCTCCTTCCCTGCCTTCATTTGTCTCTGAACATGGATCGTGCCATCCAGAGATCTGGAGTCCTTTTGTGCAGCAAAGGGGTAGCTGGGCCCAGTAGCCTGCCCCCCACCATGTGGCTGTCAGCTTCAGTGGGCAAAGAAATAAACTGTGTGCTTGCACTAATGCATCTGTTGGAGGAATGTGGGCTTGGAGCTTTCTACAGGCTACTGATTAATGCCATACGTGTGAAGGGATGGCTGAGTGTGAGCCACCTTTCGTTTAGCAACTGTGTAATGAGATGCAATCCTTACCTAACCACCTCTGTCTCTTTTTGGCTCTTCTCTATTCCTAGAGGGAATGAAATGGAGGAAAGGCTAAAAATTATAGGCTCTCTTGGCATGGTAAAAGGAATAATACAGGAGGCACAGTTAGGGCCAGCAGTTCCTTGACAGCTGGTTGGCTGTGGCAGAGCCTGTTTGCTGAAAGCTCTCTGGGCTTTCAGGGCTTTGGAAACACTGAAGCAGTTAATGGCTGACTTCAGTCTAGATGGGGTGATAAGTGAAGCAAAGGAACTGCGTAGTGGAGATTGCTTAAATCACTTCTTGTGTGCACTGACAGATTCAGAACTAGCTAATTTTTTGGAAGAAAGATGAGGCGTTACTGTGGGCAGCTCTGCGGAAGGGACTGCCTGGTAGATCACAGCAGAAAAAGGGAATGAAACAGTAGCCTCTGGGGATGGGAAGAGGGATTGGAGACTGCCGACTCTGAACCCAAGCATGTGTCCTTTTGAACACCACAGAGCCAGGGAAGCCGGGTGGTTTGTGGCTCATCCAAAGTAAATACAGGGGAGAATGGGAAGGAGACTAAACTGGGGACCGGCTTTGTCCTGTGGGAAGAGGTGCGTGCACAGGCTGTCTGGCTGACTGCTCTAGTTCTTTGTCTCCTTGATGGAGCTTCAGAACTGGGACAGCACCATTTAAAAGCTAGTCAAACCAAAGTCCAGTGCACGTACTTCGCTTCTGAAAGTCGCTGGTGTGGTAAGTGCCCTGTCTGTCTTTAAGGAGTTCAGGAGCAGAGAAGGACCAGAGGAAGAGCCTTGCACATAAGGGAAGTACTGGTGGCATTTGTTAAGGATGCTGCTGGGCTGCTGATTTTCATTTCTTTGCAACACAGCCTTGAGGCAGGTGCATCATGAAAGCACTTTACCCTTTACTACAGTGTTGTTACTGAGCTGTAAGCAGATTGCTGATCTCTTCCAGTATGATGATAATCCCATAGCCATGTGTCCTGGAGAAATGCTGGTTTGGGACAAACTGTATACGTTAGGATATCCAGTAGCCTGAAGATTTGAATTTATATAATGGGGCATTCCCTTTGTAGGCAAAACAAGACTGCTTCAGCCTCTCATACGCAAGCAAAAGAATGGATAACCTGTCAGAGCTGCAGCCATGCACCTTAAGCTGAGCTGATCCTCCCACAGCTGGAGTTGGGAACTGCCCTTGGTCCCTCCTGCTCCCCATCCATTGCCATGGAAGTAGTTTGAGAAAGGGGAAGGAAAGGAATTATTTTAGAGGGATTTGCATAGCAGAGACTGAACGTGCTGTAAAGTAGCCTTACCTGTTGGGAATGAAGGAGGCTGTTTCCCAGAGCTGTTCTGGAAAAGGTGTTAGTCACTGGATCTGACCATATTCATGGTCACTGCTTCTGTGATCCATGAGGTTTCTGTGCCCTCGCCAGGATGGGTTCAAGCGGCTACACAGGAATTTGATGCCCTCAGCTCCTGCCTCTGTGGGAGAGGCTTCATGTGGCACCTTGTTTGTCTTGTTTTGAACCTGCTCCAGGATGTTGATTTTGCTTGGGCTGGTGTACCAGACTGGCACAGGTTCATGTGAGCTGCCTCTGGGGTTTTGTGTACTGGGTTGCTGTGGAGCCATGAGCTGAGCTGTATTGGTGCAGGGCTTCTGGAGCAGCATGCAAGGCAGGTGTGGAAAGGGCATCCTGGCACTTGACTAGGACTTCAAGGGCTGCTGCTGTCATCCCATAATATAAGAATATGGAAATAAATGCCTGGAGCTGGTATGTCTCCTGTGATAGATGGTTAGCAGTTTTGTTGGGACTCAATTGCAAAATCTAAGTTAAATAGATTGATTATCTCTTCTACTGCACAAAATGCCTCAGTGCTCTAGTTAGACCTTTCCAGGAAGTTTTTATACCTTTTGTGGCATTTGAGTTGCTAAGTGTTCTAGTAACAGAGGAAAAAATATTTGTGTTGGGAGTGTCTTATTCCCTTCCTAGGTAATTTATTTCTGATTTCTCCTTGGTCCTGCAAATGGCGTAGTTAACATTACTTGGAATGTATGTGGACAGAAGTTGAAAAGAAGTTCTGTATTCAGTGGTGGCAGTATCAAGGGGTTTTTTGGACTTTGGTCCCCAGAGCTAGTGTGCCCGCTTTTGAAAGTCACTGTGCAGACTGCTCTGTCCTCTCTGCTTGTAATCAATTTGTAGAGTACTCTTTGCATAAAAGGGTGCTGTTCTGGCTGGTGTGGTGATAGGACAGTGTCTCTACAGTTGCATTGGTTTTGGGGCTTCTTTCATGCGGTGGTGTGGCACAAAGCGTCCTCTTGCCTGCTGTGGAACTGGTCATGTGTCTGTCGTGGGTGTCCTCGTGGATTGAAGTTGCTGGCGATGAGTCAGTCTTGAGTGGCTTTGCTGGAATGTCCTCAGCTTCCCAGTGCGCTTCCTTGGTCTCTTGTCCCCTCACTCCCTTTCTTCTGTGTCATGGAGCTAGGCTCCCTGTAAAACAGAAGCAGAGCAGTACTTAGATTAAGGAGACAAACTGCTGACCTGCAGGTTGCTTTGAATTTTGCGCTGATGAAACAGATACGGGAACTATTCTGCAGCATCTGTGATGCTTGAAGAAACTGGGGCTTAAAAGGCAGGCAGGAGTTCTAATTATGCTCACCTCTGAGGTCTTTCGGGGGAGAGGGGAACTCCAGCCAGACAAAACTCCAGCTGCCTAAATGTACTTTCCCAACAGTGTAAGAAGCTGCTGGACTCTTCTTTGCATTCAGGTCCCTTTCTAATGCAGGCTTGCAGATACGCACATGGAATAACTAAAGAGCGCTCTGAGTTGTGCAGTAAACCTGCCTATTCCCGAAGGAAGCTCTTTTAATTAGAGAAGACTTCTGCTCAGCAGCTGTTGTGTGGAACAGTGCTGGACCACCGCTGTATGGAGAAACCCTGGTGAGCTGTGTGAAACAAGTAAAAAGCACAGCCCTTCCCTGGTTCCCAGGGAGTCTGCTGCACTTGTCTGGGGCGACTGCATAGGAGTGGGGGAAGAGGCTGCAGGTACAACAGAAGTTCCTGCAGGCTGGTGGTGTGGGAGAGTGGAGCCCTGTGTGATAGCTCAGCCTTGCAAGTGAGCCCCAGCCCCTCTGGGGGACTTGCTGCAGGGGTGGCTGCTCCCCATGCACAGAGCTCAGCAGCTCTGTCGCACCAGATCCTCCAAGGGTGAGAACCCCTTGTGTGAGCCCAGCTAAAATGGGGGTGGTCCTGGCTGCTCCTGAGGGCTCAGAGGTGATGCCCACAGCTGCTGGTGCTTCTTCTGCCTGATGTGAGAGGACCTGAAATGTCAGAGTTTCCTCTCGCCCTTGCTCCCTGGGGGAGGTGTTGTGACTCACGGCTTCCTGGAATGAAACTGAGGTGACAAAAACAGAGTTGCCAAAACTTCATGGGAATTTTTTAATGTCAAAAACTGCATCAAACTGGCTGCTGCCTTGGCAGAAGAGGCTATTTCAAGGAAGGGCTATTTTGAGGAATGGCAAGCTGCTTTAATTCCCAAGTCCAAGGCCTCAAAGGCTTCTTTGATTTGGTGCTGCAGTCCTGCTGGTGGCCTCAGAGCCTGAGTGCTTCTGCATTCATTACCAGTCTATCATGTTGCAGCTTTGGAGGCTGTTGTGGCAGTGATTTAGACTTGATCCTGTAGTAAAACACTAGGTTCCTGCTTTGTGTAGCTTCAGGCAGATAGGAAACCTCTTCCTATCCCAGCTGTCAGCTATCAGCAAGACCCGCTGGCGTGTATACAAGTAGATGGCCATGCACTCGGTGGTGTCCCACAGGAACCTAAACAGTTGCTTCTTGTTTGCCCAGAAGAGAGACAGCCTTCGCCACAGGGTGTTTGCTGTCAGGAAGAACAGCCTGTGCAGCCGTGTGTGAGCTGAGCCAGGTCAGCAGCTGTGTTACTGCGGTGCTGTCTGATGGTTATTCCTGTACCCAGGATCTCCGCGGAGAGCCCTGGTGACCTGTGATGGGTGATTCTCCTGCTGGCAGCCTCCCGTCAGAGGAGGAGCAGGCAGTGGGGCTTTTCTGGGCTGGGTTTCAGGCTACTGCACTAGCGAGGTGAGGGCGTGTGTGCTGGGGGCAGAGGGAGCCATGTGTCACAGCCATAACCTGCCCAGGTAGCAGGCATGAGACCGCTTGCTGTATAGGTGATTGGTAAGGTTTGGCTTGATTAAAAATTGTGGAGCTGATACGAAGTAAAACCAGGTGGGCTATGGGGGAAAGAAACAGTGCAGTGGGACAGAGGCAAGTAAGAAAAAATTGTCTCTGCAATCCTATTAAAAAGTAGTCTTAGCCTCAATCATGATTTACTGATTTGAGATGAAACAGTCGGGTTTTTTTTCCCTCTGAAATGGGAGCCTTTATGTCTGCACTGAGGCTCATCGGATTATTAGTACATTAGTTATTCTGGGTTCTTTCTTATTTTAAAATGAATACCTCTGAACTACTCTTTTCCATCTTATTCTTCTAGCATTCCTCCATCAAATAGTCCTCTGAAATATTTGTGCTCTAAATATAGAAGAGGAGACCTTTTCAGGAAAGTAGAAAAGGCCACCCAGCCTCTCTTGGTTCAGGTTCAGCTGAACCCATTTTCCAGACCACTGTGCGTAGGTCTGCAGACTCCAAGGAGGCCCCTCTTTTTCCCAAAACAGACCCAGCTTTTCAAAGTCTTGCTGTCTATTTTAACTGCCAAATTCCTAGGGAACCTATCCCATATGTCTGTTCTTCTTGGCTTGAAACAGTTCTGTGCAGAACCTACACATGTATTGCTTTGAAGGACTGATTGATTATTTTCTTTTTTGGGGATGATGTTGGAGGAGTGATATTAACTGCAGGTGGCAGATCTATCACTGATTAATGTTCTTATATTGCCCCAATTAACTCTCCTGGGATTAACTGCATGGTAATGTAACAATCATCAGGGTAGCAAAACACTTCTATTGCAGCCTCCCTTGGAGTTCAGGGCCATCTTCATAGAAGGGCAACCAAAAGTTTTTGGGTATCTCTTCCAGCTGGCTAAGTGTTTTCTAGAGGACCCGTTTGGTTTCCAGCCTTGTCTGCTGAGATTTTTTTATTGTGGCATTTCACTTCCTAAAATGCTTAGACTGGGAGCAAAGCAGCTTCACTGCAGCTTCTGTAACAGCTCATGCTGTGTTATTCTTGCTCCTCACAGCACTGCCCTTTGCTGCTGTAAAATTGTAAAATTTACTGCTGTGGCTTTCTTTCCCACTTTCTAGCTCCTGTAGGACAAGCTTGGCATGAGGAGAGTGTTCTGTAACGGTGAAAGGAAAAAGTGCTAGACAATGCTGCCATACATCTTAGAGACTGTACGGCAGCCCCTGTTGGGACTGTCTGTTCCAGAGCAAGGTTTGAAATAGCTTCTGAGTTGCATCCTCAGAGTGACTGGGACAGCAAGGGGTTTGGCTATTGTGGCCAGGTGCTGCCAGGTACAAAAGTGAAACTGTTCATACGATTTACCGTGATGTTGGAGAGGGAAAATGTGGTTGAGGTGAGTGTTTTTGAATAGCAGGAAATGACTCAAAACATCTGTGGTTTAAAGTCCTGTGCTTCAGGACTTTTCTTGCCCTCCTGCCCTCTGTATGTCATCATTTTGGAAACGGGCTGCTTGAGACAGAATCCCTTCCTCAGGAGCTTTTTATAGTTCCGGCTTTCTCTTTTCATTCGTACCCTTTGGTAGTGTCAAGTGGCATCTTCTGGCATGAAACTCAGGATGTTGTGAAATGTTCATCCTGAGACTGTCTGTGACAACGCTCCTCTCGTCAGCAGGCAGGCAGACCGTGCTCCAGCAGGGCACAAGGTCTCGTGTGATCCTGGGATGGTCTGGTGGAAGTACAGCTTCTTCTAGGGCAGAGGCTGGGTCCGGCAGTAACCTTTTGTGGCTGTGTCACTGCTGTCACAGCATGTGTGGTTCTGTACCGCTGAGTTTGGAGACCCCAGGCTCAGCTGGCCCTGTCTGCTTGTAACAAATGGTTTGCCTGAGTTGCCTCCCTTGTCCTCCCTGGTGTGCAGATCTGGGAGAGATCACAAGATACTTTGTGTGAGAATCTAGCAGGAGTCCTGTACTCCTGATTCCTGTATTGTCAGCCTGCAGTGGGGGCCTTCAGATTGGAGGCCCATGGTGATGGTAGGACAGACCTTGCTGAAAAGGGAGATTTTACAGCTGCGCATCTGTGCTCTTCTGCTCCAGAATCACATGTAGCAGTGCCAACATACTAGCAGGGGCACAGGAGTGGTTCAGGTAGCTCCATATTAATCCCAAGTTTCCTAAGATTACAAATAGTAAAGGGATTGTTTCTGGTAGCAAGCCAAAAGATGCATCCCTTTGTGGCCTGAGGCACTTTCCTGTGCCAGTAATTCTTCTTTTCACTTTCCAGGCACGGTGGATTTGCAGTACTCTTCCAGCTCTACTTGATCTGTGGGCTAAAGGGTTAAAGCCTCTGCTTCTTTAGATCAGTGTCTTGCTATCAGCAAAGGATCTGATACAAAGCATGTGATACGATTAAAGTAGACTGCTAGCCTGTCTCTTCTGTTGTTCAAGGAAGATTACTTAATTCTAAAGCTTTGCAGTCATTTGGAATAACAAGCCAGAGGCCTCTTCTGTTTGCTTTGTGGTGAGTTTTGGGTTCTTGGTTTGTTTGGGGCTTTTTTCCTTTCTGTAACTTGAGATCATGTGGATGTACTGTAGGGGGAGAGGTCTTAGGGAGAATCCTGGTGCCAGAAGACACTTCCATTCTCCAGTGGGCTGGTCTGTCAGCTGCAAGGGACTTCATTGCTCTGGTGAGTCGGCTCGTTTGGCAGGGTGTCTCCAGAGGGTTAATCTGAGAAGGACAAGGGAGTGCTCATTGCCCTATGCCCTTCTGAATAGGCAGTCTCTGGTGCTTTGAATTCTAGAAGTGTCTGGCTTCAGCTATGAAATGAACTCCAGGAGAACCTGCAATGACTGGGAATGGTGCTGGGTAAGCTCAGCTTCCTTCCCGTGCTAGGTGCTGGTGCCCGGGCTCTGCTCAGCCCTGTCCACCTGTCTGTGGAGGCGTGTGGTCTGAAGGCTCAATAAACAGAGGGGAGGTGGAGAGAGACATTGTTTTTTTTAAGTGCTGTGCAAGTTGCTAAGCTGTGGAAAACTTCCTGCCCTTGAAGTAAAACTACTTTCTCTGCTAATTCCTGAAAGGAACCAAGAGAGTAGGAAACCTCATTTCCCAGGTCAAGCAGATGCTGTAGTTTCTCAGAAACATGTTTTTCATGGGTGTGCTGAATCTAATCACCCTCCAGTTACTTGCCTTAGCATCTGAGAAAATGGAAGTAACTGAAAACCAGTTTGTTTGGAAAGGGAACTTTACAGTAAAAAGTCCTCAACCTTGACCTCTTGCATTTTATGGGAGGAGGAAGCAGAAAAGATAAAAATCAGTTATACTACCTGGCTCCTGCCTAAGTCTCACAATCTCTGTTGCTGTTTCATAAAATAGAAAAAAAAGGCTTTCTTCCTGCCTGGATTGTGGTAGCTTTTGGGTGCTCTGGCAGGGGGGAAAGCTGCTGGGTCTGAGGAAGGTATCTCCAAGCCAAGTGGCATTGGGAGGGATATAATGCAACTCCTTGAAGGAGATTTTTTGACCTCCAAGGCATTGCTTGCATGAGAAGGGAGACAGAGGAGCCTCTCCTGTGCATTTACTTGCACGTGGGATTTCCAGGCTGCTGACTGGCACGGGGAGACACTTTGAAGCCATCTCCTGTGCTGCAGAACCATGCTGGGGAGAAGCTTACCTGAGCACAAGCAGAGTGCTGCTTGTCTGTGCTGGTCACCCTGCTGCAGTTCGGAGTGCAGGTCCTGCTCACAGGTTTTGCTCCTGTGTGAGCAGGTGTGGGGCAGGCCAGAGCAGGGGACTGCTTTTGACACACTGGTGCCACTGACAGATGTGGGAGCTGGTGGGCACATCCATTTCAGAGGTTAAGTTTGCAGCCTGACAGCTCCAAGTGCAGAAAACAAAGCTGAGCTGGTCTTGTTGTTGAAGCGATTAAAGAGCCAATGTAATCAAGTGACAGAGTTGCCCAACCAGTTTTGTGAAAACTCTGCACTTTTACTGCATTGTGTGCTGGCTTTAGTCAGTGTGAAGACCTCTTTCTGGACCTGACCTGCAGAGCTTGTTGCACAACTAACATTCTAATACGTGGTAATTAAAAAGAGAAAGTCCACTAAACTGTACTTTTGGCTGTTTCTTCTGTCTGCTATTTTTGGTAAGTTGATTAATTTCTTCTACTTATTTTTTTTTTAGGGGGAGAGGAGAATCAAATGACTTCTGGGACAGTTAGTGGGGTTTGGGGTTGTTTTTTTCCTCTCATTTTTTTGGCAGAGTTATATCTCTGGTCTTGATGCATGGAAAGTTTTGCTTCAATCGGAGAAATGCTGTCCTGCAAATACTGTCATGCTGTGCAAGCATGAGTATATAGGCTGAAAATAGCAAAGAACTTTCTCAATTTGCCAGTTGTAGGGACTGAAGACCTGCTTAAATGTTGGCTTTCACACTGAAGTGTGAAGGCCAGATGTTCTCAAAACCTATTGCACTGCTTCTAAATAGAGATGAAAACAGACGCTTCTAAAACCTCTGCTGCTCTTTGATACTGAGCTGTGAACTTGGTTTCTTTTTAGCGATACGATAGTTGTTTATAAATATCTGATCGCTTCCTGTCGAGCATCAAAAGTACATTTCTAAAATACGCATTTCCTTTTTACAAAATACACAACGTGTGCTTGCTGTGATAAAACACACTGAAAAATCTGAGCCATCGTAGGTAGTCCTGTGGGTGCTTTCTAGTCCAGGGTCTTGCTGGAGGATGCAGTTGCTAGTCTGATAATTCACACAACAGTATATTAACTACAGAAGTCGGGCAGAAAAGCTGAATGTATTACTGGGTGCACCAGGAGCAAGTCTACCTTTGCAGTGTGAGCTGATGAGTTTCCTAGAAACTGTTCCTGAGAAATCTGTTCTTTCCAGTGGTACTTCTGCAGTACTTGCAGACAGCTGTTGCCTTGCTTTAGTCTACTCCCTTTGCCCCAGGAATAGCAAATGTGGAGGGCCTGCATGCACGTTTGGATCTCTGTCTTGCAGGTGCTGTTAGGGTCTCACTGTACGTCTGTGCTGGTAGTTCGAAGTTTGCTGACAATTAAATGTGATGCTGCAGTTTGCAGGCTGATATAGCTGTGCTGGTCTCTCTGTGCTTAGCCCTCAGACCACGTCCTCTACCTTGAAGACAATTGCTTCTGCTTAGGAAGAAACTGTCTCTAGTAGTGGATGGAATAAGAGATGGTCTGCTGTTTTGTTCTGTTTTCAAAATTTGTATTATGCAGAAATAGTTTTCTACCTTGTACTGACACTTTCCTTCAAAAAGAAACTGTAGCTATATCACTGAGATACACACATATAAATATATATATATAAAATATGTAATATATATACACCTTAATTTTTAGGATCCAGCTTCTCCCTCAATCCTTCCATTGTAACTTGTGAAGAGATGCTATTTGGAAAATCTCCACAACAAACATAATCTTGTTTATGTTTTCAAGGTCATTACACAGCTGGTATTATCTCAGTGGAGCTTAAAGGAAAGTTCAGTGATTTCAGACTTGGGTCATTCATCAGCTCTGTGGTTATTTGCTTGCCAGAGACAAGATGTACCTCCCAGGTGTACTGAAAGTCCAAGGCCTTTGTATATTAACGTCAACAAGATGAACTCCTTAGGATATTCTTTGTATGTTAGTGGGGCTGTAACTTACGGTCCCTGCCCTGAGGGCAGTGATGTACCTGGTTAACAGGAGACTTAGTAACTCTGTCATTGTTCATTAACTGGTACTGTTGTGTGAAGCTGTCCTGTCTCATTGGTCGTGATCTGGAGACTTTCTGATTGCCAAATGTCTGTTTTACATGTGCATGGATAGAGAAGCAGCTGGGCTTTGGGTTGCAAGGGCTCAGAATCCTGCAAAGAATAACCTGTTTCCTCCTCTGCCCCATGGCTTTCTGAACTGCCCCTTCCCCAGTCTCTCCTGCTTGGGGATGTCTGCCTTGGAGCTGGAAAGTGACCATTTAGTGAGCAGCTTCTTCAGTGTGCTGGCTTCTGTGGGTCTCCATCCAGCTATATGTCTAATCTGGTTCTGGCTTCTGGATTGGGATAATACTGCAAAAAGTAACTGCGCTGGCCTTCAAAATGGCCTCAACCTCATGCAAATTATGGTGGAGATAAACATCTTTATGGAACCAGCAGCATGCTGATCCCTTCCTAGGGACA
This sequence comes from Platysteira castanea, assembly GCA_013397175.1. Taxonomy (NCBI): domain Eukaryota; kingdom Metazoa; phylum Chordata; class Aves; order Passeriformes; genus Platysteira; species Platysteira castanea. Next base: position 910,188 of record VYXC01010744.1, on the reverse strand, counting down.
CCTGCTAGTTGCTTTGGGCAGAGGGAGCTGGTTATGCAACCTGAGTACAGCAGTGGGAGCTCCCCTGTCTCCAGGATTTCTCGGTCAATCTGTCTGCAGATGAACCCAACTAACTTTGGTCAATGTTGTGCTATGAGAAAGAAAAGACAGGGTGGTGAGACCAGATCAGCGATAGCTTCATGTATTTAAATTGTCCAGCCTTGTAATATCTTGAGGGAAATGACCTGTTGCAATGTGTAAGACTTAGGTAAGTGAGGAAGGTGGTGCTTGCTTCTTGTGTCAAGAAGCACCTGCAGTGCTTGAGATCAGCTGAGGCTGCTTTGGAGGTTGCTTCAGTGGACCAGCTGGACTTTAACCCAAAGATCCCACCTTCCACATCAGCTGCAAGATGTGAAGAAGGATCAGGAGCCTTAGGGTATGTTGCAGAACCTTAATTCATAGTGCTGGCTGCTATATCTCTGCATCTGTCAAACTGGAAGTTTCTCCTTGAGCAGGCAGGAGGGATAGCAGAACTAAGCCAGCGTGCCAGCCTTACAGGGCATTTGAGATGTTTGTGGGGGCAAGGGAAATAACAGCTTGTGAAAGCCAAATCTGGTGCTGGTTTGACCTCACCCTAGCCTGTTAGAAGCTGGTAGTAGCGCATCCTATAGGGTCTGCCTTTGTTTTATGTCCCCTGGTGTTAGAACCTGAGGAGTGGTGATGGCGAACAACTGGTCAAAGTACACAGAAACAACCTGCAGCTTCTTTGTAACCAATTATTTCCTGTCCTTAAGCAAGAGGATCTGGGGAAGAGGGGACAGCACCCTCAGGCTCTGTAGATGCAGTTAAATGTGAACCCTCTTTACCTGAGTTGGAGTACTGGGACTGTCAGAGCTCAGTGCTCTTGGGAACATGTGTGCTGGCCTTAAGGGTTTGCATGAACATGAACTTTGCACTTTTTTGTAAATCTACTGAGACGGTGATTTCCACAGCTGTTCTGCTCTGGTTTGTTTTGTGGTTCTTCTTCCTTTTCTTTCATTGCGCTCATAAATGAGCCTTTTATTTGTGCTGTACAGCAACTTGGCAGCTGAGGTGTTTCAGCTGCCAGAGCTCATCAGGGAGAAACCTGCGGAGTGAGCGCTAGGGTGGTGCTGCAGAGGAGGGCTGAGCCCTTCCCAGCAGAGCTGCGTGGCCCAGGCATGTACAGCCCTAGCCTGGGCCAAATATCATAAACTTCACTGAGCACCTAGCATGCAGTACTTGCTGGGTGGAGGCAGTACAGGATCTAATTGGATAGAGCAGAATTGAAATTAAAAATTAACTTAGCCTCTCTGCCCCTTGACTGATGTGGTTATTATGTCTGTGCATGAATTTTCCCCCTCCTGCCTCTGTGGCTGGTGGTGGGGTCAGGAGGCAGAGGTATTCAACTCTCTCCATATCACCTGTCCTTCCCTGGGGTCACCTTTTGCAGCAGGGGGGCTGGGAGTTTCACAGGCTTCTGTGACAAAAATAAGTTAATCTCTGAGCTGTGATGAGACTCCTCTGGAGTCGCTAACAAAGCAGGGCTCTGTCTGCATCTCCTCAGGCACACGTGTCCTGGATTTTATGTTCGTGCTCCACATACAGGTCTTGCTGTCATTGCTGTTGCTCGGAGAATGACAGGCCGGAGAGCTAGAGGTCATGGAGGGGGCAGGAAGCCATCCCCTGATGCCAGTCTAGTCTGTGCAGACCTGTTCCATTCCCTCCTGGTAGGAAACCCCTGAGTTCTGGATCAATTGATGCCTTCCTGGAATTGGTTCTCCCCTCAGGTCCTGGGGCTGAGAAAGGCCTCAGATCAACTGCACAGCAACTGACCAGGCTGTGTTGGCAGCCAAGTTTTTGTGGCAGTAGTACCTCACAGCAACACGCTGCATAAATAATCCTGCATGTCTTTACAAGATGGAGAATGAGAGGTTGGGAGAATTGCCATTCTACAAGCTGATGGTCTTTTATGAAGTCCTCTGCAGAGCTGATATCAGTCTGGAGAATGGCAGGGAAAATTTGGATGTGTACGTACAGGATTGTTGAAAAGAGTGGGTGTTGCTGCTTGGGGATGAAAATTCAAATGGTCAAAGCAGTAGGAGTGGAGAGGGAAAGGAAAAAAACAGTTGTGGACAATCAGTGGAATTTGAAAGTTGCAAACTTCATGTACTTAACCTCTGCATGCATTGCTGCAAGACATTAAGACTCAAAACTTGACCAACTTCAGAAGGCAAATGGGCAGCTCTGACTGCAGCACTGGGTATGGTACTCAAGCTGGCTTTTTGCTGCTGAGTGGCCTATGGATATGGCTGGTTGTGATAACTCCAAGCTCATCTACTTCCAAACCTGACCTATCTCAAATTTTGTTGAGCTGCTGCTTCTACTGTATGACAGTGTTGCTAGTCTTGTGACAATTTCAGAAGATAGAATTTTGAGGAGTTTTGTTGATGTAGTGAACAAAAGTAAGTTAATTTGCAAATAGCAGAAAATTGAAAAAATTGTAATATTTCAGTGGAGCTCTAAAGTGTCTTAAAAGCAAAACGTTAAGACCCTTTTTTTCTTCTGACTTGAAAATTGTACTTTGAATTACTTTATGGCTAGGAGCTATGGAAGAGATAGATTGCCCTGTGACAAGAAGAGAGTGGTGCATAATGCTGTAATGCGCAGTTGGGGTTTGTTGTCTGTTTTGGGTTTTTTTTAATAAACACTGAAGATGGTATGTCTTTTAACGAGTAGCTAGGAGTAGAAGAGCCCTGAAAGCAATATTTTATTCTTGTTACCTCAGGCATATCTTCTTCCACAATAAACTTGGTTAACTGCCTAATTAGCTGAAATAACTTTTATAAAGATCCTAACAGCTCTGCAAATCTCTGTTTTCCTGACTAATCAAAACAGTGTGGGCAGGGTTGGAAATAGGCAGCATATGGCTTTTAGTGCTAGGAGGCAAGTCAGCGAGTACTGGGGCCTGCCCCTCCAGTTTGAAAATTAGGAGGATTGCAGCTGGGACCAGATGTCTTAAGGTAAGAAGTCCAGTGCATTGCGCAGGAGGTTGTTACCTAGCTTAGTTCTAGGCTGGGCTAAAGAGGAGAAAAACATTTGTAACCCCCACAACAGAAATGCATCATTGCCTAGGGATCTGGCTGCCTTCGCGTTCTGGTTAGACTGCCAGGCTACAGTTTGTGATGCTATTAAGAGGAGATGTGTTCATGGTGAAGCCAGGAAGCAAGGCAGCTGGATGGGAAAATTTACGTCTTAGTTATCCTCTCCAAGTGCGGCCCTAGGTGTTGGTCCCTTCCAGAACTAGTGGTCTGAGAGCACGTTTCTCTCACAGAGGAAAGGAGGAATTCTGCTAACAGAGAGCCTTAATTCACTTTTCCTAGGTTGGTAGTGATGCAGCTGTTGTATAGTGCATCTGTGCTGGAACAGAACCAGCTCATAATGGGTGGCTGCACCCAGGGGCGCTGGAAACGGGAATGCTGTGTGTTTGGTATTTGGTGTACATATGGACCAGAAACTATCACAGTACTTCTCCATGGATCATTTGAAGGACCTGCATTTGGGTGCTGCTGGCTTTATGGCCTCTGACCTGAGGAGCTAACTGAAGAAAATCTGACTGAGGTGTTGCTAACCTGGCTGTCCAGTAAGAGCTTCTTAGGTGTGATGACTGCTATACAGATGAGATTTTTTTGAGATCAGTCTGTAGCACAGCTCGCTGACATTTTATATCTGTGCTACTTTCCCATCTCAATAACATCTTGCTAGGTGATGTGCAGTGACGGGCTTAGCACAGTCTCCAGCCATGGCATTCCTTGAAGTTAGAGCAGCAACTTCAGCCACAGAGTTCAGACTTGTGCTCTCTCCTGGTAGTTTGAGGATGACTATTGCTTGTTGGAAAGGCTAGCCAGTTACAACAAGGCCCACATACCAGTTTAGCTCCAGAGTTAACCTAAATATTTAATAGGATTAAGCAAAAGCCTTTGATTGAAACAAAAGAACGTACTGGATTCCGGTGATCCTTGGTACACCCGGGCTGACAGCAGAGAACCTTGCTGACCTTGCCCTCTCTTGGGGCTGTTTCTTCCCAAGCCAGACTGGTGATCCCAGCCAGGTATTGCTCTTCCTCTGGTGATTCTCAAAGTGGCGTGGTCTGTTTGGAGCAAGGAGCTTTGTAGAGCGAATTTTAAGGAACTTGAAAGTTCTCTGTTGTTTATATAGGAAACATAACTGAGTCTGAGGGAGGAAGGAGAAGCAGGAAAGCTGACAGAACCACAGAATGGGTCTGGTTGGAAGGGACAATCCAGTGGGTCACCTGGTCCAACCTTGCTGCTCAAGCAGGGTCATCCTGGAGCGCATGACACAGGATTGCGTCCAGATGGTTCTTGAATATCTCCAGTGAGGGAGACTCCACACCCTCTCTGGGCAATCTTTTCTGGTGTGTGGTCACACACACAGCAAAGACGTTCTTCCTCATGTTCAGGTGGAACTTCCTGTGCACCCATTTCTGCCTGTTGCCTCTTGTCCTATTGCTTGGCACCACCAAGCAGAGCCTGGTTCATCCTCTGACACCCTCCCTTCAGATAGTGACAGACATTCATGAGGTCCCCTCTCAGTCATCTCTTCTGTAGGCTGAGCAGGTCTTACTCTCTCACGCTGTCCTTACAAGAGAGATGCTCCAGCCCCTTAATAATCTTTGTTGCTTTTAGTAATCTCTGTTGCTCCAGAAGCTCCGTGCATCTCTTTTACTGCTGTCAGGGAATTGAAGTGGCTTGCATCACTTTTCCCCACCAGTAGTAGCTAGGGTTGATGTTTTGGCTGATGCTACTATTGCAAAGTCCATATAAATAGTGATGGAATTAGCAGTGTATTTGTGATTACGTCTGTTCTGTAACTGCTGATACGTCTGTGTCACTCTTCAGGAGATCTTGGCAGCAGTGACTGTAGTGTGGTGGTGTTGTGTTTTGCTGTCCTGAAAAGGCAACTCCAGTATTCTGTGCTGTCTGTGCATGTGCTCTGAGACCCGCCAGATGATCCAGAGCTCTGCACAGGGTAAGGGTGTTGCTCTGAAGCTGCCCAGAGGACCTGTCTGTAACTCAACTTGTTGTCTGTCTGCTTTCCCCTTAGGTCCTGCAAGTGAAAGAAGATGGGGTCTGGCTGCCTAAAAGTCACCAAGTACTTCCTCTTCCTTTTCAATCTCCTGTTCCTTGTAAGTATTGTGAGCATCTGTGGAATAAGAAGGAAGGCCTGGACCAAAATTAGCTGGAAGATTTTTTTTTTTTCTGGGTGTTGGCCCAGTGTGTTCATTAAATAAAATGGCCACAGTTTTGGAAGGAGGGGAGGGAGGGAACAGCTAAAGTTGAGGGATGTCAGAGCTGCTATGTGTGTCTCAGGTAAGCCAAGCAGCTCCACTCCCAGTACCCACCTACTGCCTCCAGTGCACACAGCTCCCTCCCTGCAGTGGGAAGGGAAAGCAGGAGTTACGGGTCCTTTCTGGAAGGAGAGTTGTTGTAACTACTTTCTCTGACACATCTGGAGCAGCAGCTGAACTGTCCCTGAGCAGCAAAGCTACAAAACCTGCCAAGTAATGGCAGTGCCCTCCTAAATAGGCCAGGCTGGCTTCAAAGAACAGCTCTAATTTTGTTTGAGTCCCAGCGGCTGGTTTTGATTTGTAACAAGATGAATTAGTGCAAGTCTCATGTTTGAAATGGAGTTGGGAAGTGGGGGAGACTGGGACAGGCTTGTCTGGGGAAATAAAACAGCCCACTGGGTGCAGTTATTTTCAAGTGTGAGGCTTAGCAGAAGATGAGCTCCTTTTGGAAAAGATAGGGTCTGGGAGGGCCACACACATTCTTGACCCACACACATTCTTGCATGCATCTTTCTGATGCTTAGATACTGTGTGACCTGTGGACGGTGATGGTACTGTCGGTGATGCTTTCTTGCAGTGGAATAATGTAGTGGGGAAGTGCAAGGTTTCAGCTTTCCCCATGTCAGCAAGAAAATAGCCTGTCTGATACTGTTATCCTTTGTGCGGTGTGTAAGGAAAAGGAAGGGTCAGGCTGGGAGAGGAGGGGGGGAAGTGAATCATGATAAGGTGAGCACTGCTTTCTGGTCTCTGTCCCTGCACACAGCTTCACTCCTGCTTCTTGCATGGCTGCACTGTGCTGGTAGCACACAGGATGAACTTGAGGCACATCTGGATCTGGTTTCCCTTGGCTTACTGTGCTCACTCTTTGCTCTCTGTGTTTACTTCCATCCTAAGAGTAGTTAACTGTGGTCTAATGGTCCGAAGTCAGGGCATCCATGGGGAAGGTTCTTGGGAGGGAGAGGAAAGGAGAGGTATTTCAAGTGCCACTAGGTCTTTCTGAGTATGATTTTGTCCACTTTAAAGATAGGAAAAATCATCTGAGTCCAGGCCTGTCCTCCTACTAGTGCAGGACTCCTCAGCAGATGTCAGCATCCAGTCTCTGTCCTCTTTTGAAGAAATGATAAATTCTAAGCAGGATATAGCAACCAGTCTACCTTGGGAAGCAGAGCTGTATTTCTTAAGACAGTGTTTGACTCGTGCTGAAGCCCAGTATCTGGACACTGTCTAATTTTCCTTTATGCCTGAACCTCGGTCTGAGTTCAGTAGCTAATCTCTGTGTAGAGAGAGTTCTCTTCAAGAAAGCCAGCCTCGTGTATAGGAAAGGAGGAAGATGACAGCCTGAAAAACTGCAGTACCTTACAACACTGTCACTGTTTTTGCTGTATGCTGTCAGTGGTCATTGTGACATCTCTATTGCCTGTTGCCTTTCTCTCCCTGCTCTGCTGAGCCAGGCATGGTTGCAGGCAGCCTATGGGGATAGATGTACTCTCAGGAGGCAGAGTTGAACTGCTTTGTTGGGCTGACCCACATCCACACTGCACTTTCCTATATTTTGCAAGACTGTGAGGATGGCAGGTGCTGAATCCCTCTCTGGGTCGTGGAGAGGTTTGAGAACTCCTGTCTGGGTGTTTGTGATTGTCTTGTGCACACCCTGCTGCAAGCCAGCTCCTCTGGTGTAGCACCCAGCCCCCTTTCCTCTTGTGGAAAGCTGATCTGATTCACTGACCTGGACCTGGAGAGTAAGAACTTTAGGATAGGATGTACTATGAGAAGGTCTGTGCTGACTGAAGGGAGAAGCTGCTTTAAATGAGCTCTCTAACCCTGCTGTGCAGCACAGGCACTGTCTTCCCCTTGGACTGCTCTGTCAAAGGGAGGTCTCCAAAGCCACTGTGTTCAGGCTGAGCTTAATACTTCTCTAAAGTGAAGATTTTGAGTGTGCTTCTGTCTTGACTGAAAGCAGGCTTTTTGCACGTGCCAGATGTTGAGGAAGGTGGCATACGTTACTCCCTCCCTCTGATAGGAAGTCATTGACCTGAGATGTTTTTCAATTATTGTTGTTCGAGGTCTGAATTGGGCAGGGTAGTTGGTGATTCTTGAGCTTGTACAGTGTGGTAGAACAATATTAACCTAGCAGAGAAACTGCTTGTGCTGAGTTGCTGTGAGCTGTCAGCACAGAGAGGTTTTGAATGCCTTGTGCTGGTTTCCTGAAGCTGCTGATCATTGGTGAGGAGAGTGCTTGTGCAAAGGTGAGCGCTAATGCTGCTGACAGAGCCCTGTGTCTGCTCTGGGCCTTGAGCTGAACCTATGTGACTGCACCCTGTGCAGGCCAGCCCTTGCTGTCTAAAGTGTGTTCATCAGCCTTGCTGGTGATTGAAGCCTTTAGAGAGACATGCTGGTGACTCTTTCTTAGAAATTAGTCATTGAAACAGCACTTCTCTACAGCTTGAGGTCTGTGAGAAGGTTGCTTGCTATAGCTGAAGTAGTTCAGGGACTTAGTGGTATTTTGCAGTCTTGGAGCCTTACTTCAGGGAAGGGTTTGACCTGCTTTGGTTAAAGGGAAGAAGGTTACTTGGACTGCCTGCCTGCTTGCTAGGAAAGATACCGGATAAGCTTGGAGTATAATCTTGGTTTCCTAATCGGAATTTAACACATCTACCTTCTTGGCTAGCAGACACGTGCTGTAGCACATGCTTCTCCTTAAAGGGAAAACAGCTCTGTGACACAAGTTTAACAGTCTCTGGAAACTGTTTGGAATATATAACTGTCTGTCCTACTTCAGTAAACCTTCAGTTACCTTCAGTAACCCGTCAGTAAATGCAGCAGAAGGCTACTACCTAAAGCAAAGCCTGGAGCTTTAGAGCCTTTCTGTTGGCCCCTGTGCCAGGCTCAGTGTTACATCACACAATCCGAGCGTGAAGGAAAGTGGTGCTGGGCAAGGACAGCTGGGAACCCCCAGCTGCTCTTTCCAGAAAGATGAGTCAGCTCCATCACAGCTTAGTTTTTCCAAGCCCCTCTTGGCTAGCTCTCTGTGGGAAACTGCTGACCCTGTCTTGAGGGATCTGCATCCTTCTGGCTTGGTGTGGTAGGAGATTTTGCTGAAACTGGAGGTGAAACCTCCACCCCCAGGGAGGAGGGGAGATGTGTTCCCCACTTCAGAAGTTTACAGCAGTGGAGCAGAGGAATTAAACTCCATGGAAAGCAGGTGTGATTTCATCTATGGAGGGTCTGAAGCCAAGCCAGTGGCAGAAGCAGCCTTGCCATGCCATGCAAACTCCTGAAGATGCTGAGCAGAGATACTATCCTCCTAGGAAGTAAATATACTTTTGTTAATGGGACAGTGTTTTCTCCCAGTGGTTACTGTCTCCCTGCTTTCCCCTTGCAGTGTTTTATGCAGCAGCTCCTGGCAGATGCACAAGTTGTGGAGTGGAGCAAAGATCAGAGTGAAAACAGGCCTTGGACAGTGTGAGCACCTCATAACAAATAACTTCCCAGGAACTCTGCTCAGCAGCCCTTCTGTGTTTTGTCAGCAACAGCAAAACTTAGGTGACATTTCAGGGTCAGTGAACCAAAAGGGATGTCACATACAGCCCGGATTGCATCTTTGTTAAGACAAATGTTTATTAAAACTGTAGTTTAAATGTGAGACTGTCTTAAACTGTCAATTCAGCATTTCTTGATACTACCAAGTTTGAGAGGAATTTTTTAGGTGTCCTGGCTGTTGCATGTTCAAGAGGCCTTTCTATCTTGATCAGCAGACTGAGCGCTGTGGGTGCAGCATGTTGGGACAAAAGGCAAGGGGGAATTCTTTTTTTCTGGGATACAACAGCTACATGCTTTCTGAAGCTGAGTCAGTATACTCTTCATAGGTGGGAACTTGCTTGATCGCTTTCTAGTGCTGTCCCCAGAGCTAACTACATGCTGAACCTTCTGCCAAGACAGGAAAGCTTGCAAGCAGCTTATTTCAGACTATGGCTTTATCTTTGTTCAGAAAAGCTTCTTTGTATGAGGAGCTGAAGCCTAGTGTAAACTTTCAAAATGTGGAGCCAATGCCTGTCCATACAACCCTCTGCCAGCTTGCTTCAGGTTGTGGTTTGGCATTTTCCTTGTCTTCCAAGTATTAGAACATTGTCTAATGAAGCACGGAATTGCAATCTCTCTTTAGCCCTGTTAGTTTATTTCACTTCATCCTATCTGCAAATCCTGCTGATGTGAGAACAGCTGCTTGGAGTTCATTTGCAGTTCTTGTCCACTCCTTGTTTCTTCAAAGCCTGTTTTAGACCTTCGCACAAGTGTTTTCCAGTCCTAGTTGGCTGAACAGCACAAGTTTCAGCTTCTTATCAGACCTGAAGACTTGCTGATTCTTGAAGGCTAAAACAGAGCATGCTTCCCCCCACCTTTCAGAGTGAGATGGGAAAATGGGTGCATTGCTTGACTACTGAATTCAGTGTCTGGATTCAGCCGAGTCCTCACAGGGACGTGTTGCTCTACTAATCCTTGCCCTAGATAAGACTTGTGTGGTGAGCAAGGCAGAGGCCGTGGCTGATGTTTCATAGCTCTTGACTCTGTTGGGGCTCAGATGTGTTGGCTTGGGGGGCTGAGGTATTCTGGCATAAAGTAGGGGCCAAGCCAAAATGCCTAAGCTTGTCTTTGGAAGGAGCGAAGCACTTTGCTCAAGAGAACCTGCTGCTGGTTTTTTGTCTTTGTGGTTTGAGGCCATAACATTGTAACAGAGCCTGACAAGCCAAAGATTTCCTGCCTGGAGAGGTTCCAGCTGCCAGATATCTAAACCTTTGTCAGCTATCTTCCAGCCTGACCCTTAAAGTCATGGGTTTCTCTATTAAAATAAAAACACTTAAAATCATGTGTGTTTGTCTTTTCTTGGTTCTTCACAGAAGCAACGCACTTACCTTCTGCTTCTGACAACAATGTTCTAACAGCAGGGTGTCTCTTCCTCAGGCTGTTTTGAATGGTCCTCCTGTACAACATCATGTACTATGAAAATACTGTGTGAAAAACTGCCAAGCAGATCTCGGGGCTCCTGTGCAGTTGGCTGAGGCATTCTTCCTGGAGTTGTGCTAATCCTGTTTACTCTGGGAGGAGTACGGTAGGGGAGATGGGTGGAAACAGCAAAGGAATGATTGTTTTTAGTCTGGAAGTATGGTTAATAGTGACTGCCTCCTCTTATTTGTCTAAGCTTATAACACAAAGCCATGTATGTTTTGTTCTTGCTCTTTCAGATTCTGGGTGCTGTGATCCTGGGGTTTGGAATATGGATTCTGGCCGACAAAACCAGTTTCATTGCAGTTCTACGTAAGACCGTGTTTCTTCATCTTCCCTTTTTCTAAACTGACTCTACTCTGGGGCTGTGTTTGACCATGGTGTAGTTAGGAATAGCAATACTTTTGTGCATGGTCTGTGGCCTGAGCAGTAACATGGTGTTTAGGAAGATGGTTCTCAGGGACATGGTGAAAAGCAGCAATCCTGGAGACAAAGCATTCCTCCTAGTCTTGTGGATTGAAACACCAGGACCAGACTGAGTGAGACCATTGCCTCTTCAACCAACAATTCAAATATTTCGTCTTAAACACAGGAACTAGTATTTCATCCTATTTTCACTGCATGCTCTGTGTTTCCGTAGTAGTTTCCTTATTACCATCATGTGCAAAGGCCCCCAATGCCTTAATGCAGTTTTGCTGTGTGAGTCCTCCACTACTTTCTTTCTATAATGATCCATTTCAATTTGAATGTTTTAAATGCCAAAGAAAGTAAGTACGTGGTTTTATTGATGCTTCATGTACATTGAAGTAGATGGTATGTTTGTTCCTAAGCTGTGGAGGATGCAGATTTGGGGGCTGTAGCTGTGTGAGGTCTTTCGTGCTTTAACTTCTAAAACATACTCTTGTATACACTTGATGAGACTTACCCTGGGCATCAGAGGTGTTCTGTGCTGTGCAAGGGGCTTAACTTCCTTTCCCTAAAGTCAGCAACAAACTTTGACTTGAGTCTTAACAGAGGGTCTGCTTTCTGCAAAACCCAAAACACTGAGCTGGCTTAGCAGTCTGGGCTTCGCAGGGCCGTAAGTGGACTTGCACCAAATGAGTATTGCAGTTCCATCTTTCACAAGCTCCACTTCCTTTGAGCTTTTTCCTTGAAACACTTCAAACTTTTCTCCTTGGTGGCTCTGGTTACTTCTTGTCACTACCTCCAGAACTGCTGAGTTGGGCAGCAGCCTCAGCCGGTGCAGGAGGGCTGCCTGCATGTGGGGAATGAACAGGAATGGCATTCATAGCCCTGTTCCCAACTACACTGATTCTGCAAAGGGCTTTATCTCCCAAGTCCTGCTGAGCACTCTGGCCTGGTTTGGAAGGTGCTGGGTGCAGAAGACACCCCTGCTAGTACCACACATGCAGATACTGCTCCTTACTCTGCTTTTGTGCTGTGGCATCTGCCTTGCTCCTGCAGCACTAGAAGTTCAAGAAGCACAACAAGGGGTGTTGGTTAATAAGGTGGGGGCATGAGCAGAAACAAAATTCTAATACACGCAGGCTAAAAGGAGCCTATCGTGGCCTGGCTGTTTGCAGTACCCCTCAGAGTCTGAGGTGAGCTTAGTACCAGTGTGCTTAAACAGCAGCTGATTCCCTCGGTTTGATGGGTGTTACAGCCACTTGTGAAGGGAGAAGTCCCCGAACTTGGCTCTGTTTCTTCCCATTTTACTCCGAATCTCTGCTAACAGAGCATTTAGGGATTTAGTTTCCTTCCTGGAGATTTCCAGTATCAGCTCTCTCCCTGCCCCCTCACTTCCTTTCCCATGCCTTGCCCCTCTTTCCCTCTGCTTTAGTAACCTAGGCACCAGGGAGGGCACTCCAGCTGCTGCCAAAGGAGCCTGTTGTACTTGCTTGGCTGCCTGCCCAGCGCAGGGAAAAACACGGAGTGACAGCAAACAAGCAGGAGTTGAATGCCCACAGAGCCTTCTCTTGCAAGACAAGACTATTGCAGATGAGAACTGCAAGTGTGGCTCCTGTCCCCTGGCACTGTCAGTTCTCCAAGCGGCTTTTGAGTTGGAAATACCTTTTTCTTTCTTCTGATGGGAATTTGACGAAGCAACTGCCTTCTAGCACTGTGGAGGGGCTGCAACCTGGGCTCTTGAACACTGACTTGCATGATAGCTTGAGCTGATTTTGAGGGAGGGAGAAGGGTAGATTTGTGAAGGCCACTCCTGTAAGGCTGCTGCTTCTGTAAATGCTTTGCAGTATCAGCACGTAACCTGCTCAGCAAGAGTCACAGGACTGGTGAGGAAGCAGGATCCTGGGGTTTGTGGCATATGTCCAGACAGGGAGAGTCCGGCCTGGAAATTAATCAAGGCTGAAGTGACCTGTGTGGCAAATGGATCTGCTTCACTTCTTGATAACTGAATTTTCCTCTGTTCAGCATGTTTTAGGGAAAACAGTTTGGAAGCTGGTGACTTGTGCCAGGTATCAGAAGCAGTGGGATGTATGTGTTAGGGGGGAGAGTATCAGTCTGGGCTTAATTATTCTCCTTTAACATATTTCAGGAGGAGCTCAGAGGAAGCTCGCCTCCTGAGACTTCCTTAGTTCGGGAAAGTAAATGCTGAGCTCTAAGAATGTTATTTTCATTAATCACCGGACATCCAGAATTCCCCTACACTCTGCAGTTTGCAGATTTAGGAATGTCTTTTAATGACAAATGAGGTTTCTAGTTACTGTTTCTAGACAGAGTATCTCTTCAACTTTTGTGCTGTAGTGATTGCCCTCTCCAATCCTGTTCTGCAAGAAGTAGTCTGCTGGCCAACTCAAATGTAAGAGTTTTTCTTCTGTTGCTTGCAGTACTAAATGCTAAGGGGAGAGGGCTGACAGCACCAGCATGTCTGAAATAACCTGACCTAAACCTAGTTGAAAAACTGTTGAGCATTCAAAAGCACAGACATTACAAACAATAGCAGGGGATAGCTAGGAGGATTTGTAAAAGTAGCTAATTTGGGCATGATATCCGTTTTGATCCTGGAATAGCATCTGTGTGCAGGGTGTCGTGCACAGGTGCTGCACCAGCCTGTGGTAAGTGCCTGGCCACAAGCCATTCAGCACTGACTTGCTAAGTAACCTGTCACATCATCTGTGCTCAGCACTGGCTGTAGCTTGTTTCATGTTTCACTCCACAGAGTAAGTGTGTCCCACTGTTGACTGTAAGTGGCTAAGTGAAAACAGAGTGGCTACAACAAGAAACAGTGCATTAAAGTGAAAAAAAATCCTAAAAGGGGATTTAGGACTTGGAAGAAAGCTTCCCTGAAGATAGCAAAGGGAATTGAAGCAAATAAACAGTAATTGTGGAGTAGATAATCTTTTATCTTACTAGAAATACATTCATGAGGGAGTAGAATTCCTGTAAGGAGATAGCTTTCTCCAAACAAGGTTCATTTGTTTGGAGTGACCTTGAGTCTTCTAGACTCTGGAGGTCTGCAGGATGGCCTTTAAGTCGACCTTCATCAGAAGACACCCAGAAGCAGCTTTCTGTCACCATGTTCAACACACCTCTGTGCAGGCCCTTTGGAGCAGACAAAGACAATTATCAGTAGATATGGAGACAGTTCTATCGATGATGATGGCAGATGTATTTTTTGTCAGTAGCTAATGTTGTTCCCTCTCCTGGTTCTTACAGAGATGTCATCTCCTTCCCTGAAGGCTGGTGCATACATCCTCATCGGTGTTGGGGCGCTCACCATGCTGATGGGGTTCCTGGGCTGTCTTGGAGCAGTCAATGAAATCCGATGTCTCTTGGCTCTGGTGAGAGTATTCATGCCTGTTTAGAGCCAACCTTTAATACCTCTCCTGCAAAATATCTATTGGACTGTACATGGGGCTTTGGTCTCCTGGGGATGTTACTTCTGCTAGGCCAACTTAGATCTAGTTCTTAATTTGCACACATTAAGTTCTCCAGCAGTCAGCAGACTGCAGCAGAGCTCCTCAGACGTTACTGATAACGAGCTCATAACTCTGAATGGGACAGGATGTCACTGACACGTTCTGCGCAGGGTGGGCTGAGGACTGCTAGCTGAGAAGTGTACCCTGTCCCCCTCACGCTGACTTCCCAGTTGGCACTGTGCTCTCAGCGGCGGAAGAGCAAGTTCCAAGGGCAGTGAAAGAAAAGAGGAAGAGTGACAGTGTCCTGCTGTGTTACATCTGTGGAAAGCGCAAGAGTCAAGAGAGACCCAACTAGGAATGTCCTGCGTGTCAGGCCCTCTCTTCAAACAGTTAATCTATAGGAAGTTTTCTGTCCATGATGGGTGAGATGATACTGGCTTCATACACCTCAGCCAGCTACTTGACTCTGGCTTATTCCGAGCACATATGTATTGGAAACCAAGCACGGCACACCTTGTTTGTCCTGGTATTAGGAGCATCTCCTAGTCTAACAATAGTAGCTTCCACCATTTAAAAGTAACCTCAGCAGTTTGCTGGTGAATCCTTAATTTAGATCCTCAAACAAATTAAATAGCATTTTTAAAAAAGGTAATTGATAAAAAAAAAAAAAATTAGGTTTGTAAAATTGAGTCTTTTTTTCTGTTGAGCCTCAGGGTAGGCAGAGTCCAACTGATTGATTGAGACCACAGTGGTCTGGGAATGGAGTTGGACATGGAAGAGAGAGTCCCAGTTGGAATGACACATGCAGAGTGCTTGTAAACCTTTTCCCTCCTGAAGTCTTTTGACTTGATGGGAGAAGTGCTGAAGTTCACTGGTCTCACATTAGTGCTTGTACTTAAGCCTTTTCCTGGGAAAGCATTGTTGATAGCAGAGTTTGTCTGCGGGCAAAAAGGTGTTAGCTCAATGTTGTGATTTCTCTTGTATATGAATCTTAGTGACTTTTATGTACAAACCTTTCTAAAGACTGATAGTGGTCACCTATTGTTTTTTGTTTCCAGTACTTCACCTGCCTGATGATAATCCTCTTAACTCAGATTGCTGCTGCACTGGTCATCTATTTCCAGAAAGAAACAGTAAGTCTTTATTACTCTGTGTCTTTTCCTTGGTGTTGGCTTGGCAGAAGGATGTTATCTAGAAATTCTTTCTTCCTAACTGGGCTGTACTGTTAGCAGGCATAACTGGATTCTCCTTTTCTCTACCCCAGCTTAATAGCTTTGCTGTTTGAGTTTTCTATATCTGCCTCAGTAGTGCTGCTTTCTCAAGGATTATGAAGCTTTATTTGGTATACAGGCCTTTTTTTTTGGGTAGTGGAAACAGTGGGGGGAAAAAGTCCTGAAATGCTTTAGACCACACCTCCTCTTGATCCTGCTGTAGACAACTATTTGGGCATGTAGTAGCTAGTGGTTACTACCATGTTGCCGTCACTGGTGCCTTGAGGAGTAACCAGCCTGAACGCTTTTTTGACTGGTCTGCCTCCTTGTTCTGTCCTTTCAGTCTTTCTGCATCAGTGTGTAGAACTCTTCTGGGAAGAGCTGTCCTCTTTCGCCAGGAGCAAACCCAAATATCTGGTGGTTTCTGTTCTACAGCTGGAGCTTAAAGCCAAATGGTTTAATATTTTGAAATGGATCCATTTGTCAGGAAGGCAGTTTCACAGTGTGTGCTTCTAGAGCTCCAACATGCTTTGTAGTGTAAAAGGGAATAATTTTTGAGCTACCTAAGTGCATTGCAACAATCCATCCTGGCTATAGGTTCCCTGGCCAAGGCAGCACCTGGTCAGGCCTTCAGCTACTGGACAGCTAAACTGGGAGCCACATTTATGCAGTGTCATTTCCCTAGATTTGTTGGTGGCTGAAACTGTGGGGTGAGGTTTTTTTATGGACAACAAAATAGTAACATCACTAATGTTGCAAATGGTATTCTAGTTCCTGAACTGAATGTTGCTACTCACCTAAATCTAGTGAATGACACGTTACAGCTGTGGGGTCACTACTGGCTTCTGGTACCAGTTGTGGGTAACCCTGTCCTTCGCTACGTAACTGTGTATCTGTACCACTGCATGGCTGTGCTTGCCTCTCCTAAGCCAACCCTTTAGCTAGATGGTTACAGACAGCAGAATGGTTGAGGAAGTTACGGATGGAAGTTACGGGCCCTGGTGGAGAAGTTTGCGGGCAGGAGGAAGGTGCCTGTCCCCAGCCTAACTGATCTGAGCTTTGTACTGTGGTGACTGAGCAGCTGTTGGCTGGGTTCCTTGCCAAATGTGGTGTGACTGTAGCTTGCTCTCTGGGCTGGCAGAAGCTGAGGGAGAAACTAAAACAGTGACTAAAACTGGTGTGTAAAGATGATTCTCAGCAAACAGCTCTGACTAATGCAGATGTGGAGGTGTGGGGATGGGCATTCCCCTGCGATGGGGAAATGTGTCGTCAGACCTGGAAATTCTATACCTCTGTTAGCATTTCTCCTCCAGCTGCCAATCTACTCTAGAAAACTCCAGCTTTTAAGCTGTAGCTCTTCATTTAAACCTCATCAGACCAGGGAGAGTTTAAAAGTGCTGGATGTTGCTCTGCACAGCTGTTGGAGCTGCTGTGACTGAGATGATCACTTGTACAGATCTGGAAGAATGGTCAGGGAAGCTGGGCTTTGAGCAGATGCTCCTGTTCAGTCCCTAATGGACAAAATGAGTGGAAAAGCTCTTCTAGAGCCATTCTGTTTCAGGGATCCTCCAAAGCACCTGCCTAGAGCACTAAGAAAAACTGTTTGAGGAAAGTCTCAGCTGAAACCTCCAGCACAGTGGTTTGGGGCTGCACTTCAGTGCTGCTGTGCGAGTCGCTCTGCTTCACTGGCTGTGCATCATCCCAGGGCAGCTTGGAGCACAGTGAGGCACACAAACTGCTCAACAGCCAGTCCCTAGATATCTGTTGTGTTCCTTGTGTTTATTTCTTTCTGACTTCAGGAACTTGGTTAGATATAAAACAAGGAATAGTGAGAGGGAAGGAAAGGATTTCGGATCAAGAATGTAGCAAGATGATACTCACTCCTTCACTTGTAACTGAAGTATTTATTTGTATGGATTCACTTGTTATTGTTGGCATATCTGTTCCTTTTTGATGTCAAAATCCTCCCCCACACTGACATATGAAAGTACACTGAAATAGAGTTAGTGTAACTGTAAAAGGTTGAGCTTCTGACCGGAAAGCTGCTACTTTGCCTCTTGCATGGGCATGGTTAGAGGAATGCCCCTTTAGACTGGAATTGCCCAGTACTTCTGGGAGGATGTTGATGCAATGTTCATTTCCCTACATTTGTTGGTGACTGAAACTATGGGGTGGGGTTTTTTTATGGACAACAAAATAGTAACATCACTGATGTTGCATTTGATATTCTAGTTCCTGAACTGAATGTTGCTACTCACCTAAATCTAGTGAATGACAAGCCCCTGAATGTGTGAGAGCCTGGGCAAGTTCTCTCTTGGCCTAGTTCGCACAGTTCTGTGCAGCTTGGCTCTAAGTGCCTTGAGTAAAGGAGAACAGTGGTGGTTTGGGAATAGCCCTACTTGCTAGCTATTGTTTGCAGCAAACAGGCCTGTGTGATTGCGTGCAGCGACTTGTCTGGGGCTACGGACTATGCATGAGTTCCAGAATCTGAAGTGACAAGGCAGAGGAGAGCTCCCTCCTGGTTTCTTAAGCCCATTTTTGTGTGCAGGCTAGATGCTAATAAATGCTGAGGGAAGGATCTAGCTTGTGTCTGACAGGGACATGATAGATGACTGCCAGTGTCTGATTGGGGAAGAAGATTGCACAATCTCTTCTATGATCAAAGACCTGCTCTTGCCTCTGGCATTCTGCTTTCCCCATCTCCCTCTTTAGTAGCCCATGTGGTGGGGAGACTGACAGCCTTGCTGCTTTCTGGCGGTGAGCTGTGGCTTTGGTGCCTAGGATCTAGGTGCTCCTGCTTCGTGGTGGGATTGTGCCTTCCAGCACTGGGCTTGCTAGAGCTGGGAAGGAGCAGGAAGCCCTGACAGCAAGGGTAGCCATTTCCTGAAGCATTCATGTCTCACACAGTACTGAGTCCTGATAGCTTGAAATGGGTGAAGATGGTGAGGATGTTGAAAGCTTAAGTGTTCTGTGGGACTCTCTAGATTGTTGCTCTTTCAGTTTTCCTCTGCCAGGTGCTTCAGGGTGAACAGCTGCAGGTGCCTGTGTTTTCCCTTTGGGCCCCTCTGCAGGTTAAACCCACAAGCAAGCTGCCTGTGTGTGTGCTCTCCAGAGCTGTGCCATCGTGTGCATAATATTCCCCCTCTCTCAGACTGTGTGCTGAAACACCTAGGAATGCCTGATTTTTTTTCTTTAATTTGAAATGCCTCACTTTTTGAAACGAGCTGTTTGCAAGACTTCTTGCCTGCTCTTTTGTAAGGTTAAGGGCAGAGCAGACATACAGCTTCCCTATGTAGCTGTGATTGGGGATATCAGGTTCAGGTCCTGTCTTTGCTTGTGGTGGGGTCCTGGGATTCTTGCAGAAGTGACATTAGGCTCCATCTGACCCAATAGCTAAGGGGTTAGATGGGCTCAGGGTAGGAAAACTAACCCAGTTCTCCTCTGCATGTGGAGCAGCAGTGTGTGGGAGGGGTCAGGGTGGGAACTCAGAGGTTCAGTAACTGATAAGGCTTATGGCAGCAGCCAAGGCCAATCTCATTAGTGAGAACCAGGTCAGGTTGCCTTGATTTGATGGGAAGGAAAAGGGGAAGTGAAGTAATTAAAAGGGGAAGAGCTGGACATCATGAGAGGAAAGATCATGCAGCTCCCATCTGTCTGGCCTGACATCACAGATCTCAGTGAACTGAGCTGCAGTTTTCCTAGGAAGAAGAGTTGCTGATGTGGAGAAGCTTCTCTCAAGAGTAAGCAGTGCTTCCTCTTGCTGAATGTCCTGGTATTTGCCATGGTCATTAGAAATGCTTGATAGTAGAGGAAAAGAGAAAAACCATTTCCACTGATCTGAAATATGCTGTAGCACCACAGTCAAAAAGGTAATATGTGGGACGGGAACATCCTAGTGCTCAGAGTGATGTAACTCTATCCTATCCCTCAGGCAGTCTAATGAATCTGGGTCTGTCCTTAGCAGTCCTCATGTACAGACTGGTTAAGAGGAGCTTCAGAAGGAGGTGGGAAGAAGAAGGAGTCTGCCAGGTGATAGCTTGTACCTCTCATCAAACTGAAGGGTGTTGGAAATATCTCTGAAAAAGGAGTGGTGGTGAATGGATGATTTAATACACCTGAGGTTTGTGATAAAACTGTTAACAGGCAGTTTAGGTCGTTGTAATACTTCCTATCTTAATATAGAAACAGCAGTTGTGGGAGTTTGGGGAGAGGTTGATCAACACATTATGAAAAAGGCAAGTTCCCACCAGCTGTGTATCAGAAAACCCATCTGCGTTCAGGAGCAGAGTGGCTCACGCCTTCCCTGAGCAGTGGAGGTGAACCGCAGTGGCTGAGATTCTGAAACAGGGTCTTGCCTGGAGTACAAGGTTGGAAACACATCACCTGGGAGTCCTTAAGGCAGTGTTGTCCTTCAGCTTGGACTTACCTTGCACACCTCTCTTATCTGGGGCAGGCAGTTAACCATTCAGCCTGTGTCTTAGCAGGGTGACTGTACCCAGTTCTGTTTCCTTATTGCTTATCAGATTTGTAGCCTTTCCCTGTGCCCGGGCAAGGACTTGCTGGTGCTTTGGCTGTTGCAGCAGCAAAGCTGCTGTCCTTATCTGTACTTGTTAACTTTTTGCAGTCAGCTTTTATGAATGACTGTAGCTTTATATATGTATCTGAAACACCAAAGAAAAGGCTACAAGAATTGATAATCTAACTCTCTTGCCTCTTTTTTTTCTTGCCAGCTGAAAGTTGAGTTGTCCAACATAGTTGTAGATCTGATTAAAGATTATGACCCTTCAAATGACGATAAGAGGAACTTGCAAGATGCATGGGACTATGTGCAGACACAGGTGAGTCCTGGGGGGGAGCAAGAAGTAGATGATGCTATTTGTCAGTGCAGGAAATGGCCTTTAAGGCTAGGCTGAGGACAGAGGAACAACAATTGCATGTTGATCTGGCTGATCTACAAAGTGGTGTGTGAAGTTTGGTGCCTGCAGACTAGAAAATGGTCTTGCTTGCTGCTTCTGTGTCAGACCCTGAACCATTCCTGCATGCTGGGTGTTAGAACTAGCTAGTGTTGGCTGCATGCCCTAAGGTATCTAGCCTACCAAATGGCACTCCAAGACTTCTCTTTGTCTGCTGGGTACCTCCTGAATACTAACTCACATGTATGAAAAACATATTGCACATGATTTTTGTAGCAAGAAGTCCCTAGTTTATTGCCAGGCAAGTCAGCAGCACCACCTGCCTTACTACTTGGTGCATGTTGCTTGCTTATTGTGATGGTTCTTCTGCAAGTATCAGCGTCCTTGGGAGCCATCCAACTGCCCATGGTTTCTGTTTTAGCATCAGGGTCAGCATCTAGAGAGTATTCAAGCACACTGGAGCCATGACAGCTGTTTACTGCCAAACCACAAGCTTGAGAGCTGGCTGGCTGTTATGGTTAAATACATGCCCAGCATGGGACTGATGTGTAGTAAGTACAAGTAACAGCATTTGTCTTCTGTCTGTTCTTTGGTCTGCAAAACACCGACCTGCAGTATTTCTCCTCCTTGGAGAATGATTTATGTGTGTTTTGTCACTGTAGTTGCAACTCCTTGGTAGTGAACTCAAGAGAAGCCTGAGTCTACTGTGGAGAGAGGCTCCTGCTTGAGCCTTTCTTTTATGTAGGAACAGAAGAAAAATGTTTTGCAGAGATGGAGAAGTTGAGTGTTAGGAGTCTCTTTCATCTCACACACTGGAGTTAGCATTTGGAAGAGGGTGGGGTTCTGTAAACCAGTCTAGGAGTTAAAGTCCGAATCTCTAGTGAGGGAGAGGTAGTTCCTTCTGGAGACTGGATCTTCACTACACTTTTGGAAACCAAATGCTTGTCCTGATGTGGGTGTTCAGCTCTTTGTATCTCATGTCTGTTATAGCAGAAACATTATTTTTCCTTTCTGAGCAGAGAGGAATTTCCCTAAAGGATTTTCCCTAAACTTCTACCTCGACATTGACAGCCTTTCTGCTCTGTACCGCTGGGCAAGCACTGGGATCCATGCCTAAGATCTTACTCCTTGCTAGACTTCCCGATGTGCTTTCCCCTCCAGCAAATAGGGTTTTATCACGTGGCTCTATAGGAATGTAAATGTGTCTTTGGATGGAAAATTTTCCCCATCCCATGTTCCAGCTGGTCCGTGCTGCATCCAGGCGGGGGCTGGCACGCAGTGATGTGCTGGGGCTTGGTGGCATGGGGACGCCACCGTGCGGTGGCTGCTGCTGTCCCCGCGGCCACACCTGGGACCCGGGGCCCTTCAACTCTTGTTTTGCTAGCACAGTGACTCTATTTGGTAGCAAATAATGTCCCTGTCTTCTGGACAGCTCTACATATAGGTAACCAGGGTGGTGTTTAGTGCAGCTAATTAATGCAAACTCTATGGCCTGACTTGTTGCTACACAGAGAGCTCCTGAGTACCTCTACCTGCTTATTTTCATGTGCGGCTGTCTTGCCAGTGCAAAGTGTAAGACTGTAATGATCTCTCTCCCATTATTAGATTGCCTGCTGTGGCTGGACTGGAGCAAAGGAATGGGAAAATAATGAGATTCTTAGGAACAAAAGCAATACTGAGTATCCGTGCTCCTGCTCCAATAGATCTAAGGACTTAGTGGAAGGAAGAGGTTTCTGTGTTCTGGATGACCCTGTCAATGGCACTGCAACATATGCTGACTGGCCTGTTCATGAGCAGGTGAGTGGGTATATCTGGGCCCTGTGAAGCATCCACTGAAGCTGCCTTGTCTTTGTTCCCCCGAGAATTTAGAGCACTTCTTTCATGTCCTTATTGTTTGAAGTACCTGTGGAATTTGGAGCAAGGGGGGACAGGGTGACAGGGATCCTGCCCTTTTCTGCAAAAGCTTCCATGTAACTGGGATTAATTCCTGCATGCAAAGATACGTTACGGATTTTCAGCTTTGAGATATTTAGATTCATGCTTCTTTTCTTTGTGGCCATGTTTTCTCTCTAGGGATGCATGGATGGTGTAGAGCAGTGGCTGAAGGACAACCTTGGGATCATTCTTGGGGTTTGCACTGGTGTTGCTGTTATAGAGGTAAGTAACTTCCTGACATGAACCTATACTGTCTTATCATGGAGACTCTTTTAAATGCAAAGATGTTTTCTCAAGTAATTGACACCTGGTTTAATGGCAGTGCAGTTCTAGCTCTTGGTTATGTCTGCCTGGACCTTTGAACTGCTGCTTTTGTTGATTGGATTAAAAATCGAATAAAGCCTTGTCTACTTGTGGTTCCTCCTGCTGTATCTTGACTCTTGGCAATTCTGTAACCAGAATACTGAGGCAAGCAAAATGCCACATTAGTGAAATCCCACTTGTTGCCTTAAAAAGCCCGTAACATAGATTGCAGATGAAGTCACATCTTTCTGAAGCCTAATTTTTTGTCATTCCAATTATTGCATTTGCCTTGCGTTGCGGACTAACTCTGTTCACATTTGTGGTGTCATTAAAAGACGTTCACTGTATTCTGCTCCCCTGTATCACCCGTTCTTCCCACCTTATCTGACTGGTTGCTGATTTTGTTCCCATTCTTCATACTTATTCCAGCTCCTGGGGATGATACTGTCCATTTCGCTTTGCAAGAACATCCACAGCGAAGACTACACCAAAGTGCCCAAGTCTTGAGTTGGCTGACTCCAGAGCTACGGCACCACAGAGAAAGGAGCAAACAGAACATTCCTGCCTCGTACCCAGACTGTCCAACCATTGACCATTATTCCTGTGACATCCCATTTCTGATACCACTCTGCTAAGAACTGTTAGAGCTGCAACACAGCCTGATCTTCTGGCAAAAGGGCCACCTGCATCCTGCCTCTGGATTATTTCTACTTCAAGAAGCAGAACTTAAACTGTCTTGTATCACATGAGACACCGATTAACCTGAGGGGACAATGCTTTTGCTGCCTGCTCCATGTTAAACAGTACTATTCATATCTTCATTGTGCAACCCACTGGGCCTAACATACAACAACTTTTCTCCCCCTTGCTCTTCTCCTGCACATCTTTTCACCTCCTCCCTGAAGTCCCATGAGCCAGGAATTCTGTTGAGATTCCAGTGCTTTGGTAGCTTCACTGACTTGTGGTGGTAACTAGTCAAGCTTTCTAGGCCTTCTCATCCCTTGCAGTTAACCTGATTCAGCTCCTACTATGCATCTTCCAGCCTAGGTTCTCATCTGAAATACAGAGTGCTACTGTCACACTTGCTTCTCCTGTTTCTGGAGTCAGCTATGCCTTGCCTTCAGTGGAGCTCTTCCCTTTGAGTGTGATGAGAAGCCACCAGGAGGGAGCCAAGCCTACCTATTTATTCCTAGTGTGACCTGGCAGATTGTGGTGGTGGTGCTCAGCTACTTCTGGAATGGATCCCTTGGGTTTTGGATTTGACACTTACATGTTTCTCCCATTTGCCTCTTTACCTTTTCCTCTCCCCCTAGCTCTGCTTTGCTGGCTCCTGTCAGCTTGGAGGTACTTCAGAGACTGCTGCATAGTGTGGGCTCAGCCCCAGGCTGGCTCTGCTGGTTGCATTCTTGGGTTGCCAACTTTATAGAGGTTACAATTAATTTGATTCTTCCCCTGCTTCTTTATGAACATAAAATTTGTTAGCTGTGGGTTTAGATAAGAGTATGGAGGGATCTGACTGGATTGCTGATGCTGTATATTGGAAATACCACTGCTATCAGTGCCCAGTAGAGGTTCTGTAGTTTGGATGCAAAGATAAGTTGCTTTTATTTCAGTTGACCATTCTTCTGACTCCACTGTGATCTGGAGCCATGGCTGCATCCTGAGTTCTGCCTCAAGTGCCAGCACTGCAGCAGAGAAGTAGCAGGTTCTGCAGTTGTGCAGGCTGGAGGTTTCTGTGCTAATGGCTGGGGCGTTTGCTCTATTCAGCCAGTGGCCAGCAGCAAGGAGTGGTGTAGGCCAGAAGAAAGTAGGAAATGCACATGAAACATTGCCCCAACGGCTTACATAAGAGAGCTGGGTGCAGGTCCTCACTCTTAGAGGTGTCTGCAGCACAGCAGATTTCCTGCTGTTACACATGGTACAATCACCCTGACATCAGGAAGCTGTGTGGGAGAGAAGTGGGTGGTCCTTGCCAGGGACCTGTTACAAGGTACTTGGTGAGAGAGCCTTTGCCTTACAGAGGTGGTTCCAGGACTGTCTCCTGTCAGGGGTGGGGCAGAGGTAGTAATAATCCTGGTAGCAGGTCCGAGGGATGGTTTCAGTACCTACTTGGTTTTCCTTCTGGGAAGAAAGGTTGGTGCAGGGGATCAGGGCCCCAGCAGTGGGTCCCTGCTCTGTCCTCATCTTTGGAGAGAGCAGTGACTGGGGAGAGTAGCTATGACTGGGCAACTGGTTTGTATGGAGGTCTGATAAGGCTTTGCAATTTTGAGATGTCTGCCCCTTCCTGCACAGATCCTTCAAGCTGACCTTTGCTATAGCAGAAGGCACCCTTAGCAGTAAAGCTTGCTAGCTTTTGTAACACAAAGTCTATTCTCTAATGTGTTCTTATTTGTAAGATTCTTGTTCAGTTACAGATGCCAATGCTGAGCAGCAAGTAAAAAAGGAGCCCATTCTGGATTTCCTTTTTTTGTTTTTGGCTGTTTTTAGCAACATCTTCCTACTGGAAGAAATGCATGTACAGATATAAAAGTCTAGAGGGTGAATATTTCTGTAATAAAGACTTTGCTAAAAAATATGTATCTCTGCCTATGACTTGTGCATTGAAGTGTTTTTCCCTTGCTTCCTCTCCACCCCTTTCTGCTTTACGTGCAGATCACTGACGTCTTGTTCAAGGTATCGAAAAGCTGGTCTGAGGCACATGTGTGAGATCAGCATGGACTGTGAAGATACTGCCCAGCAGGGGGAGGTGACATTTTTCTGGGCTGTATTCTAAAGTAAACTTTGTCCTGTTTTATGAAGTATGTTTGTTTTAGGGTGAGCTGACTGAGTGGTAGTTCCTTCAGGTACCTGCTATCTCCTAAGCTAAGTATGTGAGGATGTCGCTTCAAACCTGCACAGTCTGCACAGTATGAAGTCATAAGCCTTGGGGACTAATTCTGATAAAACACAAGCTTGCTGCTATGCCCACAAGAGCATACAGCTCTTGCTAGCTTAACTATATAATTTTTTCCTACTCACCTTCAGTAGGATTCTGCCTCCAGGCTGCTATTTTAAAAAAAGTTCCTCAGCCCCTGCCCTGCCACTGTGAGAAGGAAGAAAGCTAGATGGCCATTTTTTGGTAGTGTATGTCACCACATGCTGGTCTTGACTGAGAAGCTCTTGAGAAGTAGGTAGACCAAATATATAAATCGTCTTGCTTTTCTCACCTAAGCATCTGAGAAGAGGATATGAGCTACATCTCAAAATACCTTCAGAGCCTGCAGCATATAGGTGCATCTGGACATTTAAAATGGCTTAGAAGAACCTAAGGTAGTGTGCTAATGAATTTTACAGCTGTTGCTTTAGGAAGTAATAAGGATGACCTAAGTCCTCATACATGTTTGAAGAAACAGAGTGAAGTTTGCAGAGAAGGTTCTACCAGCAAACACTGGTGTGGTAACTGGTCTAAGTCAAGATTTCAGTAACCCTGACCAGGTGAGTGCAGAGCAAGAGGGCCTTAAATGGATCCCGGAGCCACACTAGGGTGCAATAATCTGTCTTTCCTGTGAGTACAACTTGTTCCTCTAGGCTGTCCCAGGCTGTGCTTGTGGAGAGCTTTGTTTTCCTGGAGGTACAGAGTCTTCCCCTTTCTGGTTGGTTTCTTGGAGCACCCTGCTTTAATCAGGTGGTAATGTTTTCCCAGGGCCCCACTTCCCGGCAAAACTGCCAACGCTCACCTGATGGCTCCTGGGTGGGGAAGGGCGCTGCTGGTTTCCATTCAGCCTGTTGTGGAGCTGGAAGGAGAAAGTAGGGAAGGTGAGGACAATTGCTTGTCCCTCCCGAGCTCTGTGGAAACCACTTGCCTTTGGCCACTGGAGGGAGGTGTTCCACCAAGAAAACCCAACCCGGGCTGGTCCCAGGGGAGCGAGAAGATGACACTGATCGCTTCCTTCTGCTCCCAGTTATTTCTGGCAGCAGGGTAGCTAAAATAACTTGTAATTACAAATGTATTCTCCTCGTAAATGATTTGTGCTACATGCTTGATATTTTTAGGGATAATTTTCCCTTCCATTTCTTGGAGAAGAACACAGTTGGATATTTTGTTGTATGGCTTCCACTACTGTGAGAGTTGTTTCTTTCTTGTGTTTCTGCTCTACCTAGGTCTGGAAGTTCAGCATGAGGAAATTCTCATGATGCTTCTTTCCTTGTCCCCATTTTTTCGTGTTTCCCTTCATCCTCCATTCCTTTGAGTTGTCAGACTGTGGGGAAGGAAAGGGCATTGAATACTTATAAATCTGATCTAAAAGAGACTCCTGGAAGAAAGTCCTCAGACCTTCAGAGAGCAAGAAATCTGCTGCTGCTCCTTGGGCCAGGCTCCCAGCTCCTCTCCAGAGGTGAAGGTCTGCTGCTGGAGCTAGAAATCAGACTAGCACTCAGACTTCTGGGGAGCAGCACTGTTTGTCCAGCAAAGCCCACAGCGCCAGCCTCTGCAGAAGCTCAGCACATGGAAGCATTTTGTGCGTGGCCAATAAGCTGCTGTATAGCTGTCCCAGGCCAATAATTAATATTGCAAGAGTAGATTTGTGACCGCCCCGTGGCCTGAAGCAAGGCCCCTAGTAATGAACTGGTGACATTCCTCATTCTGTGTGATCATGAAGCACTCACGAGCTGCTATAATTCTTTCCATGAGGTGTTTTTTTCTTCTGGAGAGGGAAGAGGAATTGCATTAGTTAGCGTAGCTATGGGTAAGTCTCTACGTCACAATGCATCTTGTCTTCTGTATGGCACATACTCAAATTTAACATGTGGCAGCTGTTCTTTTCCCTGTAATTCTCCCATGTGTGGTGGTGTGGCTGGTCCCTGCCAGCTTTGTTCAGGATTTGGGCTGAATGTGGTAGACTTCAGAAAAGCCTGGTTTCTGGCTGGCAAAGGACAGACTGCAAGTGGTGGTGTCAGACTCTGTGATGTTGTTGGGGAAAGTGAGGAACAGGCAGCCACAGAGGCTCACTGCTGAAAAGCCTAAGGACCCTGGGATTCCCACAAATGCTACCACTCAATGCCATAAATGGAGAACATACCCTCAATTATTCATGGTCTGGCTCTATCCCATTAGCCTCTGACACTCTGCTCTAGCCTTGGCCTTTTATTACATATAGACCTCAGTTGGCAACCAGGGTTTCTGAATGACATCTTAAACGAGGTTGATACTAAAAGCTTGTGAGTGTAAAAATCTACTAGCATGGAGGTCTTCAAACACTTGTAAACTGGCAAAAGGCCCTTAGCAATTAGTGAACCAAAGCTATTAGTGAAACGTTGCTAGTAAGGTACTAAGTGTGCTTTAGCCGTTATAAACAATTTCTAACAGGTGTGTGCTGGCAGAGTTCATGCAATTTTTTTGCCTTGTGGCAGGAATCTTCTCTGCCAAACATGGGAAATTACCTTCTCCTAAGTAAATTCTGTAACTCCAGGCATGAGTTCTTTCTTCTCACAGGTATAAATTATTGGCTTTCTCTCCTCTAAGCTCCTAATAATACAATTGACTGGGGTTTGTGTGCTGTTCAGCTTTTGTGGGGAGGGATTAAGGGGATATTGAATGCTATGTACCTGGAGAAAAGTTATTCTCAGTTCTCTGGGCAAAAACATCACCTCCATTTAAAATAGGGGTTTAAGAGAAGGATCATGCTCCAAGTAGCATGTAGATGTTCTATGAGGTATGGAATCTGAGAGGGAAAAATCCTGTTTTAAGTCCCAAGGATGATATTTTCACGCACTTGAATTAAATTTCTCTCTGGTATCTCCTTTCCTATGACTCTCTCCCTGATGAATGGCAGCGTGGAGTAACTCCTCTCTCCTCAACAATCCAGAGTTAAGCAGAAAGTATGGAAACCTACTTCTGTAACTACAACAGGCCCTATCTTTAGGAAACAAGAAAGCATTTTCCTTCCCACCTATAGGGTCCAGGTGTTTGTAACTCCCATTCCTTCACAACATTTCTTTGAGCAATGGCAGCAGCTCAGGGATTATCCTGATACTGCTCTTCATTCCGTGAGTGCTCACCAGGTTAGGAACTATACTGACATCAGACCTAGGCCTCCTGCAGGACCCCAGATCCTCGCTATGACACCAGAATGCCAGACCTTTTCCATTGTGTGTCTCTGGCCAGCCTTACCTGCTGTTCATAACCTTAAGCCTTCTCCATGTTGTCTCTTCTTGTCCAAACAATTTTCCTGGAGGTTCCCAGTCTGCAGTTCTTCCAGAATCTGTCTGCCACCATCAGGTAACCAGCTCCAAAGCAACAGCTGTAACAGTGCTGGAGATCAGAGGGCTGTGCACCAGACTAACTTTTCCTTCTTTTTGCCCTCCTTAGAGTTATAGGCTGGACATATGGAAGTTCTTCAGAGACAGCAAGAATCCCAGAGCATGTGATCATCCGAATGGCTTACCCAGCATGCTTCCTGGGTATTTTCTGCATAGCACTTCTGGAAACTATTTAAGGTTTACTAGGGTGGAAATGTGAGGTCCTGTCATGTTATAGTACAGGCATGTGCTTTGTGCACTGAACTTGCAAAATGATGTCAGAGTAGTATAACTCATGCAGTGATGTCTGCAGACAGCCTGGAACAATAACCCAGCACAGTGCAGACCTTTAATTTTTGGCAGATACTCTTAAGTATTCCAAAAGAAGTTGTTCTTTTAATATGATGTTGTAATTAACTCTGGTAAGCACTGATTGGGAATTTTTTTGGCAAAACCATTTTTCCCTAGAGGGTATAAGTTCCTATAAAACAAAGTGCATGTTTTGTTTTTTTTTCTTCTGCTTAAACAGACTGAAAATAGTTGAATAACTTCTGATTGAGGAATTTCTTCTGGTTTCTCAGTGGTTACCTCATAGTAAACATGCAAAAGACTTGGAATTGAACAAAATAGGATTATAAAACTATATTCTAAACTTTTGACCTAAAACCAGGGTGTATTGGTCTTCTGAGGTGGGATAGACTGGGGAATGCTTGCCAACCCCTTCAGTGAAGAAATTTTTCCTAGTACTGAATCTAATCCCCCTTCTTCCCCACTCCCCAGTGCTACTTGAAGCTGTTTCCTCTCATCCTGTCACTTTTTACTTGGGCAAAGAGAGTGACACCTGAGTACTTTGTACTTTGGAGAAGCTCCTCTAGACCCCTGTAGGCAATTCTTCAGAGCTGCAGAACAAAGTAGGGCAGAGCAGCAGTGAGGTGTGCTCCATGTGGTGCCTGGAGAAATTAGTGGATGCCTTTCCTCAAAACCAGCGCATTCCCAGTCACCTGGGAGCTGAGTACAGTTTTGCACAGGCTTTGACTTCAGTGCCTGCATGGCAGCAGCTGTGTCACCGATATCATGTTGGCGCTTGGTGAAAGCTAATGTGTCTCCTTGTGTGCTGTGAGGCTGGGAAGAGGCTGGTGGAGACACTGAAATGATGCAGCCACTGCTACTGTTGTGTGTGGTTTTTTGAAGGTGGGAGTGGTTTTGGTCTTGTTTGGTTTTTAAGTTGAAATGCAGGAGTACCATGTCTGCATGAACCTGTGGAAGTGAGGTGGTGCGGAAGGTGGGCTGGGGCAGTGTGGGAGCCTCTGGAAGGTGAGGTTTACTCCAGGAGGGAACTGCCTAAGGAGGAGGGGGAGGCCTTGGCATATGGTCTGGAAGTGAGGGAGGTGTCTGGGACAGACAGTGGTGGTGTGGGGTTTGCCCTGACAAGGGAATGACAGGAATGGCCCCCGCAGAGCAGTGCCCTGCCCTGAGGAGCCAGCCAGCATGGCCAGGTCGTTTGTTTGCTGAGCAAATGCCAAGCTGTGGTCTGGCCATGAAGGGCAGCAGGACAAGTTGCAACCAGCCCTGGAGGGGATGTAGGAAGCAAATTTCTCTGGAAGAGTTGTTCTTAGGAGACTGGGACTTGCAAGACAGACAGGGCAGCAGGTGGCTATGTTTCAGCTGTTGAGGTTTGCCACGTTGGTTCTTCCGGCAGTGTGAGATGGATGGACACAACTTCCGTGCCTGAGCGTGAGCACCCCACTGTAGGGCTGCTGTTGTGGAAGAAGTCAGCAGGGAATGCAGGAACCACAGCACCTTTATCCTTAAGTGACTCTGTTGCCTTTCCCATTAACTTCAGTTTGAAACCAATTGTTTGTAAAACAATCTGTGAGGTTGCCAGAATTGCCTTTTGAGTAGTTCCAAGTATTGGCAGTCTGTCTATTGCTTTATACACTCTCACCACAGATGTTATGAAAACAGTCTCCTGCCTCCTGTAACACTGAGATTGAATGTGCTTTCTCACGCTTGCTGGCTCTTCCTGGAGTCCCCAGCAACTCCTGCTTTGGATAATGAATGCCAAAACTTGATGAGAAACTTTGGCTGCAGAGTGCTGTGGGGTCCAGGCCCTTGTCTGCAAGGAATCTCCTCACACTGGTGAGCTGTGAGCAGAGGTGGGAAGATGTCCTACCAGGGACCAAGGCTCCAGAGCAGAGGCATGTCTGGAATTTGGGAGCCCTCTCTTGTTTTCTCTTAGATTTCCCTCAGTATCCCTGTGGTCGTTAGTGAGGAGCTCGCACTTTGTTAGAGTAGTGAAGCTGGTTACACCAGCTTTTATGTGATGAGAAGATGCAGAGAGCACATCACAGTTCAGATGGCTATCATAAAATAAAGTTGGCAATTTCATGCCTGGCTATAGTGGAAGCTAATTAGCTCAAGTCTCTCTCATCTGAGCAAGGCAACAGCAGGATTATATTGTCTTCCTATTAGGCAATAGTCTTGCCTGACATGAAATGAGATGTCTGGCGATTCTCATAATTGCATACAGCTATTTATTTTTTACCACAGCTCGATTGTCTCACTCTTTAATAGGCAGCAAAATGGTAATGAAATCTCCTTTCCTCTTGAATTCCTCACAAGCCGTGCTGAGGACTCCTATGCTCCAGTAGCAACAGGGAGGGTAAAGCAGAAGTAGAGGAGAAAGCAGTCTCTTTGTGTTTATCCTGAAATCAGCTTTATGGAAAAAAGTAGTCTGCTAGCTTCTGACTTAATGATGAAGTCTCCAGAGTAACTGTTCCATGCTCAACCCTTTGCGCTCCCAAGCTAGGAGAACTTCTGTCACACCCTCCTGTTACTGCCAGCAGGACCTTATAAGAACTTTGCTAACTGTTGTTGGCAGGAAAAGGACCACAGTAGCCCATGTAATTGGTTTATAACATGCAGAGATGTTTCCTGTAAGGATAAAAGCCGAGGACCAGAAGGTTGAGAGCATGGCATGTTTGGTTTTTAAGAAGGCTTGTAATGCTTACAGCTGCTGTTGTCAGATTCCATCAGTAAAGGAAAGCCTGCCTTGCTGACAGGGGAAGGTTATGATTAGGATCCACGCATGGACAAATAAAAGTTTATTAAAACGGTAAAGCTCACCTGTTTATAGCAGACTGATTGGTAACAGAGGCAGAGAATATCTTGATAGTTTGGTTAGGAGGAGTATATTTCATGGAATCATCATAGAATAGCTTAGATTAGTGGTCCACTACCTCCAACTCCCTTCAATGAGCAGGGACATCTTCAACCAGATCATGTTGCTCAGAGCTCCTCCAACTTAGCCTTGAATTTTTCTAGTAAAGGTATATCTACCACCGCACTGGCCAGCCTGTTCCAGTGTTTCAACACTAAAATTGTAGAAACATTTCTTCCGTATGTGTGATCTGAATCTACCCTCACTCAGTTTAAAGCCATTACCCCTGTTCTACTGCAACAGGCCCTAGTGGAAGGGCTGTCCCCATTTTTCTTATAAGGCCCTGTATTTGAGCTGTTGAGGCTAAGCCTGCCCAGACAGCAGGGCTGCTACGGGACATGCCAAGGGGAGCAGCCTGACATGCTGCAGCAGGTTCAGGGTTACCCAGAATTTTGAAGAGCATAGTGTACAGTAATGAATATAAAGTGTGAATACAATTCCAGCAGCCCTGGGTTTTTTTCTGTGGAGTTACTTACAAGGATAGTGAGGGCTGGGACATGAAACGCTGAAGCTGGTGTTTGCCCATTCCTCAGGAATGAATGAAGGCTGGTGTTGATAGGATTCTTTGGCTTCAGTAACATCTTGCTTGTTGGAATAAAACTAGACATGAATTAAGAATGAAGGGTGAATAGCTATGCAAGAAGGTTCTAGTTTAGGAAAACTTCTGGTACTGGAAATTCTTATTAATATATGACTAAAATTGTTAGCTGTGGGATGGAACAGATTTAAGAACACATCTAACTGCTGTGTTCTGAAAAACTAACACTGGAAGGAGAAACAATGATTATGGGGTGAAACGAGTTGAGAAGGTGAACCTATTGACTGGCTTAGGTTTAGACAGTAAACAAACCATAAGTAAAACATTCTGGTGCCAGTTGGGTACAAGGTCTAGCACAGTCTTTGTGATATCAGCACCCATGGCACAGCACTACTTCAGGACTGCACCTGGAAAACCAGCAGCTGTGGTCAGCCTGCTACCAGTGCTTTGTTGCTTGGTCAGAGGGGACAGAAGTTCAGTCTGATTCCTTCCTAGGCCTAGGCTTTATTACAGCATGGTGTCAGTGCAAGCTGTAGGATCCTACTGAACATAGTTCTATCCACGATGCATGAAAGTCTTTTATTATGGAAAAACAGCTCACATTCTCCTCATTTTTCTTGCACACCCTGATGCTACATCGTAACTGCTGAGACCTTCTGTCTTCTAAATTATGCTCTTGAATGTTGCTGTTCTCTTGTTCTTCTGCAAGCTTTGAGGGCCTGATAAGAACTAGTCATGGCCTGCACTTCTTTTCCAAAAGTAAAGTCTAACCACAGCTACACATCCAGTGTTCAAAAGAGTTTGATGTCGCAGGCTTAAGTAAAGCACAAGTCTGGGAGCCCTATCTGCCTGCTTGTGCAAATTTTTGGGATTCATGAACAAAGGGAGCTCCAGTTACTTCCTATTCATAATCCTAATTTTAGTCAAAGGTTGTTGAAGCACCGCATCCCTGAAAGTAATCATGGCTCGGAGCAGCTTTCTGGCCTGCTTACACTTACTTTTGGAAACCTCCATGTAGGTGTCTGGCTTAACCTCTTTGATGCTTGTATTTCGGAACAAGAATTATAAATCCAACCCAAGCCCTGGCGTTCACTTAGCTCTGCAATAGGTCTCCCTGCAAGTTCAGCCAGAGCCACCGGGTGTTTGTCACAACAGCCTCATTATGTTTGCAAGCCCTCTGATATCGCAGTAAAAACTGTTTATTGCAGCCTCCTGATGGCTGGTCCTAGCTGTGGTCTGCTGAAGTCCAGAGGTCTCAGAGTAGGGGTAATTTCTGTGATGTTACTGATGGCTGCCCGCTGAAGTGGGTCTGGGAATACAAGTCAGTGGAGAGCAAGTTTATTCCTATCTCCAGCTTTTAGAGAGAGCACAGAGTCATAAGGCTGCTTTGAATTTCGGCACAGGTGACAGGACTGCTTGGTGTCTTTGCACCAGAGAGACAGCCAGGATTTGGGCTGGGATTAAGATTTATCATTCTGTTCTGCCTTTCCTTGCCTACAGGGCAAGAGTAAAGGCTGGTTCCAAGAAGGGCCATGGATATTTAGCTACCAGTCAGGACAGCCTGAGGTGAGGCTAGGGTTGGGCAGCGTTCCAGAGAGCTTGGGGGCTAAAAGGGGTTTTGGGGAACTATTCAGGATTTGTAGTATTAAGAGAGAGGCTCGTGAAGGTTTTGGTAAATGCATGAGACTTGATGTGGCAAGTGGTTGCTGGACTGGATTTAAAACTAAGATCACGAAAAGAAAAAGTTTGTCATGATCTAAGGCTTCACCTCAGCCACATGCTGATCTGATCTTGGTGTGGAAATCACACAGCTTATATGGGGTGCTGCAGTCACCAGCTATTGATCTTGTCACCATTAACCTACAGTTTAAAGTTGGAGCTTCTTCTATGAGTCATACAACATATCAGAGTGCTGATTCTACTCCTTGGAAATCAAGAGTTATGCTATGTAACTCAGGTATTTTTGATACTCCAGTGATACAATTATATTTAATTTCAGTTTTCCATTTTCTAAAATGTCATTGCTTTGTCTTTTAGCAGTTTTTCTCCTTTCAGTACTTTTTCTCCCTTCCTCACCTCCCACTGCTCTAACCCTTCTTAAACTAGGGACTTGAAGAAAAAGGAGTGTGAAGGCAGTGTTGTTAATGGGATAAAATATCCCATTTTATCCCATATTTAGTATTAGAACTAGCAGCTTGAAACGTTTTGGCATCTTAAAAATCCAGGACGTGGGACTCTGCCAGAAATTTATCTTCTCATTCCTTGAAGGTTTCCAACTCCATTAGGCCTTGGAATGGAGAATGCACTTTGAAGGCCCCTGAGCAAGTTGCTTTGATATGAAAAGGGCTCAAGTTCCTGTGATCTGTGTGTATGAGGATTTCTTTCCTAGAAGCAGTTCCTCAGACCCATGTTGCAGAATGCCTTGTCATCTTAGTGCACTACTTCCCCTTTCCAAAATGCTCTGAGGGGGGTTGTCTTTGCTTAAGGGAAAGAGGAGGCAGAGAAGGGAGTTTCCCTTGTGCTTGCCAAGGTAAGAGGCAAACCTCTTCTGAAGCTACTGCCAGCCCCTATTACCCTCGAGGGCTTCTTGTCGTCACCTGCTGTTAGCAGAGAGTTTATTAACTTCCTAAATGGCTCATTTCAAACTAAAGTGTCCATGTTCCTTCCAGAGCCTGCTGCTTACCAGCTCCACCCCAAATTCACGGGCATGGGAGAGATTCTCAGAGCTTCAAACTTTTCACCATAAGCTCTCAGCATACTGCATTAAATGCTGCCACCAGCTTCAATCAGGGCATGCGGGGTGCCTCTCAGCAAGGGAAGATGAGGAGCTGGTTTAATTGGGACATTCAAAGACGTGGACTTAATTAGGTAATTTTGTTCATCTTGCCCGGGGATAGGAGGAATCACTGCAAATAGCCAATGGAAAGTTTTATGAGAACGGTTAAATATCTGCTGCATCTTCTTGTTCTTTCCCATGCAGGCTGGAGCTCCTCAGACTACTTCCAACTGATGTCAGGATTTTTTATCATTTACAGGTGCTGCTCCCATCACCCTTTCAGCAGCCTCGTTCTACTTGGCTACTGGGGGCTCTGCATTCTCCATCTGTGCTCCGTAGTGGAGAGTAGCAAACCACTGTTTGGGTCAGATACTTCATCCAGGGGTGAGATGATTCCCAAACTCTTCTTATCCCAGAAAATCTCTGGTCATACCATCTTCCAAAGAGATAAACAGGTTTGCTTTCTGTTGTCATTTCCTCTTTCTGGCAAAACTCTGCAATCACTTTTTTGTGTAAAAGAAGCAATAGGTTTTTATTCTCATTGAAATGCCTACAGATTTTTCAGTGAAAGTTAATAAAACCTGGAATTAGAAGAACAAAGGGGATGTGCACTTAATATTTTTTCTATTTTTCAGTTAATGAAAAATCTTCGAAAGAAATCTATTGCACATTGCTCTTTGTATCTAGAAAAAAAAATTCTTGTCTAGCCCTGTGTGTATGTAAAACACCTTGCCCTTTCCCCTCTCTAATGTTAAGATTTATAGGCTTCCTTTCCAACTGCTAGTCTTTCCTCCACTGAAGAAAAATAAAAACAGCAATAAATTTCTAAATTCAGTTGCCAAAACTAATTCATCATTTGAACACAGGCACCAGCTCTGATAAGATATGGACCTGCATCACTCAGCCTGTTCCATGAATTTTTATTTAGTTACTGCACTTACTCCATTGGGAGAAAATTTCTACTGAAGCCAAAAATTGGTGGGTCATTTTCCATCTAACATTTCCATATGTTACCTGGCAGGCCCCCATGTGACAGCATTGTGGATCTTTGGGAGCACTGCTCTGTTGCTCTGTTGCTCTGTATTTAGTTCCAGTCTCAGTACTGAGTATATAAAATTGAAATGTGTTTCTCCTTTCTGCTCCCTTTTCATTTATAGCTTTGTAAAAATCCCCAGCCTATATCCCAGGTCCCAGTAAATCTTTAGCTGTCTTTTAAATCAAGTACACAAACATTTGTGATAAATAAAATAACACATTTACATAAACTATCTCATTCTCCTAACAGGTCTCCCTAAATTAACTTATGCCACCAGTAAGGTGTTAGTACATATATCTGTATTCCTGATTTTCTGTAATATCTTCTCAGGAATTTTAAAGATATAAGTCTCCAAGTCTATCAAACTTAATTTTCCTAAATCTCTCTATTAAACATATATGTATAACTTCGATTTTAAAAGGATTGTATGAGCATGAACACTGTGTCCCACAGTCACCCTCTTGCTGTATTTAATTTCTTTTTTTGCTAAAAACATTTAACTTGCTTATTTTTGATCCGACATGACTTGACATGGTATTCACTCTTCAGCAACCATCTATCTTGGCACACTTTGGATTTAGCTAAGTGAACAGACGTTTTCTTTCGTGCTCAGAATGTTTCTGTGAAAATTGGTAAACCAATCCAGTGGTAGTGGGGAGAGAGGCAGAAGTAGAGGCAAGAAAGGAAGGAGCCATAAAATTCAAAGAACCTTCTTTCCAAGCCAAGTGCGCCCCAAAGTACACTTCATCCCTCTAACTTTGGGAACACGCCTGGGCTGCCTAAATTGACGGCCTAGTCAGAGTTAAAAACCTAATCAAGCCAGGAGGTGAGCCCTTCAGTGGCTGCTGAAGAGAGCCTCAGGCTATCGATTAGAGGGCCATTGGTGTCTCTCTGCCCCTTGCCTGTGGAATCCAAGCGTGGGTGACTCCATTGCACTCAACACACACCGTTACCCTGCCTGCTGGTTAATCTCAAACTTGGCTGGTTCCTTCAAGTTTCAGCTCTTGAGTAAGATCTGGAATGTCTCTTGGGCTACACTCATTGCAAATATTTGTTGGGGTGTAGGCCACATGTGTGGTGGTGATAGGGGGAAAAAATAGTATGTGGAAAATTCTCTCTCTCCTCTCCACCCTCTTTGTCACCAATCCATTTCCATGGTTTAACATTTGTGATCTGAAGAATCTGTTCCACAGGCCCTTTTTCTGGCTCACTCTGCAAGTTATTCTGTTTAACAGGCCTTGCCAAAAGTGGTTGATGATAGCATGAGGGAGAAATCTAATGTCTTTCAGCTACAGTATTCACATGGAACTCCTGCTACAGAGCTGACATGAAGTGAAATTACTGCTGAGCTAGAACGTTCTCATCTGATTCAGTGGAACCTGTTCTTACTGAGGTGTGACATCCTTCCCACAGCAGCGGTGCATGCCATTAAACTGCTGAAGATCTGCAAATCTTCCTGGTTCATGGGATTATCTGGAAAATGTTTTTGCTTTGCTGACTGTGCTAGAGATGTGCTCTTTCCACTTCTTTTCACTTCGCTGAAACTAACTAAATCCCGGACTTCTAGTTTGGGGTGGGCTTGGTTTTTTTTGTTGGGTTTTTTTTGCACCATAGGTGGCCTGGATCTAGGAACCTCAGGTAAAGTATCACTCATGGTGTCTGTGATGCCTGACATGAGGTGAAAAAGGCTATTTCCAGCACTATCAAGAAATGATTGTAAGGAGACTCCAGAATTTCTTGTGGAAAGCAGGCTGTTGGCAATGCTGGTCAAAACTGGGGAAATCTGCTAGAAGGTCATGAGAATTCATTGCTGGGAAGCAGAAGGGGAGGAATGGGGACAGGGTCACATAAGCACTGCTGATGTCTCATGCCCCTGAAAGCTTAGGTGCTCATACTGGGACTCCAAGGGGCAGTTTCAGTGCCGATACATGAGGCTGGAGTGGGAGGTGGCTCTGAGGAGTGGAAGTTACACCCCATTTTTGTAGGTTCTGTAAATGTAACTAATTCATGAGTACTTCGTAAGCACATGGTTAGTTCCCACCTAAATCAACAGCTAATCCCATTTGTTCAGATCCTTCCCCACTGTGCATTGCAGTAGATTTCTGAGTATCAGAGTTGTGAAAACTGCACTTTTCCTGGCAACCCTCTGACCAAGGAGAGCAATTCTGCTGCTCTGGTAGGGTCTAGATCTGATCTCCTCGCTGCTGACCCATGAGAGGGCAGAAGACTGGAGTTTTTCTTCTGAGATCCGTACCAGACTGCAATTCTGATTAGTTGTGGCTGGGCAAGAATGCCAGGCTTCATTAGAAATGTCATCCTTTTGAAATTCCCCAGGAGCCAAACAAGGATAAAAAGAGCATCTACCAAACAGGGACAATAATGAACATGTAGGCTGCTGGCAACAACATGCAGAGTGAGGTACATCCTGGTGCTGCTCCCTAATATTCTCCATTAACAACCCACAGGCATCCTGGGGAAGGAAATACAGCAGACCAAAGGCCAGGGAACAGACAAAACAGGAAAGGTACAAGCATTCAAGACCCCTTGCAAATGAATCCGATTTATTAAAATGTATCCCACCTTCAGTCAGAAGCTTTATCAGGTGCCCTCCTGACCCTTTGTCCTTCTGTCTCTTTGCTTTAAGCCTGTTGCCTAGCTGGGAGTTCTGCCTTGACATTTGTAACCATTGCATTTTATCAAAAATGCTTGTTCTTTGACTAGATCTTTTTCTCCTGCCACTTCAGTTGAGCCAGCTGAATTTTGCTTGGTCTCCAGTAACTATTTCTTTTTCTGCTGTCAGTGAGTTAGGGAATGGAGGAGTTTGTCTTCTTTTTGTCATTTCTGTAACTCCTTCCAAGCAGCTGGAATTTATTTTAATAAAGTTCATTTCAATGGAGCTTGGAGCCATAATACATGAGGCTGTGATCTCAGACGAGCTCATAAATTAAGTAGGGTCAGCTCTGGTCGCCGCATGCACAAGAGACCTCCAAGGACACCCTGTGTGCTGCTCAGCCTGTGCCAAGGATGCAGCGCCTGCCAGACTGTGCCTGCCCAGGAGGCTGTCTCGTTTGGTATGCTGTCTCCAGCCGCTGCCAAATGCTTCAGAGGGAGATACGTGATCCCTGCATTGGGCGAGTTATTCTTAACTGATCTTCAAATCCTTCTAGACCTTTGTGGCATGAAGCTGCCGGTCTGCTGTCTCACGTGTGCAAGGGTAGCTGGGGGCACTGGGCGCTGGCTGCTCACACAACACCTGGGCCACTTGCTGACAGTCATTAAAAAGGTGCTCTTGCAGGCTGCTCTGCCGTCAGCCCCATCCCAAACTTCACTGTCTGTCCTGAAGAATGAATGCACCACAGAGGTATCTTGACTTTTTGAGGGAAGGAGCCAGCTTGAACATACCCTTTGCAGTTTTCCCGCTGAAGCTAGATAATATGTGTTTTTAAAAGATATGCAGTCTTGTCATAAAGACTCCAAAAGACGGTGATCTCTGCTGTTATGCTGTAGTAGTTCTGACTTCCCAGAAATTGCAACTTATTTAAATAAGAAAGAACTTTTCTTGTTGAACTTCCAACTATTGGTTCACATTATGCCTCTGACAGAAAGACTGAAACGCCTGTCTGCTTGCCTCCTCCACTTATTAAATGCTTTTCTGTGTGCAAATCCCTATATTCAGCAATTATGTCACCTCTAAAACTTCTCTTCTGTAGGCTGAATTAATTGAATAGAATAAGCCTTACATTTGAAGTCTTGTTTTTCAGTTCCTGTGGTCCGTACTACAGATAGCCCTGCTCAGCGATAAAGCCTGCGTGCTTTGATATCCAGCAGTGTGTTTTTAATTCAGATTACAATAAAATCCACTGATTAGCAGTAAAATAATCCTTTAGGCTATGTTTGACAGTGGTTTTTCTTCATCAGTGAACCTACTAATTTAACCTTTCCCCTCCCAAGTCAAGGAAACTCCCAAAAATACTAAACATTTTTTCCTGTTAACATTTAACAGCTTTTCTAATACCTTGATCTTGACTTAGTGTTTAAAGCAACTATGAGACATGGTCTCTGTTTTCTGGAATAGCACTGTGTGCAAAGAGAGGCCCTCAAAGGGCAGGAAGGCCTCCAGGTCAGGAACTTTCGAAAGCTGTCCTGTGACCTTCCCACTGCAGAGGGATGTACCAAGCTCAGGAGAACCCTCTTCCCTTCTTTTATAGTCTCTGGTGGTGTTGAGTGAGATAGGACTATTTGTTTTCCTTCTCTTGTTTTTCTAGTCCCTTTTCCTCTTGCCATAGTGTGCTACTTCATCAGCCATGGAATCAGAGTTTGCACAGAGCTGTTATTCACCAAAAGATTATGTTTGTAGCACTGCTCTGCTTCCCACTTCTCTTTCTTAAAGACTTTTCTTTTGCATAGTTTCAAGACTATCTCAATATTTCAGGAAACAAACTAGAGTCAAACGCTGTTTGAGATGGCATTAGGTGGGTTTTTCCACTGACAAAACTGCTAACATTTCTTTAATTTCTGACCAGAGGTTCTTTTTGTGACTCCCTTCAGGTTTTTTCTCAGCCTAGAAATCTCCTATCTGTCTGGAGTGACAAGTGTTTCAGTTTTTATTGGTTTGAATGTGAAATACATCACTAACAGCTCCTATGTAACAGACAGGCAGATGCTAATCTCCAAGTCTCACTTGACTTTGAGTTTGTTTGGAATCTGAGTCTGCAAAGGGACTGTGATGAAGCAGAGCATTAACTGGTGTCACCAATTAGCTTCCTCACCTTCTCAGTGTCTGTCTGTGCCATCACCTGAGAAATATTGCCTGCACGGAGGGGCAAATATTCTGAATCTGGATACCGGTGCTGGTGCACACTCCTGAAGTTCTGTCTGGGCACTGACAAGGACTCAGCCAGATGGTTTTGCTTGAGAATGACTGGATATACTCTGTAAGGGCTGTGTTTTCTTCCTGCAGCAAAGAAGATACTCTTCAGCCTGTGTTTAGTTATAATTTTTTCCCAGGGGTTAGTGTCCAGGGTGTACTGCAGTATCCCTTGTATTTTATGGTGTCAGTGTCAGGAGGCTGTCCCTGATTTCAGGTATGCTACAGGTGTGCTACAGGAGCCTTCTTAGCAGCTGTTAGGTGCCCTGGATGAGTGGCTGAAGTGGCAGATATTTATGCTACTTAACTGGCTGATGCAGGAGAAAGGTATACTGAGTTGAGTCAAACCAAATGGAGAGTGGGAGGAAATTGAATCAGAGGTTCTAAACATGCATCAAAAAGGAAACTTCAAACATTTTTCTCTTTCTCTTCTGCAGAAACAAACAGAATTCTGTAATGACCTCGGATGTGTTGTGTGAATGGGCGTGGATGTGGGTGGCTGTGAGTGTGCCTCCATAACGTGCTACAGATGTTTTTCTGTTTGCTTGCTTGTTCTGGACATTTTGTTCAGTTCTGCTGGGTATTGTTTTCCAGACTGCTATAAAATAGCTCATCCTCAGGCACTGGGCACTACTTGGTGGAGGTATAGCATCTGCTGATTTCACATTTATCACCTCTTGATATTAGGAAGAGCTGCCTTCCCATGCCAGAGCCAGAGCGCACCAACAGGCTCTGCAACCTTCCCTGCACCCAGCAGGGGTTTTGGCTGCCTGTGCCCGTGCCCAGGTCTGCTACGTGCAGCTGTAACCTGGGGTGAGACGCTGTGAAACAAGCTGTGTGGGATCTGTGTGGAGCCTTGCCAGGGTCTCCCCCATGGAGAGACCTGGGAGAGTGGTGAGAGCTGCTTCTAAACTGAGGCCTTTGTCCTTATTGGAGCATTGTTGTGGATATGCCTGACCATGTTCCTACCCCTGGTCCCTGAGCCAGTGACTGGAATTCACAGCCTGACTTGAGGGCTGCCTTGCCTTTGTGGACTTATCTGGCAACTGCTGGACTGAGTCCAACCCTGGACAGCTCTGGACATGCTCTGCTTCCCTGCTCCTGCACCGGAGCGCTGCACTCGTGGGTGGGAGCACTGCCCTGCTGCCCTGCTGTCACCTCAGCCCTGGCAGAGCAGCCCTCTCCTGCTGCTCTGACACCCT
This sequence comes from Platysteira castanea, assembly GCA_013397175.1. Taxonomy (NCBI): domain Eukaryota; kingdom Metazoa; phylum Chordata; class Aves; order Passeriformes; genus Platysteira; species Platysteira castanea. The sequence goes on along the minus strand of VYXC01010744.1, from coordinate 867,670 downwards.
GCATCTGGCAAAGCTACAACTCAGATACGCAGGGCATCCCAAGCTTGTACTAATGAAACCTTTACAGCATCCCGCACCACAATGTGTTTTTGAAATGCATCCAAGAGGTTAAAGGCTTGATTTGGAATACCAATCACCTCCTTCCCATTAAGCCAAGCTTTTTGGTGGTGTTCAAGCTTCCATGGAAAGCAAAAGCCTATATCAGAGATGGAGGAAGACATCTGAAAGACAAGATAGGCTTTTCATACACAGTATCACAACTTCAAAGTTCACCAGCTACCTCAGTAGCACATGATTTATTTCAAAATAGTTCCATCTGATAATGCATTTTGAGAGGTCATATGTGCCTTTCATGGGATTGTTTAAATATACTGGGTGTACGGATAGTCAGTTAACAGCAGTCCCAGCCTCCATGCATTAATGAGTGGTGCAAACTACAATAGGTTCAGTACCTCACAATCCTCTGGACATGTGTCACACAGGGTTCTACACGTAAGTGTTTTAAAATAGGACCTCCTTATAGTTTTTATTTCCAAATGGCACTGACATCACTTCAGAGATCTTGCAGTTCGTGTAAGAGAAGCCTTCCAGCAAAAAATAGGAATTGCTCTGGTTGTCTTCCATATGTGCTGGGCTGCATTTATTTTACCACAGCCTTTAGAAGGCATTTTTCAGCTGCTCTTTTTTTTCTGACCAAAGAGACTGAAAACAGAGGCTGAAACAAAAGCATCTTACAGGCCACTGGAGGAGGTAGAAGGAGGCCATGTGAGAAGGGATTTTCTGGCTCTTATTTCCTTTTTTGCTTCCAAAGCCCTTGTCATATTCTGCATTCCACCTAATCCACCAGATTCGGATGCTAGCAGCACTGGGGCAATCTGTGTGTCCTTTTCCAATCAGCAAATGGAGTAGGTTGCTAGCTGGGGATGAGTGAGTCCTACTTGCTCAGAGAGTCTCTTGACGGCCAAGAGTTCCCACCACACTGCCTGAATGGGCTTTGCTTGGAGTAACAGGTCCTGACTTCTAAGATGAAGCAGGTAAGGGAGGAAGAGTACACCAACTGAACTGATTCCAGACTTTCCAACAAGTAAGTATCCTAAACTGTGGGAAAAACTCATCCATGCTTCTTGAAGTCTCCACAATCTCTTCTTTGTGTCCTCTTCCAGGGCAGAACTGACAGGAACTAAATGAAACAACAATCAGCCTGTATAGTTAATTAGTACAATTTCCCTTGAATGGCCTGTTGCTTTTAGGCATAGATGGAATCTGCTGTGCATGACATCCATATCATAGATATTTGGAATAAAGGGTGGGAAAATATCTCCTGTTTCTGTATGCTGTCTCATCCATTCCTCTCTGGTCACTGGAGGTGTCCTTTACAGTCAAAACAGGACTGGGAGAAGTACTGATGGGACTCAGTACTTCTCAAAGGCTGTGCCTTTGAGATCTTGCCAAAATAAGTACTTGGGGAAATGTACAGAATTTCTTCTGTCTCTGTAGCCCCTGTTCCATGCAGCAGGATCTGGGTGAGTGGTTCTGTGTGACTGCAATTATAAGGTCCGTGCCTGTATCTACAAGGAGGGTCTAAACACCAAGAACATGAGCTTGGGACAAGCCTTGAGTTCCATACAGAAGCAGCAGGACTAGCAACTCAAGCAGCAGTTAGAAGTGCATCGCTGAAGAAGAGAGTTCATTTTGTAGTGAGTATTGCATTTGTTTAACGCTGCTAACAGACGCATAGTATGAAACCAGGCACTTGGGATGGTTCACCAAACCCACTTGTCTTACTGTATCCACACTGCTGCAGACCCTCAGCTCTCCCTCTGGACAGCAGTAGAAGTGAGCAGTGTGTGAACATGGGTGTTCCCTGCCTGGTGCCTCCTTGCTCTGGTCTTGCAACATAGGACTACATATCAAAGGCCTTGGGTATTTCCTTGCTCTCCCAGTTCCTCTTGGAAAGCTGGCACCCACTGAACTTTGCCCAAAGACTACAGTAGCTACACAGCTACAGTTTGTTTTCTGATAATCTCCCTCTTAGCCACTGGGACCATTCAAGAGTGGAGTTACCTACCTGTGGCCCATTATTTTGCATGTCTTAAGAGTGCACTTCTTTGGATAAGGCCTTGAGCAACCTGGAAGTTGTCCGTGCCCATGGCAGAGCAGGTGGGACTAGATGATCTTTAAGGTCCACTCCAGCCTCTTAACACTCTATGATTCTATGACTGTTAAAATTATTTTACCATGCCATGTTCTGATTCCTTTCTACAGGACAATCACACCAAGCTTTGTCATCTTTGAGTCCAGGGATCTGGGATCAAAGCATCTGAGACTGATCATGCTCCTATAAATTAGCTCTTTTGACCAATGCTTGGGAGAGTCTAGTTCATACAGTTTAGCTGCATTTGGACATGGGAAAGTGGGGAGGTATCTCAGCTCATCCTGACTCAAATGTGAGTGTAATCTGTGATGGTTCTACATATCCAGCTACTACTGTCAGCAATGGCTAATTCTATAACACAGCGTGAATTGCTCCACTTCTTTTCTTATCTAGTTCCTTTGCTCCTAGCCACATTTCAAAAATGTGGTTTCCTAAACTCTGATCCTACTTCTCAATTACTGCCATTCCTTTTTCAGGGAGAAACCTGCATTGTCATAAGGAACTGTTGAAAACTCCAGGGGAAGCTTAATCACAACATTAATTTAGAAACCAGTAAAATATGAGTGATAGCATTGCTCCCCCTGGGGATGAGGAAGAGTTAACAATTTGAAGACAGTCAAACACCGATTCTAAATGGAGCTGCACCCTTTCAGAATCAACTGTTCTCTTTTTGATAGGTTTTTGAATGGGAGGACTTAAAGAGGCCTCTAAGTAGCAATTTGGAGGGTAAGTATTAACTAATGGTTAATACTTTATTACAGTGCTAGAGGGCACTGTACCGTTGAAGCTACTGTTTATGGATCAAATATAATAGCTAGGAGCTAGACAGTTTAATGGCTTGAGATTCCTTTGCAGGTTTTGTTAAAGAGGCATGTTAATCCTGACAGTGCTGTAACTCATCATAATTGCACTCTCCCTGTCGCAGACACTCTCTGCTTAATTCTTTGTTGTCCTGACCCTGTGGACTCCTCTCTTCTGAAGATGTGCAAGAAAATGTAAAGTGCTGCCGTTCTGGGTAGAAAAGCATTCTGCATACAGTTTGCACTGGTGCAAGTGTCTGTGTGTGGTTCAGGCCACGTGAAGTCTGCATTTGCTCGACTAAGTACCACCGTGGGCTGCAGCCCTCCATGAAAATGGTCTCCTATCCAGTTAGATCAGCTTTAGAGCTGGTAGATAAGGATGAAATGTACTTCTAACTGCTGTCAGTTCAGACAAACAGAACTTAAAGCCCTTTTTACAGAATGCCACCTCTCGTCTTACAACACTATCAGAAAGCTGGTGTCCATCACTGTGACTTTAAACAATTCTCACCTTGTGCACTTCAGTGTTACCTGTTTCTCTGGGGAAAATTGCTTGTTTCATCTCTGCTGCTCGACTTTTAAATTGAAAGTAAGAAATAGAGACACTATCTGAAAATTCATACCTTTTCTACAAAGTTCTTTTTGAAAGTTTTGTTCACACTTTTTTCCCCCTAAATGTTGCTTCATAAACAAAACATTCATACATTTGTCTAAAATATTGAAATAGGGTATTTTTAATATCAGAATTCAATTTCAATGTTAAAAACGAATATTCACTTTTTAAAGTTTGTCTGTTTTTTCTCTTATTCTCACTTCCATCTTTTCTTACTAGAAAGAGCAAAAAAAAAGGAAGTTGGGGATTATACCTGCTTTTTTAGAAATATTTGTAATTATCCTATTTCCTACAAGTATTTCTTTCCTTTGTAAAGTTTTGAAAACACGTTTTTTCACTTAGAAATGTCTTTTAAAGTAACTTGACTAACTAGTTCTGAACTTCAACTCCTTCTGACTTCAGTCAGTGCTATCATGTAAGTTCTTCTTGTATAATCAAAACATGTGGAAAAGTATGTTACTGTTGTTTCTGGCCATCACCAAAAATATCAGTCCCAGACAGTGATATCATGGCAGCAAAGCAAATCTTGAGTGATGAACAGTCTGTGCTTTTACATGGTCCCACATAGAAATACACACAGTTAGCAGACCCATGAAATCCACTGTCCGGAAGATTTGTTGCAGTGGGTGAAGGTGGCTTAGGAAAGAGCTTTCTGGCGGCAAGAGTGTTGTGGGTTTGGACTTGGGTCACCGCCCAAGTGCACTGAGGGGACGGCATGCAGCTGAAGGTCAGGGAGGCCCAAGACTGTGAGGGTAAGCACCAACAGGGTAGATGTTCCTATAAAAATAATAACTTCTATTCCAGTTTTCTTTTACTGCAATTTTCTTTTTCTTTTCCAAATTGTGTCAATTAACTCTGAAGAAAGAAGATCACACTAAACATCTGAACTGTCTTGAGTGGCCCTTCCTGCCCTACAGAATATGACTTCTTTCTTCACCTTGCATGGCTGTGCCTGCAAGTCCCATCTTGCACATTCCCAGGCGCCTGTTTCCAGTGCAATTTCTGCTTGGCAATGAACTGCTATTTTTTCTGCTTCCCCTCCCATCCCCCAGCTCATGTTCTAAGCAGCTGTGAGGTGGGCTGATCCTTCTCAGAAAAGCGTCTAGCTATTGGCCTGTCAGAGGAAGAGAATTAGCTATCCACACTGCTCTGCATCCCATGCTCCTTTCTTCTTCTTTCCCTTTCCCTTTTCCCTTTCATCTGAGCTTACCTTTTTATTCCCCTGCTTCTGCCTTATAAAATATGGTGCTCTCTCATTTTATTCTTCCCACCCCCATTTTAGTCGATTAAAAACGTCAGAATCATGAAGGAATTTTTTCCAAGTCCAAAGAATTGTTTTGAGAAGCAGCTGGTAATTTTTTACATATTGGGTTTTTCTAGGGAGGTACTTTACAAGCATGCTAGGTTTGATTAAAATGGCAGCTCATCTCAGAAAAGTGAGAAAGACACCAGTACTGTCTGACATTCACCTAGAAGGTAGAAAAGGAACTCGAGGGTGGATTCACAACATTTCAGGAAGTTTCTTCCAAGTCATACGCATCTCCCTCTCCAAAATACAAGAAATGTCAATGATTCCCACATACTAGAAAGTGGTTTCTTCACTAGCTGTTGCACATCTGTGATTAGTTTATAAGGGTTTAATTTTGATCTTAGCTCCTTATCCTACAGTACACTGAAGAATTTCAGTTGGTTTGTTTTATGACACTGCCAGTGGCTACAATCTTTATGCACAAAAGCTTTCTTATAGGAGTTCTCATCATTCTGTTTTGCAGTGGATGGCACAGTCTTGGGGTGCTACAAGAACTTGCAAAACTACTGGACTAAGACAAGGAAGATGAAGATTGCTGCTCATTAGAAAGCCTCGGGTAACAGTGACTGCAAAAGCTCCTCATTAAGGAATATGTGTTCCTGGTTTTCTGGCTCACTCAGACCCCTTACAGCACAGTCGCGTGCTCCTGGGTGCCATTTCAGTCCTATGCTTTACCCTTTTCTAAAACTGTAGATTAATCATGGGATGCTGGCCAGCACACAGGGAAGCAGGCTAATGGCTGAGAATGGGAAATAGCCAATTAAAGGATCAAAGTCAGGGAAATTAAGCCTTGAGAGGAAAGGGCACAAATAGGGTGAGGTTGGGAAGAGCAGGGTAGTAGTGGCCCTCAGGGGAGACACCAGAGAAGAGATGGGACCAGAATCAAAGCAGCTGAGGGCAAAATGCAACTGCTATCCCTTGCAGGAATTGTCTTAGAAGGGAGAGAAGCAGCACAGGAAGAGAGAAACGGAAAAACAGTGTAATTTGTACACTGATTTTGAGAGCTGTTTAGCTACTGCGCCCTCAGGGGCGGTCCCGGTGAGCGGGGCTGTGCAAACAGAGCTTCCCATGCAGTTCAGCACCTGCATTAGCTGCCTGCCAGCTCCTGCTTCCCTTCTCAGCACCTCTCCACTCCCCTTGCTCTCCTTCCTCACTGCTAGTGCCTGGGTCCCTCCTTCACATAGTTCCTCCCAAGCCCCTGTCATCTCGCCTCTGCTTTTGAAGTAGTGCTTACTAACATCCTTACTGATATTCCCCTGCTTTTGACAAGCTAGATCCTTCATTTCAATGCCTTAAGCACACGTAGGTGTGACCCCAGCTATTTTAACTAAACCAGCTATTTTCAACTTGGTGCAGCATGGCAGTGAGAGTGTTCCTACTTTGGGGTGGAGGGAGCCTACACTTAGCCTGCTGAAGCCAAGATGAGGTGACTTGGACAGCACTGAAATAGGACATTCCAAAGAATGTGCTCATATTGTGCACAGACTGAAGGTATCCAAGAGAGACACTTCTGTCATAAAAGTGTTTTTATGGAAAATTAGGTGTTTACAAAACAGGGAAAGTACCGGAATATTTGTTTGGGTTTATTTTCCCCACTGAATCATTTAAATGGCAATATGCAAAGCAAAGTAATTTTTCTTGTATGTCACACCGTTTCATTAAGGCACTAACAGAAGACACTTGATCTAGAAATTAAGATAAGTTGCTTCAATCAGTACTAAGTAGCAGGTGCCCTTAGTGATTAAACGTAATAGAGTATTTCCATTATTCTATTAAGCGTTATGTCAGCAGTTGTCATAGTTCCTCTCATATCCTGAAACACTGTGAAAACACATTCGGAACAACATTTCGGGATCTTGGAATGAGTGCTTTCTGAGAGTGTAGATGAAAAGGATTTTCTTTTCACGGAAAATTTATAAAATTTGTGTTGGGTCTATAGCAGATTAAAAACCAGGAATAGAAATATTTTCTTTTCCTGTGAAGGATGAAGTATTAAGTTTAGTACAGTGTATTTCTGACACAGCGTAGGAAATGTTCTCCTCCTTTATTTACGATATTATTTGTGAAGAGCACAGAAGTACCTTTCTCCGAGGAGTGTGCTCCGTACCTTTCTCAGGGTAGTGTGCTCTTTCCCTGCTGTTTGGTGCTTCTCACATGTATTGAGGATGTTGGGGATAAAACCAAACACCCTAAACCTATTATACAGCAAGATAGTTTATTACTTAGGTTGGAAAAGACCTCTAAGATAACAAAGTCCAACCCAGCACTGCCAAGTCCACCACTAAGCCAAGTCCTTTAGTGCCACATCTTCTAAATGCCTCCAGGGATGGAGACTCAGCCACTTCCTTGGGCAGTCTGTTCCAATTCTTGATAACCCATCAGGGAAGAAATTTTTCTTATTATCCATCAAATCTGAGTTCAGGGGGGCAATCACTGCCCTGGTCCTGCTGGCCACACCTGTGCTGATCCAGGCCAGGATGCCACTGGCCTTCTTGGCCACCTGGGCACTACTGGCTCATGTTCAGCTGCTGCTGACCAACCTTCCTAGGTCCTACTCTGCTGCGCATTTTCCCAGCCACTCTTCCCCCAGCCTGTAGTGGTGCATGGGGTTGTTGTGACCCAAGTGCAGGACCTGGCACTGGGCCTTGTTCAGGCACACACAGCTGGCCTCAGTCCATTGATCCAGCCTGTCTGGATCCCTCTGCAGAGCCTTCCTGCCCTCCGGCAGATCAAAACTCCCAGCCAACTTGGTGTCATCTGTGAACTGACTGAGGATGCACTCAGTGCCCTTATCCAAATTATTAATAAAGAGATTAAACAGGACTGGCCTCATCACTGTGGGTCACCTTAGAAGACCAAGTTAGTCAAGCAGGACCTGCCTTAGAGCAGCAGATACAGAAAGAGAAAAACAATGGAAAAAAACTTGAACGATGATTAGGTCAGTGCCCAGGGCTTTTAGCTGCCATATAAATTTAAATACACATTGCAACGAGGTAAATAGGCCAAATGAGTCTACAGAATGCTTTGGTGATGCAGTCTGAGACATTCATAGCAATGTATCTTTGCAAATGCCTATGGTCTGGCTTCCCACGGTCAGCTACTGGGAGTGAGTAGCCTCTGTCACACACTGCAGTGCACTGTGTGGAACAAAATACAGCTGTAAACAACACCTTGAGCTGGGTTGCTGAGGCAACATCAAGGGGGCTCGTACTTGGTGCACTGACCTCTCTCAGCCCTCTGATTCACATCATGTCTACATTTGGGTTTGACAATATCTTTTCAGGGTATATATTATATTACAGAACCTGACAACTGTAGAATTCCATGTCTGACAATCTTGTAAGTTAATAAAGGACTTCTCAAAGTAACAGAAAGGGAGGCATAGACAATAACTTATCTACTTAATTGAAATCTGAGGAGTTCTGGTTTTATTTCTGTCAGCACAATCCCAGGGCACTCAATCATATGGAACCAAGTGTGCAATTTAATTCTAAATTGTTTGTTATATTCAAGATGCCTGTGTCCACATGGGGTGGGAATCTACCAATTCAAACTGAAACAATTTGATTTCTTTCTGAGCTGAACTTTTACTGATTTAAAAAAATCACATATTCTTCCAGACAAGTGGTGCAAGACAGGTGAGGTAGCAATTGCGTAGGAAATGGGTGGGATACATGCAGTCTCCCACAGCCTCCTTAAGAAGTGGGGAAGGCTTGTGATAAGACATGAAACTCCTTTTGATTCATCTGCTATCAAAGCAGTAATGTGATTCTGTTAATTTAGATAAATATCTAAGGGCCTGGTTCTACTCTGGCTTACATCAACTGTTTATTATACTAATGTGTAATATATGTATGTGGCCAGTTCTGAGATAACAGCTGTAGTTCAGTGTCCATTCTGGCTGCATTACTGTTTAGAGGCACATGCTATTTTCCCAGAAATGTTACTGAAAGTAAAAAATCCACAGGCTAGGAAATAGAGGATTTTTTTGAAAATGTTTCTTGTCTCTTCAGCTAGGCCCATGCTGACTGAATTCAAATACTGCTGTTCCACATATTCAAACAAAAAGGCAAATTCAGCAGTCATTTGATGGCAGGAGTAAGCCCAGCTCCTTCCACACTGGCTGGCTCCCGCTGAGAAGGTTGGCCCACCTGCTGTCAAGAAATGCCTCACTGGGTTAAAGAATTCCCTGGCTGTGGTCAGGACAGATATCATTGACTGAAATATAGATACCTAAACTGCTGTTTTTACATGGGATTATCTTGCGTCAGCTGCAGGACTTTGAATTTGTCTTTTCTGAAACTCCAACAAGTTCCTTTCAACTCATTTTTTCTGGCTTGACAAAGTCCTTTGAATAACAACCCTGTTCTCTAACACTGATATTTGGTGCCACCCACAAACTTGCTGAGCTGCACTCTGTCCCAAAGTCCAGCTTATTAACACAGACAATACTTGACATCAAAAACACTGTCCCCAGTACTGATCCCTAGGGACCACCAGGCACAGGCTTTTGAGCTCAGACATTCCTTCTGTTTCTCCCTTCATAGTCTACCTATTCAAACAAAATGTCATCAGTTTGACTGTGAGGATGCCATGGAGACCATGTCAAAGATATTTCTGTACTTAAAGTAAAACAATATTCACCGCTGTCCTCTCATCCACAAGTAAAGCATACAATTTGCTAAAACAGTGGTCCTTTCATGACAAAATCCAGTCCTTGGGGAGAGGCAGTGCTGAGCATGTTCTCAGTGTTCCCTGGCTTCTGCCTTCCCTCCAGAGGTCTTCCATGTACGAGATCAGTTCCAGCACATAACTTCATTCTTCCAGTGCCCAAAGCAACACACAAGTTTCCCATGCAGAACTCAGCTTCCACATGCTTTCCTTCTCTTATTAACAGGAAGGAAAGATGCCAAGTACATGGGAACGCGTGTCCCAAACCACAGTCGCACGTAGGAAGTCTGCTTTTGGCCTCACTTGATAGCATTTTGTTTCCTTTGATAGCACTGAGTCTCTGCGCATAATGTGAAGATGGTAATGTCTCAGTGAGCGAAGCATAAATGCTCTGTGTCAACCTGATAATCCCAGTTTATTTTGCACACTCATTTAGGGATGTTTCTTTCTCTCTCCCCCTCTCTCCCTCTGTCTCCTAGCATCCTGTTAAGTGTCTCTCCCATTTTTCTCCAATGTACTAACCAGTGTGATCTTTACAGAACACATTCAATTATCATTATTACTAAGGTGTCTGGATGTGCTGATGAAGTTCGTGATGCTGCTATAGCAGGCCGTGTCCAAACATGCTTTACCCAAAGGTTTTTTATCTAAGTAAGACAAAAGCGAGACAAAATCAGAGCAGCGAAGCAATTTCCACAGTACTGTTTAGATGAGGAGCAGAACCAGGATCCACAGATTTAAAATCTGTTTGATCACCTGCTAGACCACATTTTCTGTAGATACACTGTGGTGGTTGTCCACATGCCTGGGTTGCTAGCCCAGGTGACAGAATGAGTTTTATATTCCTTTATTCCTATGTCAGGGCCCCAAAGTTATTCAGCTCTTCCCAACATCTTCCAAACCTAAGGTCATATAATTCACCTCAGAAGAACACAGGACTTGTGTAAATAAATCTTAATCCCTGTTCTTCCAGGAATTTCTAGAGCCCAGGTCCTATACATACCAAGGTTTACCTCTGAGTCCTTTTGTTTGCCTCCTTAGACTTCTGTGATTCAATGCTATGAATCTTCATGCTATACATACCACAATTGTCGCCTGGACTCAGGAAAAGCTGAATGTATGGATGCTGAAAATGTATGGAGCCTCTGGCATTTTGCAGACCGATTCCTCTATTACCTGCAGAAGAATGACTTCTCTTGTTGGTCTTGCCAGTACATTTTTCTTCCCTTCCAAAATTTAAATTACCATATTCTGCCAAAATTTCCTTCAAGGAAAATTGAAAATATTCCTGGTACAGTGTGATTAATCACTGGAGCTTTTTGCTCCAGGTATCTTCCTATTCTCCCTGCAAAATCACCCTGGATGTGGCAATGAATGCAGCCTGCATTCAGGCTGAATTAGTGTCCATGGAACCGTGACTAAAGGGACCTGGAGTGCTGGTGCTGTATGTTTACTCTGAGTTGTGGGTTTGGCTTCTGTAGGACCAGAAGGTGGATCCTGGCTGAAGATAAAACGACCCAAGATCATGCCTCTGCTGCTACCTCAACCTTAAGAGGCAGGAAAACAAAAGCAAGCAGGAGACCAGGCTGGCCTTGCAATGCTGAGCGGGGCTTTTGGAAGGAAAGGAGAGGATGAGGTGCTTGGATTGTTTAAACAGCTGCAATGAATCAGCAGCTCTCTTTCCCCAGTCCTTCCCTTGCTGCACAGCAGCCGCCGCTAGGCCAAGGAAAACAAAGTAATCCCAAAAAGTGCAATCTACCACAGTGCAGCCGAATCACACTGCAGGACAGAACCAGCCCACAAACCAGAGAGTAAGAAAAGAGATGTTTTCAGATGACGCCTAAAAAGAACTGGAAAGACTTGTACCAGCAGCAAAGGAGAATAGGAGGAAAAAACAGAGAGGAAAACACTGAAAAGGAAAGCACCAAATTTAGCTTTGCTGTGAGCGGAGCCAGCTGGGCTAATCACGATGGAAGTTCCTTTCAGTTGTGGCAGGATGAGATGTGCTGGTGCTGCCACCTGTAACTTGTGGTCCCTGCCATAGCTGGTTAGCACCACTCACTAACAAAGCTGCTGCTAAACCAACGTGGCAGCTTCTCTGTCCCGAGTCAGTACAGCTCTCTGGGCATTTAGAGCCTGTGGAACCTTACTCAGGCCACAGCCAAAATTTGGAACCTTGTAAGAACCATGTGTGTTATGGAGAAAGCTCGGGGGCTGTTGTCACATGTGGATCAAGGCAGTGTTTTGAGGACAACCTCAAACACGAGGGTCCGTAGGAAATCTGCACGAGAAACAGGTGAGTGAAAACTGCTGCCACTCAGGATGCAGTAGCACTCAGTTTATTGCTTCAAGGCATCCAGCCCTCACCCTGCTCCCCTCCGCAGCCGCTGGGCTCAGCTCTTTGCCTGGCTGCTGCTCCATCTGCTCGGCCAGTGCCCACTTAAGGATAGTTATTGCAGGGAGTGCAGTTGCAGACTTTGTAATTGCTCAGCTGATGCTGTAATGGTCTCTCTGAGGATTCAGCCCAGCAACAGTAATGATACAGCTGGCCTGTGTTGCCTGATGGGATCATTTCCACTTTATTACAACTGTGATTTTAGCTCAATAATTCCAGAGTATTTTTAGACCCTTTGAGATGAAAAATGTGCTGAATTTGCAATGTTGGCTTTTTTCCCCTTTGTTTTGCTTTGTTTTTTGTTTCCTCTTAACCGGTGACCAGAAGAAAAATAATTTTCCAAGTAAAGTCAGGCAGGGATCTCCCAGTTGAGCTTTCATCCTGCACCCTTTCCAGAAAAGAAGGGAACTCTCAGTAAGCTGTGGAAAGAGGTCAGTGAAAGGCGTCAGTGTGTTTGTTGGGATGAACTGGGGGGCAAGGCATAAAATGAAGTGAAGAGGAATTTCAGCTGAGACTGCCTTCTCGTCTGTCATCTTATGGAAAAGATCTTCCACAGAGAAGTGAGACGTGAACTTCACTTGTCCCTTTAAAACTAGACCATAAGAATCTCTGAGCAGAAAACTGCAGGAGACAACACAGTTCTAATTGTCAGCACCAGCACCCAGCCTTGTCAGCTTCCACTTGCTGCAATCACAATAGCTGTGTCCTTCCTCCTGGCCATTTGTCTCCCATGAGTCCCCAAAAGTAAAAGTGACCCGTTGTCCTTTGGCAGCTCCCAGGCCACACTTCTTCCTTCTGGCACACATCAGAGCACCACAGCTTTAAATTGTTTTTCTTGCACCTGCTTGACATGGGGTAAACCATGCCCTGTTACATCTTGGGGAGGGGGATACAGCTGTGAAAGCTGCTTCTCCTTTGTTATGTATAGATCGGCAAGGGATATCCTGTCAATTGTCATTTCTGTGTGCGTCTGCTCATGTTCTGGTATTAAAGCCCAGAGCCTCAGGCATCTATTGGATTTTGTTTAAATGCTTTATTGGATTTTATGAACCTCAGGAACACCAGACAGACCATAGGAGACATGTCGTGGTGATATCCACAATAACCAATTAAAATCCCAGCCATGTTTTAACTCCATTTTCAATAAACTACGGAGACTCAACCCTCTTCTCTATAGGGTGAACAGAGATCTCATTAACTACATTTAATTGAGAGTGGCAGCTAGTGGATTTTATACATTAGGGAGCACTTCTGTAGACATTGCATCTTTCAAATGCATACACTGAAAAATTATAATGAATCCCATGATCGATACAGAATCATCTTTCTTGTTTCCAATGTGGTTTCAGTTCCAAGGTTACTTGAATAGATGAGTTTCAGTTAATAAAATTCACATTTTCTTCACCTTACAATATTTTTTTTACAAACTGACTCCTATTCCTTTCTTTCGGCATCTTCTTTATCAGCTGGCCCGTCAAAATAACTGAAAAAAATTCTCTTTCTCATCTGCTTCATTTCGAGGATTTCAAAGCTCTCAGGATCTGCAGACAAGATTCTTTTAAAGTGTCTGATATGTATGATATTGTGTCTATGTTAAAGAAAGATTAAGGGAAAGTGAGGGTAGGTGTTTCCCCGTGTGGCACACACAAGGGCAGTGGTTAAGCTGTAAACTGAGCTCTGAGGCCCCAGGACATAAGAGTATAGCACTAATAACAAAACATCTTTCCTACATAATTCATTAGTGATTCCAGAGGAGGTGTGTGAGCTTCTTCGCGTTATTGAGTGAGAGAACACAGCAGGAATGTCGTTTGAGGTCAATAATCCACTGAACAGAATGAAAAAGTAGCAGGAAGAGCAGCCATATGGCAGGTGTGCTCACATGCATACAGTATACACACACCCCATGCACCCACTGACGTGCTTTCCCCCACCTCATGTGACCCAGTCAGAGTAACTCCTTGCATCACCTTCCCTTGAAAACCGTATGAATGGGAAACTAGATAAGAAGAGAGTATATTAGAGACTATTTAAGATGGTGGCAGCCTTTCTTCGATGGACTGTGCTAACCCACTTAATTCTATGTGAGTCAATCATTGCTTCGGTCATTTCATACACGGTCTTCAGAGAATCATATTCATCATTGTAGGTCAGCTTCACCCTGTGGATTATCTCTTCTTATGGATGTTAATTCCCTTTTGAGTGTAATAGCTTTGTAAAGGTAGTTACTTCCTTCAGGACTTTCTAAGCCCTATTTTGATGTATGTGCAGAGCTTTTTAAACATCTGCCTTTTTGACTGGAATGCTTCAGGCTTGGTCTCTGTTTGAAGTTTAATTGTTTTGGAAAGTTTGAAGAAATTCTTTTCTTATGCTCTTTTTTGTTGTTGTTTTTGGTTTTGGGTTTTTTTAGGTCATGAGAAAATGAATGTCTGCTTGAGAGTGTCGTAATAGTAATAACATTATCCCACTGGGGATGCGCAGGTAGCAGATTTACCCTAGCAGGGGAAGGATTGAGACCAGTAGACCCAAGCTGCCCCTTCTGCCTCTCTTCCTGGTCTTCTGTGTCCTCACTGACTTCCCACTTCAGAGCAGGGACAGAAGGTGCAGTTTGTGCTTAGGAAAGCTGGGGCCAGAGGGGCTCCCTGGCAGCAGAGAGGTGTGAAGTAGCTGCCAGGCTTTCATGCCATCAGCTCAGTGGCTAATTGTTTGCATAGCTTTGCCTTTCCCAGTGATCTTCCCTGTGTCCTGTGTTCCTCATGTGGTTTCCATTAAGGTCAGGGTGTGGGGGGAAGGGAAGCATGTGAATTACAGCAGTATTTACTCTCACCATTCCAAAGCTCGGAGTGCTCTGTGCTACAGGGCTGCACGGAGCAACAGGCCATGCACAAAGGCAGTGTTTGGGACTTGTTAACTGCACTGGTTGAAAGTCAGGAATCTCCCTCTTCCATCCCTTCAGAAGATCCTTACCATCTCCTTTTCTTACTGCAAGCTGCACAACAAGGAACACAGCATTGACTCTAAAGTGCATGAGGACCAGATCCTCCATCCAGCTGAAAGGAACATGACAATCTGAATAAATAACCCATTGAGTAAGGTTACAATTTCCAGGTGGGGGGAGTGAGACTGCCAGTGGAACTGGCATGAGCTCATCCAAAACAGCTCTGGTGTCCCTGTCTCCCCTTAGGGTGTGCTCTGTGGCTGGCCTAAGGACCAAACTGCTCAGTGGATCTCTTCTTGAAAGATGACTTTTTTGGAAATCGGGGAACATCTCAGAGTATCTCAGTTGTCACTTGCCCCCTTCTTTTGCGTAATATTGACAAGGTCTTTCAAGCCTTCACATATAAAATTAGTTTCAGGTAGCCCAAGTAGGTTTTCTTTCCCTCCTTTTCCCTTTCTCCTTTCTGTGGATGAGTATTCCTTGCCTTTAATGCCAGTGGCATGGGCCACTGGCGAAGCAAATCGACACCTGGCACCATGGGCCTGCTGGTTGGTCACCACCTTTTTACTGGAGATGCTGCAATTGCTGGAGGAGGGAGGATAATCGTCTCTTAGGATGGGGTCTGATGATCCTTTTCTTATATGCGGCTCCCAAGTGTGCAACTCTCCAGGTATTTTGAATACTCTTCTGCTAAGCAGAGTTCAGATTAGAAAGGGTACTGGATATAGGTCAGAGACGCAGACCAGCTTGATACTGATAGATGTTAAGAACACAAAAGCTTGAAAGGGAGATGGTTACTGCCTGGCAGATCCTGGCTGGGTTTCCCTAGACAAACTCCCCATCCTTCTCATGTTTAGTCTTTACTTTCATGGATGAAAGGGCACCATTACATGTATGAAGCAATTTTCTTTCTGTTACATGGATAAGTTTCTGTTCAGGGAGGTTCAACAACTTGCATGAATGAAAACGCTGCCCAGAGTAAAGATGGTAAAGAGGAGGGAAAAGTAGATCAGGTGGGAACTCTTCCCTTTGACAGACACCTGGAAAAGTGGTCCAGTCTCTATGTGTATTACAAGCCTCTGTAACACAGAAGGATTGTTCCTAAAGAGGAGGCATTGTGTCTCCCTCCAGCCTTCTTGGGCAATGGTTTACAATGGAGCAATTCATAAACTGGCCTATCTCTGCACAGGCCAGGAAGAAGAGGGAACAAAAATCAAGGAGTGGAAGGCAGAAAAATTCAATTTCTAGTATCCATACAGACTAGAAATGAATCATGAGGCAGACACAGCTCCAGCAGTAGCCTATGTATTGACTGCTTTATATCATGAACTTCACCTTGTGGTGGCAGGAATATCCTGACGTTCGGAAGAGTTATGGACATCTTTGCACTCTATGGCTAGAGTGATGTGGTGCTCTTTGTACGAAGATTAACACAGAAGCTGTTCACAAAAGTGGCAGCGAGCCCAGGGCAAACCGGTGCTATGGGTCTGGAGTACATCTGGGACTTGGCACATCAGTGCTTGTGTTTGTGAAACAGTTGTGTGCCAGGGTACCACTAATGGTGGGGTCACAAGTGGGCGCATCACTGGGACTAGACTGTACCTGTAGGTGTCAAAGCCAGCTGGAAGCTGAAACGAACTATCAGTGTTTTCAGGCTGTTCATGGTGTTGGTTTCCAACTGGATTGATTTCATGTTCTTAACATTTTCAGCAGAACTATGATCCTCAGTGCAATAGCACCCACATGTCCTTTTATGCTCTGTGAAAATGACTGTATGTGTAAAAGACAGTCAGCTGTAAACAACTTTAGCTGTGAAGGAGTGCAGGTGGGTCTCCAATAGGCAGAAAGGACAGTACAGAGTACTGGAGGGATAGAAGCCAGCATGTTTAGGTCCCAGTCTCATATCTGATTGTGATATTTCTCTGTTATTTCAAATAAAGATGCCTACATGCTTCTCTAATAGTCTCAGAACAGCAGTCATACAAAAAAAATATTGCTAAAAATATGTTGTTCTGCGAAAATCTGGTTTTAGTTAACATTACAGCTCTGCAAAACAATCTAATGAAACAAACTAATAACCACATTGGGCTAGTGATGCCTGGCTTTCTGCAGTTCTCTCAAAATCGACAAGGTTCTCTGCTGTGTGCTAAGACGTAAGTAGCTTTGAAAGGTGTTCTCATGGTGGGAGCATTCATGACAATGTTGTGTCCCATGGAGTCTCTGGTATCTCCTAAGTCCCAAGGTCACACTGCAGTTTACTTCAGCACAGGATGGGTGCACTTGGTAGGGTTTCTCTCCTATACCCAGCCACTGATTTTTTTTTTCTGAACTTCTGTAAGATGCATAGTTTCGAGACAAAACCCCCTCTTCAATTTCATTTAAACTGGCCAGCAGAATTAAAGTTTTGCTGGGACGGTAAATGGACAAAAGGAGACTGTATTTCTTAATCCTTGTTTCCTTAGTAAACCAGGCTAAAAACAACTTTGAATGAAAAATTCCAACCAGCTCCAGTAACTACTTGGCATACCATCAAAAGTTGTTCTGCTGCGGAGAAACAGGACTTCATGGCTTCATGAAGCTTAAATACACTGAAGTCATTACTGTTGTACAGACTATATTGTTTCAGATTCATATTTTTCAGGGTCAGCAGCAGTAGAGCAAAAAAGACAGTATCTGATAACAGGTTTTTCTGGGAATATTTCTGAGTCTTTATTAGTGTGCTGAGATGAAGGTGGGAGGGGATGAAAGGTGCAATTTTATGGATTTTAATATTCCCGGATACATAGAAAAACACCTGCAATTTGTTAGCAAGTCAGTAAAGGTAGACTAGAAGTTTTGACATTTTCAGTGAGGTTAAGAATGAAACCCATAACTAACCACAGCTTGTGGGGAGGATGTGGTGATGGTTTGTCATGGACTGGGCCTGTGCCTTTCAGCATGAGATTCTGCAGCAACCCCAAATTCCAGCAGCAAAGCCTTGCATGTGTCTCACACATGATGCATTTTCCTCTCACGCCTCCTGATGAAGATTTGCTCGGTGAAGGAGAATCTCAGAGATGAGACGTTTGCTTGCAGGTCCAAGCTTTTGTAGGAAAGAGCTAGTTGCACATGGTTCATTTGCGGTGAGCCGAGTGAGCTAAGCCTGATGCTATCCCAATCCTTGTCCAGGAACCACTTGATACAAAGATGGGATCATTTTGTTATTCACCAAAGGTTTTGTATACCTTCTTGCAAGGGAAGGCAGGCTCAGTGCCCTTTAAGGGACAGTCTGGCACTGTCCCAAGATTAGGCACCCCGACCAAATACTGATCCCGCCAGGAGGGGCCCTCGGGCAGAGGTGGCTGTTCTGGAGAGTGTGTTGCAGCCTCTTCCCAGTACCTCTGAGCAGCACCAGGCAGGCAGAGTGCAGGCAAATAGGGGCTCTGACAGGGATGGAAGACTGCTAGCTTGCTGTGAATCAATTACATGCACTCATAGTTGCTGTTTGTAGGAGGTAGGCATGCTTGGAAAGGTCCTACATCATATTCCTACTTAAGAAGAATAAAAAGGCTTTATACTCAGGTGATTCCGTGGCAGAATATTGATTTCTGAAGGAAACGCTTCAGTTGTGCCTCACTAAGTCTTTTGTCTGTTGTAGGTGCTGGAATTTTCAAGGAGAGGGAACCTTTCAGTGAATTCGGAGATCATCGTTATAAGACATATATCTGAATAGCACACTTTGTTATACAAGATATATACAATCCGCAAGCAGATGTAAGGCAGGTTTCTCACATCCCGACCTTCACCACCACATGCTGCACAGGATTTTGTGTGAGTCTTTTTAGGTGTTGAAAGCTGAGTGAACTGTCACTCAGTTTTCTGTCACTCTGGGTCACTCAAAATTTGTGAGATTTTTCAGTAAATTTTAGTGGCAGTTTTTTAAGCTTTTAAGTTTTTAAAGTTTTTTATAGAACTGGGAAATCTATCCACATTTTTTTGTTTAAGGGATTCCTACCTGCCTATTTAATCTAGTAGGACTATGACTTCCAGTATCCTGAGGAAAAGGTAACTATTTTATTCATTTCTTTTTTGGGAGAAATGCACTCTCACTGGAATTCAGTCTATATGCAATTTCTCTGAATTATGATTTGGGAACTTTCTTGTGCAAGGTTCCTGTATTATAAGTTTGCTTCAAAAAGAAATGTGGATTAAGTATAGCCAGGGAGAATTAAAGACTTTGGACAGAGAAAAATATTATTTTTCTCTGAATCTCTAGAGTGTTCCTGAAAGCACTTCAAGCCATTCAAATGCAACTTTAATTTGTCAGTCCAGCAGAAATACAGTAGTTTGGTCATAAGCTGCCTCGTGCATTGTTTAAAGCAAAGGAGACTGTGTCTTTCTCTGTGTTTTAGAGACACTGCATATGGGCTGAAGCAGAGTCTGAATTCACCAGCCATCAGGAACAGAAGTTTTAAGCCTCCTGATTCCAATCCCAAGATATCATGAAAATTCATCAGTCAGGGAGGTAGTGGAAGTGTGAAATAGCATTTCACCTCTGCAGCTTTGGGATTAGGCTTTGACAAGTTCATGGCAGGAGAGTTTGTTTATCTGATCCTCTCAAAATGTCCTGCTGGTGCGGACTCCCCCACCGACTTATTCACGCTGTGTCGCTACAGTCAGTAACTTTTACTCCACTGAGGCTTTGGACTGGAACAGAAACAAAAGAGTTCAGGACTGAATCTCAAACAAGACGAGGCAGGACTGGAGCAGCAGGAAGTCCAGTCCAGGAGCAGGGTCCATCTGAGTGCATGGGCTGAGCTGGGGTACGGGGAGCCGTGGGCTCTGAGCTAGAGCAGTGGAAGTTGCAAGGACTGTAAACGCCTACGCTGAGCTGCAGAACAGAACCAGTCTCTGATTCAGCTGTGCACCACATTGAAACCACCCTATCCTTCTTTCATTTGCAATGATGCGAGGTTTTAAATGTGAGTGCAGGGTGCCTCAGCTCCCGGATGGACTGACAGCAGACAGGGGCTCAACCTCTGCATGCGATTTACAGTATTCTGGGCCAAGAAACATAGCTGGTTTGCTGTTTGGATGCTAATCTGATGTCTTGGTCATATGAGGGCTTCATGTGTGGTTGCCTGCAAAGCTCACAGTCTTTAAACTGTGGCCACAACCCATGCAGCCACTGCTGTCTTTCCTGGGTTCAGTTCCCTGCTGCTTCCTCCAAGCCTCCCTCAGCAATCCTATGGTGGATACCACAGGCAGTCTCATTGCTCCCAACCTGTTTTGCTCCACTAGAATAAATATTCCTCTAAAGGCACTTCCTTCAGAGGAGCCTTCTCCTCTGCAGTTGCCCTCAGCACTTGCAAAGTCTTCCCTCCTTATGCTTATTCACAGGACTTCCTTTCCTTTCATTTCCTTTATTGGAGGGAACAGCTGGACAACTCCAGCTGTTTCCGTCCATGAGCACTTCCAGAAATAAGGTGATAACCTTAGCCCTTCTTGAGCCTTGAGGTTAGCTGGGGGAGGCTTGCAGGTTAAATTAACAGTCTGCAAAATATTGGAGGTTAAGGGCAGAGAGGTTGAGAACCAGTGGAATTTTCCATCTCACCTGGGCTGTATCCCTCTCCCCCTGTGCTGCTCGTCAAGCCTCGAGGGCGCACAGCTTGCCTGCTTTTTTCCAATTATTTTAATACTTTGGTAGTGTTAAAAGGAGAAGCTTCTAATTAAAACTGGGGCCTTGCACCTGAATTATCCTTTAAGGGCCAGCAGGATGCCCTGCCAGAGGAGCAGCACATTCTGGGGGGAAGGCCTTATTGAGAGATAATCTAACTCAAGTGCAAGGCCTCTGGACGTCTCTCAGAGCACCGGTACTAAGGGAGGGATCTGCAGGGTTAGTTGCTGGGGAGGATATGCAGGCTAAAAGAAGTTTCTTTCCCTGTGTATGTCTAAAAGGGAAATAAAATTCACAGCCATGGAAAGGACCAATGTGCATCTGATCCACACTTGGAAAAAACAAAGAGCACATATTAAGGCATTGGGTCTTCTGCTTTGACTCTTCTTTGGTATGATAAGAGGTGGTGATTAGCACAGTTCAAAAACAACCATGATGAGGGTGAAATAAGTAGTTTTGGAAGACACCTTTTGTATATGTAAGATGTCACCAAAAGCAGAGGAAGAAGGTGACTTATCATGTGTTTTGTAGTTTCTGACAGCTGTCACAAATGCATTTCATCTTCTGGAAGTGTAAGGGATAGCATCTGTCAGGTGATACCCTGCAGCTCTTCAATATGCACTGCCATTTCTGGAGTGGTGTGAGGTCTGGAAGGTGTCTTGTGTGACCTAATGCTCTGCCCCTCTTGAGGCCATGACCACTGTGCCATTGCTGTCAGAGGGCAGATACTGTGGCAGCATTTTACTGTCCTTGATGCCCTGAGCAGTAGCCACCCCATCTGTCCAGGCTGTTCTCCTTTTGGGAGCCAGTCTCCAGATGACTAGCACTGTCAGGAATCTGCCTGGAGCAACATCAGACAAGCTGAAAGTAGCCTGCCTTCTCCATGACTAAGCATATATGTGAGGGAAGACTACTCTGGTTACTTACTTGTCAAAAAAGGCTTAACAGGTGGCAGCATCAAATGTCCTTTATGAGGGCAGTGAATGACGTGACAGCGGTTTTCTTGTCCGTCTGTCATTGGATTGTTACTTTCAATTGGTCAGTGAAAGGTAACTGAGAAAACAAACCACCTGACTGACACTTGCTATGTAGGGAAATCAGATAGCAGGCTGCAAATTAAAATTTCCTTCTCTTTGGCTTTCTGGATTGTTCCTCAATAAACATTAAGGGGAGAACAAATCTGTCTGTCATGTCATCCCCCTAACTCCATATTTTGAGAATCTGGACTAAGTATTTGTGTTTATACAACAGAAGAATGCAGGGTTTAGGAGTGGTACCAATGATGATCATGTGGAACTGCAACACACTACTGCTGAATACCCCCCAAAAGAGTCTGAAACACTTTATGAGAGTATGAGTCGTTAACGGCCCTATGATTAGGAACCTGCCTTTGACTTCAAGCATCAATTGTTTATTTGCAGCTGGAAGTTCCCAAGGTGTTGCTTGCCACAGACATGATAGAAGAAAGACACAGGTTGTTGAATCCAGGCCCACAAAGAAAGAGAGCAGAAGGGGTTTTACCAAATCATTGAGAAATTGATTAATTGAGCATTAATTGATGGCACTGCTTCTTTCAGGCCAGTATTATCATTATGTGAATGCAATCTGGTTCATATTTGTGCCATTAATATAAGAATTTGTTAATGAGAGTGATCAGCAGGAGGCAGGACAGCAGAGGAGATTGGGAAGTTTTTATCTGTAACTTGCCATTTCAAATCCAGTTCAGCTCAGCAGTCACTAGTGGTTATTAGTGTCTTATATTTCTTGGTAGGCCCTGCATGAAATAAATTAGCAAATCCTTCATTCAGTTCCCCCTCAGAAAAACACCACCCATAACTGACACTAATTAAACACCTCACTGGCAGTCTTGCAGGGAGAGCAAAAACTTTGAAAGAGACCGTACTCTCATTTCCCCTCCAGTTAGCAACACCTTCAGGCATAGGGTCCTTGTAGGTCAGGCTGGGTGTAGAATGGTGACTGAGCAGTAGACTGGAAGAGCTTATCCTGGTGTAGAATGAAATGAGATTTTGATTTCCTGTGCTCCAAGGAGATTAGCATTGCTCTAATACACAAAGGTTTTGTTTGGCTAGGGAGCTGACAAGAGGTGCAGCCACCTACTACTGGTGCCAGCTCTCTGGCAGTCTGAACTGTCATTCCAAGAGTAAGTACGTAGATGGTGAGCATCTCTCTCTTCTCCAGGAACCCAGCTGGCTCGAAGTCTCAGCCACACTGAAAGACCAGTAAATATTTTTTCCATGAATGACAATTATGCAATTTCCAAAGGAGAAGAGGATTTCCTATCAGGGCACATGAGTACAGACTCAGAGGCTGATAAGAATGCTGCTGGGTTTTGGTTCTTGAAGAGATTACTGGGTGAACCACGGGAGAGTTCTTCACCTTAAAACTTAAAAGGTGGAAGTTTGGAATTAGCTACCAGCAAGTGAAGACCATCTTGTTTTCCTTACTGACACATTCCTCCCCCCACTTTAGCTTGGTGGCTTGCTTATTTCTTTGGTGCCTGTATAGTGCCATTGTAGGATCCCTTGGAAAGTGTCCCACTTACACACCTTTTCCCTAGGATATGAGTCCCTGGGGGAGGCTTCCTGCAGACTGTTTGCTTAGACACCTGTGCACTATAATGTATGTCTAATTGAAATTGCATTAATGGTATGATTCCATTACAGCAGAGCAAGATGCTTGCTGCAAGAACACTCCCAGCGGGCCTTGAATCAGCTGCAATAGATAATTTATAAAGTGCTGTGGATCCACTCAAAGCTCCAGTGTTAAGTACAGGAGACACAGGACTATTCATTATTAACATGACATTATGCTTTTTGCTCAGCAAAAATTGTGGGTCTGGGTTGAGCTAGGCTCTATCAAAGGTGAGATTTGGGACTGCCAGTTTGACCGAGCTGCTCCTCAGACACTGCCTCTAAGTCTGTGACAACTTTTGAACTCTCTTTGAAAGGTAACATGTCTCTGTTCTGTCATGGTATTCTAATAATTTTGTAGGTGCTCTTTGGATTTTCCTGCTTTGCACTGTAGTTTTTATGAAAAGGCTGGGGGTGAAAAGAGCTAACAGCAGCTTTGGGGTAGGCCTGATGCACAGCAGCAAGGTAGGCTGCCCTGCACCCAGTCCCCAGTTACTGCAAACCTGAGCTTCTCTCCTCACTTCCACATTTCTGCATGTATTTCCTAGTCTGCATCTTCAAGAAGCCTTTGCTATCTTGAACATAGACCACCACTGTTCTTACAGCAAGAAAAGGGTGGAGAGAGGAATGTTTTTTTGCTGTGACAGTAGGGCAGTGAAAGGGTATTTACCTTAGCAGTTGCTATCCAGTCTAAACTACAGTCCCACGCTATCAAAGTGGCCAAGTGGAAGGAGGGGAGAAAGAAGAGGTGAAAGAAAGAGGGCACCATCTGCTTCTGAATCTTCAGCTTCCTGTTCCTCTTGGTGTCATTCTTTCTCCCCAGAGTCTGATGCCATACTTGCCTGGACAACACTGCTCTCTGAAGCTAAGCCCCAGCTTCCCTTTGTGGGAAGTTCAAACACACAGACACAGGCAGCACTTGCTGAAGAATCAGAGAGCATGAAAGGGAGATATATGCAATAAAACCTAGAAGCAAATTTTCCCTCCCTGTGTCTCGCATCCTTTCTCTCCAGAACACTGTAAGTGTACCTGTTCCCCCACGTTTTCTGTTATTATTCATTCTAGTGTCCTGTTCTTCAAGACAGCACTGGCAGGAGCTCCTCAAATGGGTGTACTTTATTGAAGTGTATAAAGGTATGTTAGCTACAAGCGCTGCTTCAATTTGTAAAGTAAAGCAAAAATCTGTGAAAAAATGAAGACTTTCCGGGAAAGGTATACATGTCCTTGTGAGGATGTTCTGGCTTAGTTACCTCTTCTTGGTAGACTGTAGAAAACATTACATGCTTTAATCTTCCAAAGAAAGAGAACATTCTTTGCAAAATCCTCACCATCTTAGCATCTTTGTAATTAGCTGTACTAGCAAGTCATTAGCAATTGTTTTTGCAACAGAACTTGAAGTCACAAGTGGACAATCAGTATGACCTTCTGATTGTCCGTTCACCTCTCTCCACTCCACGTGTTGTCAGAGCTACCACCAATGTTTTTAGTAATATTTTAATTTTAACTGTGCTTTTGTGAGGAAAAGAGGAGAGGTTCTTTTGGCACTGAATCTTCCAAGTCTACGCAGAGCTTTGGGTATCTTGGCAGGAAGATGTGCATTTTTAAGGGGTCACAGATTGAAATTGTCAGCAGACAATTTGCCCTCTAGAAGAAGAAACTTAGAAAAAGTTTTGAGGCTTTTAAAATGTCTTTTTCTTTATAAATAGAAGGAAAGTACAGGCTTCAGAGCTTGAGAACTGAGATCAGACACACACCAGGAAGCATGGCCTTTTCAGTTATTTATTGAGTTGCATTTTTCATTTGTAGTGCTTGATGGTTGATCTTTATGAACTCCTCCTTCTCCTCCCACTGTCTTTTCTTCATCTGCCCTTTACACAGCTTGAGTGCTTGTGGGAGCAGCTGGATTAACAGCTCTAGAAACTTGCAGAGAGAAGGGAATATGTGCATTTGGTGGCTCCAGCAGCTGAGAGTCTGGTGCAAACTGAAGTAATGGAAGAGAAGAAAGAATCAAAGTAGGGACACAGGAACTGCAGTTAAGCACAGTGCATACCAGGTCTATCAGGACATACATCTGCACCTGCAGAAACCTCTCTGCTGGCCTCCTGACTCCCTCAGGAGATCACTAGGGTGTGTGGCTCTATCTCTGTTATACTGGCTGTCTGATGTTGTCTGCTGCTTAGCTGGCCAGTTGGCTGCTCATCACTTTTTTTAAAGTAATTGCTGGCTTTTGACCTTCTGCTTTGGTTCTTTACATAATCTATCAACACCAGTGGACTGAGCAATGAAAAATCTCTAAGATCAATGTGGCCCTCCCTTACCACCTGTCCTCGAAAAAAGTCCAGATGGGCTGCTATCAGTACAAACCCGTTCAGAGGGATTTTCACTCCTCCTGCTGTATTGGTCTTTCCTCTCTCCTGTTAAGGTGTGAACATGAACCAAGAAGGAAAGAAAGACAGTAGGCTTGACTGTGGGTCTGCCTGCAGCCCGGAATGCCACCCTGCGAAAATGTCTAACAGCAAAACCGTTTGTCTTCCATGAGACCAAAAGCTCTAAGTTCCAGTGGTTCAACTTGAAAAATTCCATCCAAATGCCTTTCTTTGTGGTTGTTGTTGGTTTTTGGGGTTTTTTTTGGCTTTGGTTTGGGGTTTTTTTTTGGTTTTTTTTTGGTTTTTTTTTAAGCAGACTCATCCAAGCAGGTTAAAGTTGCCATGAGTTTCCTTTCAGGTCTGCTGCTACACAGCTGGGATCCTAGCAGTTCTGGTTGCTCTGGCTCAATCAGGGCTCCTTGGCTTCCAGGCTTCCTGCCAGGAAAATCTTTAGTATCCCAGCTGGAGCTAAGTTTGCCAGGCTCTCAGTTCTGCCCGCTGATCAGGTAGACAGGAGAACTGTGAGGAAACAGGTAGATTTCTGCCAGAAAATTCAATTAAGCAAGTACATTCCCATGAAATAGTTTGATTCTGTTAAACTGGCATTTTTCAAATGGAAACCGGTTCTATCTGAAAGATTATGTCCAGCTTTACTCATTAGTGCATCCATCCATGAACAAAAGGTAGGTTGTGCTGGAGACCAGTAATTGAAATGCTTAAATCCCTTCCATCAAGAGCAGAACAGAGTAACACTTCAGTGTCTGGTTCCATTTTACGGTTTAATTTTTTCTGCAGATATTAAACCTTACAAGACCCCTGTTAGACAGGGATTACTGTTCCCATTAGCAGACAGAAGCAGGACTGAGATAGGGCATGGAATAACTTGGTCTTTGTAGAGAGTCAGTGGAAACTCTGCAGAAGCATCCAGTCCTGACTGAGCATCTTTAGAACAAGAGTCCCCTTCCTTTAAAGGTTCTTCAGGAAGACTTGTCAGGGCACTAATATGTTTTGGGTTTTTTTGACAGTGGTATTCAGAAAGAGTCTTGCCTCCACCCCTTTACTGGGGGCTGAAATTGTTTGTCACACACTTTCCGTGTGAATCACATTTCCGTACTGACTCTCCTGTCTGATTCTTCCAGCTGCCTCTGTCACTGTTTGCTGTCTTTACACCCTCCAGTGGAACTGGATCACACTCTCTTTTGTGATAGGCCCATGGCAAGAATTCGAATAGGAAACAGGAAAGATTGAGCACGTAGCTCCTGCTGACATCCCACTCGGCACTTCTTCTATCACTGGCTGATTTAAGTGCTTCTTGTTGGTAACTACTGCTTTACAGATTACAACTTTGAGAGATTTCTTAACCCATTTCATCCTGATTGATGGAACATTGCATGTGAAGTGGATGCAAGACATGGGAGGAAGGGTTTATGAGAAGGGCCTCAAACTAAATTGCATGTGTGCAATGAGACTGGTTTTATTCTGCTATCCAGATTTTGTGCTGCACCAGTTAACAGTGACATATTGATTCCTCACTGGTGCAGAGAACCGAGAAACTTTAGTGTTAAAAGCATCAAGACCCAGCAACATCGAAGATATAATTTAACAGGCTCAAAGGTAAAAGGCAAACCCTTCTCTGGGATTGCAAGCAGAGATGAAGAGTGGGACAGCTTCATGATTTAACACCTTGTGATTTTTACATCGATGCAAGCTGCTACCATTCGTACTTAGTATCATCTTACAGTCACTTTGCACCTGATGTAAATGACTGCTGACAACTCATAGCTACACCAGCCATCCAAGTATGAGGTTAGTAAGAGTGTGTAGGCAAGTAACAAAAGATTCCCTTTGTTTTCTCCTGTCTGGAGGAGAGTAGAAGATGGACAGAGACCCTTGATCTGCAAATAAAATCAGCCTCACTGTACATTTGGTATTGCTCTTTGAGGACAAAAATCAAAGTGCATGCTGGTGAGCATGAGGTTGATTATCCTAATTAAGATTTATTGGCTAGTTACAAACACACTACTAGAAATCAAGACATTTCGTTTGGAACAACTGCATTTTAATTTTGCTTTGCTGCATTTTAAGTGGTCTTTAAGTGGTGTATAAGTTCTGACTTAGGCTAAATTTCCTAAATAGGATATATCAGCCCAGTGCTTTTTAGCAACAAAGCAAAGTTCCTGTTTAGGGAACAGGACTTGCAACATGTTCATAAAGCTTTATTATCCCTTCTAGAGAGAAGGGATAACCTTCCTTCCCACTCGCTGCTGTTGTACCAAAAGCTGAACAGAAATGTTTTGCCACTTTTTTTTGCTTTTCCCTTTTCCTGCTTACCTTCTAGGGGACTTGCTTTATAAACAATAATGTAATGGGGCTGTGAGGCCTTATACACGCAGAGATTGGTCCCAGTGAAGACTATCTCCTCCATATGGCAGCATATGTTTCTGTGCATTTCCTGATGGAGCAGCCATCTCCCTGTGGCATTTAAGCATGGTATAATTAGCTGTGTACAGAAGCAGAGTGTTGATAACATTTTGCTGGACGAGTGCCATCAGCGTGACTGTTCCTGGTGTTGGTTGCCGTAAGTAGCACTGTCTGTGGAGAACAGTCATCGCCAATCTGTGGGCTGCTCTTGCACACCCCGAGCTCTTTCATGATTCTATCATTAGTGGTGCCTGGAGAGGAGTCCTTCGAGTTTTGAATGTTTAACAGGAGAGAGGTTCTGGCCTGTTTGTTTAGCTATGTATCTTCTTGATTGCAGTTTGACAGGATTAAGCCCAACTGCAGATTGGCATCATAACTGGTCTACTCCCAACATATTTGCTCCCTGTTCTCTCCCAGCTTCTGCTGGCAGTACAAGAGTTGGAAAAAAAGAAAAAGTTAAAAAAAATCCAGACTATTTCTCCTTAAAAGTTCAGTCCCTTGCAGGGGTCTCCTACCTGCTTTCCCTATAATCAAATCGTCTTGTCTTTTTGCCATTCCATGCAGACAGAAGCCAGGGATTACAGAGGACCATGGAATAACTACCCAGAGTGATATATGAAAACAAGATATACATATGTGAAAATAAGCCTGTCTTAGAGAGTACTCAAAAGCAAAGATTCAAAGAAGAATGCAGAAAATGTAGGGTCACCCATGACGAGTAGGGCAGGGCAATTTCCATCTTCCTGTAAGCAATTAGAGGTTGGTTTATAGGATTATAACTTCTTTATCCATTTTATGCTGTTTACAATAACCTTGCATATCCCATTATCCATGCTTGGGATACTTTTTACACGCCTCTGAGTACCTTCAATGTCTTGACTTCTGTGATAATTGCAGATGTCAATCCCAACTGTTTGGTGATGGTCAAAATATTTTCTGATCCTAAATATACTGCTTTTGGCTTCCTTTTCCTTCATTTGTAAAATGCCTTTCTGTGCTTACACATTGCTCAGCTTTCAGCAGAGCTGCTGGGGCATGTCTGCAACATCTGTGGGGACAGAGGCGAGGAGTCAGTGCTGAGTTCTGAGCCCACAGGTCTCTGTGATGGTTTCCCTGTTTACTGGCTTACCAGTAGCCCTGAGTGCTGTGGCTGTGTTCCTGCTGAAGCCAAGCTGATTCCCAGCTTTGACACCTCAGCGTGCTGCACTCTCGCTCTTTCAGCTCCAAGAACATCGCATGAGGTGTGGGCTCGGCGTCACCATGCCCACGGTGCACTGACATCCTGCTGGTGGCTGCTCTGTGGTGGTGACAGACAGCCAAACACAGCACCAGCTCCTCCAGCTGAATGTCCTTTAGCAACAGAAGTAATGCCAGTTCTTCTATTATGCAGATAGCAGGGCTCTATTATTTCACACACAGCCACAGCAGACACCCTGCTCAACAGACATTCTTGTGCACTACGTTGTTGTTGAATAACGCAGATGGATTTTCAAATGTAACTAAAGAGCCAAAACTTTATACTGGGAAAGGAGTTCTCTCTATTCCCCTGCCTTCACTTGAAATATGTCAGGGCCTCGAAAAGGAAGCTAAAGACTCACACTGGTTGTTTCAACTCAGAAAGACTTACTGAGGTGGAAGAAAGAAAGATTGAGTCCTTGAGGACCATGTAAAATCTATACAAAATCCGTTTCATTATGAAAAGTGATACAGATTTTAGAACAGAATCCTCAAATGTATTTTGCTGAGGTACTAGTGGTAAAGACAACAGCAGCTCTTGCTTCTCTAGGTGTATTGGAAAAGACTTTTTTTTGTGCTAGGAGTTTTCATGTGAGTTCAAAACAACCTGTGCACCACAAATATTCTAGATCATGTATGGAAAGACAGAGTGGCAGGGAGCATATGCCTGTTTCTCTGTGTTTTATCTGAGGTCTGATTCTGGGGGAAGCATTTATTTTGACACCTTGCTTGGTTTGAATTTGGAGAAGCTATCAGGTCAAATGGGTGCAGTATTTCAGTTTGTTAACACCTTCTGACGAGATCTGCACCCAGGAAGAGCAAGTCTTATAAAATATTTTGTTTGTAGATGCAGAGAAATTTGGCCTTACCTTTTGTGGTTTTGCAGTATTAATAATGGTTTCTTCTTTGCTGTGTGTGCAAATGTGAGTCTGTCTGCCTCTATGTTCTCTGTGGTAGGTACATTTGCTGGTGTTGTGTGTTAATCCTAGAGTTTGTGTAATTTTTTTCACTTTATTCCCCAGCCCTCTTGTAACTCTAGAAGCTGAGAAAAATAACCTTTGGAGAAAGTATGGCTGCAATCTCTGTAACAACAGAACAGAAAAAAATGGTTGAAAAGTATAAAATACTTCATTTTGCTAGAGGTTGTCAGTTCCTCAGAAAACCCCAGGGGTGCGTAAAATTCTGCCTTTTGCCAGCAAAATCACTAAAGGGATGCCTGGGATTTGTGAAGCCAGAATAGAAAAAACAATGTTTTGGGGATGTCTGCCGGGACATTGACTGGAAAGCTCAGGAAAGGCAAGGTCAAGTCCTCCATGTGTCCTGTGGCTATGAAGCAGGAATGCTGGCTTTTCTGAAGTGATTGGAAAAGCAGCCTGTGCCCCAGCTCCCACCCTCACTTGTCTGAACCACTGGTGGCGAGCAGCCAGCAGTGCCCAGCCACACTTGCCCTCCCTTGCCCACACAGTCTGGCACCAGGGTGCAGGGGCACTTGGGTCCCATCTGAGGCACATTCCTTGGTCACAGAGGTACAAAGAGATTTCCGGCTTTTCTGACCTGCAGTCTTGGCAGGAAATACAGTGGAGGGAAAGATAAAAACAAGAAGAGAGCAAGTGAGGTTTTCTCAAGCCAGGGCTTCCCTGCCTTGAATTGGTGCAGATAGAAGAATGGGAGGAAGCAGCCTTTGAGGGCTGCTGGAGAGGCAGGCTTCTATTAATAACCTTGTTTATGTGATCCCAAGGCATTGTTAGAGGAATTTCTGCAGGCTGAAAGATTCTTCTCTTGTTGCTCAGGATTTGCCCACCTCAAGTTTTTACTTTACTCCAAACAGGGAATTTTTAGAGAACTCTTCTTTGGAAGAGACTGCCTTTATCCCCCTTTCCCCCACAACCTTTGGTGTCCTCTAAATAGGCGTGAAAATCCTCACATTGCCCCATACTTAGACCTAAAAGAGCTTTCCTTTTCAGACACAGTCCCAGTTGAGAAGATTCCCTCCTTTCCGCTGCAGAGCAAAGAATGTTGGCATGAAATTGCAAAAGCCTTTCCTTGCCAGTTCTTCCCTCACCTGTGCTATTTGCAACCAGTGTTTCCTTTAGGCTCTCCCTATTTGTTCCCACCATAGCAAGCATTCAGAAAGGAATTGTGGTTGTTTGTTCCACATCCTTGTGAACTGCCATTGTTTGATGCAGCCGTGGACAAAAGCTTGGAGAGTTAAAAAAGAACATTCGACAGTAATTTCTGGTAGTACAGTACAGCTGGAAAGAGCTGCTTTTAGATAGTGATGCATACCATTTAGTGGGATATAGTAAAAGTATAGAGTATAGATAAAGTAATGAGTTTGGGCCCTCTTCAGCCCTCTCAAAACAAGGCATCTGTGATAAACTATCCTGCTATCCCTTTACTTCCCTTTTTCTGCTCTTTCCTCTTCTCAGAACAGTGATATATTCTACTGTTCTGATATATTCTACTGATGATTACTCTAGATGCAATAAATTTTTGTGATACAACACAGCAATGTTCTAAGCAAGTAACAGGCTGTGTCCAGATCACAGATCCTGAGGAGCCTGTGAGTATCCTTTATGTCTGCTGCTATCAGACCAATCCTTCCACACCAGAGCTAAAGGAGTTTTAACCCTTTCCAGTGAGTGACTGAGGGGATGCAGAAGTGCACAGCTGTTCTCAAAATGAGCATCTAAGCTTGGTCAGAGGACTACAATCTTCAAGCTGCCGATGAAGAACTTTGAACACAGTTGAATGAGGTGGAAAAGACATTTGGTGCTGTTAGGATGGGAGAACTTTCCTGCAGGGCTTGGATTTTTTTTTAATCTTTGCTTTATATTTTATTAAGATACTCTCTGTACTAAATTAAATGGGCAACTGCAATAATTCAGACATGCAGCTTCCAGGAGAGGTCCCACAGTCACAGAAGTTTCTCTCTGCATTAACATAGCTATGTTTAAAGCTAGGCCATCTCAGCAACTTTTGGAGTAATGTACTGTATAATTTAACAGAGAAGAGAAATGGCACAAAACAAAGAACTACGGTAGGAGAGTGAAGGGAAAGAGAGCATATCAAGAAAACCCTTTAAAATACTACATTTTCCCCAGAGTGCATCAGAGGAAAAACCCTACAGTATGCTGATATCCCCAGCAACTACGTAAATTTGTGCCACTTTGAGGTCTGCTGGCAGCAGCTTCTCTTGAGTTTTGAAAAGCTCAGAATTCCAAAGGCTGACCCAGCTGTTTGAGAACTGAGGCAGGAGCATGTTTATAAGGACAAACATGGTATATAAAGTACATCTGTTGTCTGGTGACCAGGCTTATACCTGTGGTTTGGTATAGAGTGAAAGCTGAAGTCCATGCAATCTGAGGCCAGACTGACAAAGTTAGAATCACCTGGGGAAGCAATTTTTTTTTTTTTTTTGCCATGTGCCTTCAGCTGCAGCCAATGCAAAAGATTTTCGAAGGAAGACAAATATGTCTGAGTGCTGCCCTTGGCTCAGTGTAGTGAGTGGGTGGCAGATATCTCAGGAATTCTTCCATGGCGATGCTTCAGATTATTTTGGAGTGCACCTGTAAAGATCTGGGATATCAGAAGTCTCATGTGTGCCCTCCCACGTGCCTCCTAGGGATCCCCACATCCTAAAGGAATTGACCGTCTGAAAGGTTTACAAAGGAGCCCTTTCCCTACAGCCTCTGCAGTCCTCAGCAGGAGCAACTGTTCTGCTGGGGGGGTGTGCTCTGTGCCTGGGCCCACAGGGAACCTCTAGGAAAATCCTGCCTTCCCCTGCTAGTAATGAGTAAGTGCTGGAGGCACTTTCCTGTATGTATTGATGCTATGTCCTTTGAAGCTGCAGTTCCCACAGTGTATAAAGGCTGTATCCCTCCCTTTGATGCCAAATGAAGGCTAGGGTCACTGTATTTGACCTCAGTAACTCAAGGTTTGAAATGGAACAAAAAAGAGTCAGTAACCACTCGAAGTAGCCCACGAGGTTTGATCTTGTGTAATGTAATACCCCATGACAAGAGCTTCCACTGTTGCCGGAGCAAAGAGTGCGACATACAACACGGGCAATCTCAGTTCCTCACAACAGAGAACTGGGGCAAGCATAACTCTAGAGAGACTCAGTGATAAACATCTCCTCTTATCCTGTCTGTAAATCCCTTCAACGTGATGAAATTGCCACTACTGGCCCAGAAGCAGAATGTGTAAAGCCATCTGGCAAAATTGAAATGAGTGGGATTTTCTCCTTTGTGCAAAGAGAATGCCTGGGTACCAAACTCCACAGTGTTTCCAAACTGTTTTACATGGGAGAGGGCTGTAAAGGGCTCCCTTCTCCAGCTGCTGGTCTAATAACTAGCAGTGCTGACTTTCATTCCTTGAATAAATCATTCTCATCTGGGTGATGCTGCTTCCCTG
Organism: Platysteira castanea; assembly: GCA_013397175.1. Lineage (NCBI taxonomy): Eukaryota > Metazoa > Chordata > Aves > Passeriformes > Platysteira > Platysteira castanea. The sequence continues at coordinate 834,046 of VYXC01010744.1, read as the reverse complement.
GACTGTGGCATTATGCCATCTCATTTTCCATAAGCCAGGCTGCAAACACAAAGACTCTGGATTGCTGGCCAAGTGTTGAACAAGGAGAAAATCAGCAGGTCTAATGTTGAAATTATTGATATTATTTTAAAGCAGTCTTGTAAATACAGTGGAATTAGTCCTGTCATCTCAGCCAGAGCAATCAAAAGAGTCATTAAAGTTTAATAAAGTTGAGTGATTCATCTTTTGCTGTAATATTTTCAAATAATTATCCTACTTAAGGTTTAAGCTCCTTGAGAGTGTAGAATCTCGGCATATGTGAGAAGGGCTGAGAAAGTCTGAATCCAGTGTTACCTCCTGCTACCTACTCCCGTTTCAACTTTGTACCTTTTATTCGTACTAATACTGCTTTGCTGTACTGAGAGTTACAGGCTCATTCTTGGTTAACATGTCCAAAAAGCTGCAAAACCCAGATGAGTGCTTGACCTAAGTAGTCTGGCATCTCATCTCTGACAACCCCCCCATCACACCATGCCTCCTTGTACCCTTCTGGTGGCAAACATCCAATATCCAGGACTTCTGGGGAGCACGGCAGCCCCGTCACATGCACAGTGATGCAAGGCACAGTGCTGCCCAGAGCCCTGCAGGTGTGGAAGCCAGCCCAGGGACACCTACAGTGTGGGAGAGGATGTAGCTGTACACCTCAGCTCTCTGGTACAGCAGATGGTAACAGCCACTGTTGTGGTGTGTTCAATGATTAGATGTTTCCAGAGCCTCAGGCTGCTGCTTTGCTTGGCTGAATTCCTCCCCATGAAGGTGTGCTTTTGAAAGAGATTCGTTTAGAAGGGGGGAAAATATGGCACAGATAACTGTAGTCACCAGAAGAAAGGAGTTTAAAGGCAGGTCCTTATTTCTATCAACAATAAAAAGACTCTTCAGGTTAGCTATTATATCTGTGTATTAAATAAAGGCATTCACTGTGAGCAGTGTGCACACTGACTTCAGTTCAGCTGATAGACACTCATTAAGCTCTAGTGACTAATTTACTTGCAATTGTTTCTCCAAGCCCTAAACCAGAGGCTTGCAAACTGTGCTAATGCCACACTTTCCTTTCCCTGCTATAGAAGGAAGGGCTAAGACACCAGTTTTTCAGAGACAGGGAAAACGGCCTTGGCTAAAACCTGAGCAGTTAAAAAGTACACCTTAGATCCCAGCTAAGCATTTCAGCTTTTGCTCAACCCAAACAGGAATTGAGTTCATAGGAAATTTTGGTCGTGGGGTCAAAATGTGCTTTCCAAGTTTTTCTTGCTGTGTTATACATAATCCTTGGTGATGGATCACTGGACAATGTCCCCATATCTATTTCACTCTAATGGAGACTTCCCCCAGAAGGAATCCTATGTACTTTCTTTGTGCCCAGGCTGAAATAACATTCGTTGTAAGACAGGCTTTTTAACAGTGAAAATCTGCACTGTTTACCAAGAAGTGGGACCAGGCATCTTGATAAAGGCCAGCCAGCTTATCTTGCCCCTCAGCAGCCCAGAGTGGGCAAGAGACAGGCATATGCCCAGACCCCGGAGTACAAATCAGCATTGCAGTAATAGCTCCAGCTACTTTGATAATGATTGTAACACACAAGGGCTAAGAAGTGACTGAAGAGCAGGTGGAGTGGCTTGTTCAGACCCCATCTCAGCCATTCTGCTGTCTGCTGTCACTGAGGCACCAGCCTGGCTGGGTATGATTAACCACTTATAGCTCTTTCTTCGCACTGATGGGAAGTGATTCAGAACTGCATTTCTCCCCTTTGAGGGAAGCAGAGAAAGCATGTGGAGATAACAGGCACCTCCTTGTTTTGTTTCCTGATGGCTCCACAAAAATTGAACTGCCAGTGAAAAACGTTCTACCAAGAATGAGGGAGGATTTGGCTTTAAATCACCCTCGTAAGGTGCTTTAAATCCCTAAATTACATGGTCAGATATATCTATCCTAACCATGTCAGTCAAAGACTCAAATATGAGGGGTCTTTCTTTGAGACCTGTGCACCTGCTCTGCTATTCCACAATTATCTAATATTTGTAGTATTGGACTCATGATGCAGGAAAAACACCATTCTCTCCCAGGGACCATGTACTTGACCCTTAGCTAGAGAATTTTGTTTTTCACCAGAGAGATGGCATCTTTCCGGGTAGAATGGATAATCCCTTGCTGGGGAAAACTGGTTCCTCTCACGTCAGACCTTTGTGTTAAGACAGAACTAAGATACATCCATTCAGTTCGCACAGAAATTAAGCAGCACTGAGTTGCAGTTCTCTGCCTTTCCAGTGGTGAGTTACGTTCGGTTTTGGAAAGCACTGAGTTCAGTGAAAATGGAAGTCTGTTAAGGCAGCCCCTGGATGCATGCACTTCTGCATTTCCAGTGCCTAAATATTTGCCATTTCCCACATGGGGATGCTGACATGGCATTAACTTCCTGCAAACATTCCCTGAAATGGCAGTCTGGGGACATTCAGCAAAAGGCTTAGTCTGGGTTATGGAACTGAGTGTGCTGTGCTCTGATGCTTGAATCAGCAAGAGAAAGGTTTAGGTCCATTGTCCCCACACAATTATTTTTTTTTCACTTTGTGCAGCATGTGACTCTGCCAACTATATGCAGAGTAAAAGCTTTGCAGAGCAGTTTTAGGGTTTTCTCTTCATTTTCAAATGTAGAAAAAGACAGCAAAAAGCAGCTGGAGATGGTAGTCCAAGATTAAAACCTAGGATCAGCTTCTCAGTTCATATTCAGTAAGGGGATTTGCTGGGTAGCTTGTACCCTGACACCTTGATTTCCTCCTAGCAGCTCCCATAGTTCTGACTTTGATGCTGTCCCAGCATATTTTGCTTTCTTTTCTCTTACCAGGCAGCAGAACATTTGTCAAATGGAGTTTGGTTTTTCACCTCCATTGAGGGGTGGGGTAGAAAATGCAGAGTTGGAAGATTCAGCAGGAACAGCAGGCACCAAGCCTTTTCCTCCTTGATAAGCACCATGAAAAGGAAATTATCTTGACCCCATAGAAGAGTGGCTGAATCATGCAAAGTGCCTGGAAATCCTTGTCCAGGCAGCAGCAGAAAGGTAGCATAGAAACATTCCTGCTGTTCACTCAGAACTGCTCCCCATGTGTTCGACTGGCTTTTTCAAATAGCAGAGACAGCTCTGTGTGATGCTCAAGAATTTACCCACACAATTCCACGAGAACAAAGACAATCGTACTAGGAATTGCATGCCCAATATTTATGTTCCAGGAAGAGATGAGAAGAGAGAGTGCTTAGCAGTGTTCCCCATCCCTGCCTCTTCCTGTATCCTTAGCTTCCATATAGTGGTGTCTGTTTATTTGACACAATCCAGAAAATGTAAACAGTTAGTTTAAAATTAGATAGAAAACCTCTAGGGGAATGATGAAATAGAAACATCTTAGATGGCTGCACTTGTGATGTATGTTCACTTGGTAAAAGAGGCACAAAGATGAATACAGTGGCTTGTTTATCACTCACTAAGTGTATGTGAACAACTTGATGAAGTGACATGAGCATGATGTGCCACTTGCCAGCAGTCTGCAGACTGCACCCTCCAGTGTCCCTGCCCAATGGAGTGGAAGTTGGAAGCAGATGACCTTCTTTAAGGTCCAGTCCCACCCAAACGGTCCTATGATTCTATAACTTTGGGAAATCATTTTAATGACAATTAAAATTTAAATGTAATTAATAATCTGGGTAGTGGAAAACAAAAAATGCTAGACATTAAAACAACACCTTCATCAGCTCTTGCTCAGGCTCAACTTCACTCCTTCAGTCTCCCCAGACTCCTTTACTCTCCCCAGGCAGTACAGAGGGGGTTGGGGTTATGATGACTATGTAGTGGTTTCTCCCTCTTGCTCATTTTTGTCTTATACTACTTCTTTGCCCTGGTTTGGGTTCTCCATGGGCTGCAGCTCTGTCAGGACAATCTGGTCCTGTGTGGCTCTTGTGTTGGCTCTCATACAGACTGCAGGGAATATATGCTCTGGTGCCATGGAGCACCTCCTCCTCATCCTCTTCCTCTGACCTTGGTGTTCCCTCTGCTGTTTCTCACTCTTTTTGCTCCCTCCTGTCTCTTTCTGTACCATTTTCTGCCCTTTCTTAAGTACATTTCCACAGAGGTGCCCCCAGCTTGGCTGCTGGGCTCAGCTGTGTCCTGGTGTGGGTCTGTGGTGCAGCTCTCTCCCGCTGGCTGTGTCCAGCGTGACCTCTTCCCACAGGGACACACAGGGGCAGCCTCCCTCTGCCCCACTGCCAAAGCCTTGCCAGCTACACCCGGTACGAGTGTACTGGATATTTTAGATCTCCAGCCACCAGAAGTGATGGCTATACAGGCTCCAGGAAAGGTCAGATGTCTTTGCCCTGGTCTTCCCCTGTTTGCTGATAAAAAAATTCCCTCCTGCCTCTTAGTCCTGTCTCATAGTACTGCATGGAAAAGGACAACTCCAGAGCTGAGAAGCAGGTTCTGGGACTGAAGTCTTGGTCATGAGGTTTTTGTGTGGGTTTTTTTCTCCATCCACTAACCGTACCAGAGCCACCCTCACTTGTTGCTAGGTGATATTTTCCTTATGTGGAGTCATAATTTTGTGTGAGAAGTGGCCTGAGCAGTGAACCTTTGAGAGAAAAAGCATACAAAGCTGTGTGCAGGACATGATGAATCCAGGGAAATGAAGGAGAGTGGAGACAAGAGGAATATGCCAGTATCATGATGGGAATGATGACAGGCAGACTTTTCCCAAATTGCCTGGTAGAAAATGTGTAGGATGAACACAGGTGTTTGGATCTACTGAGATAGAAGATTGAAGATTTACTGACATCTGAACCTTGGATCCCTGGTGGGTACAGTTATCCTCTTACCCTTCTACAATTCCACTTCCTTTTAGCCTGTTTGCAATCCACCCCTCCAAAATTATCACAACCCAGTAAACACCAAGATTTCCTTGTCGTGCTGTATCATGCTTATCTCTTGCCTGGTGCTTCAGCTGTAAGATAAGATCTTTGGGGTAAGAGGGCATTGTTTTCATCAGTGTAATGCAGGGAAGTGTGGCACAGTCCACAACTTAAGACTTCAAGGGGATGCAACATTATAAAAATGAGATGAATCCAAACTCCCTGTCACTCTGCATCCTCATATCACTGGGGTCTACCACACTGGTCCTAAAAACCTTGTCCTCTTCAACTGAAAATTTGTGAAAGCTAAATGTAATTTCTAAATTGAAAGCTCATGGAAGAGCAACGCTGAGAAAGCAGCCTGCCAAGCAGTGACTGTGCAGACAACGAGGGAAGCAAACCTGACCCCTTTGAAACTCCCTTATGCTCTTCTCTCCATCCAAATCCTAAAAATGTAACGGCATGATTGTGGCAAGGAAACAGTAAATTACTTTTTTTTTCACCCTGAGCTACAAGCTGCAGCAATCAGACCCCTGGGAATTCAGACTTCTTCTCCAACTCAGCTGGAAGGATTAATGCAGCAGACTTGAGGGGGTTCTGCTTCAAATCCCAGCTCCCTTGCCTGCCTAATTACTTCCATGTGTATTTGTGCAAGGCTGCATGTTGCCTGGGGTCTGCAGGTGGCACAGTGACCTCTGGGCTATAGGTGTGCTCTCCGTACCCCACCATATGTTACACCAGTGAGCCAAGCAGTAAGAGGGCAATTGTGAGCATCCACGGCCAAGCAATCGCTCTCCGTGCAGTGACTGATGGGTTCTGTTTCTCTACCCTCACTTCTCCTTTATGCTTTCTCCAGCTGTGAAAGAGGGAGGAATTTCTGGCCTTAGTTTATGATGTTTAATTAAAAAGAAAACTTTCATGCAAAGATAGCTTGTTTCCACAGCTTTGATGTTGGTGCCTGTGGGAAATAGATGAGTTGGAGCTGCATTCTGGGTAACAAAATGCAAACGAGCAACTTCAAGCATTCTTGTGAGTTTTTCAAATCTCAGAATCAGAAGAGTCAGATCAATATATTTTCCCAGTGAATTCTGTTGTGCTGGTGCACTTGTACTACTGATAGTACTGCTTTCTCCAGCTTTCTTAAAGGCCTTTCCAGAAGTCTCCTCAGCTATATTTTAGTTTGTTTTCAGTGAGGCAGCTGCACCGTTGTGTGAGTGCTGTGTAGGGAATGTTGTGTTTGAAGGGAAAAAGAAGCAGCAGTGGGTGCAATTCTGCCCATGAGTGCTCCTAGGGAGCACCCTGCCCATGGGGAAGCATCAAGCTTTGCAACAATTTCCAGTTGTTCCTTATTTATGATGGGATTGGGTAGTGCAACACAAATTCCTCTTTGGTTCTTGACCTTTTTCATCTTTGGGAAGTCTGACAGAAAAAAAAAAAAAAAGAAAAAATGCGAACATGTATTTTAGAGAATATGGAAAACCTGTCAAGGGCTTTTGGGGCAAAGGAAATGGTCCAAAAGAATGGCTCATCTCAGAAGTTTGGAGTTTGGTTTTTGGGGCAAAGGAAGTGGTTCAAAAGAAAGGTTCATTTCAGAAATTTGGAGTGCTGGCTACTGGTTCCAGTGGGATAATTCACATCTACCACACAGGAATATGTATGTCATGCCTTTCAGGCAGCCTGGAATAGAAAACGTGATAACTTCTAATTTATGTTTTTCAGCAGTTTCTTCAAATATATTCTGCTAAGATTTCTGGTCTAGCTTCACAGGATTTGTCTTTTCACAGTTTTGTTAAACTCACCTAAGGCATGTGTTATACACTGAAAATAGATGTATAAAGGCTGTATAAAGGGAATATATTCACTGCCTTTGACTCTTCCTGGAATTAATACTTGCCCCTGGCTTGCCTCCTTCCTGCTGTTAGATTGCCTCCAAGAGGCATGAGCCTGAATGGGAAGGACTGCCCAGTGGAGACCGTCCTCCGTGGGCACTGCCGCAGGAGATGGCTCAGGTGTCCTTGCTGCCTGAATGACCCTATGGAGGAAGTCTTTTGGGATGGGCTGTGCTAAGGAAAACTGATTTTCTTCCTTAGTGTCTTTGCAGCCCCAATAACTACCCAGTTGAACAGCCCTGAATTGAAATTCCTGTGTGTCACTGGTCCTACAGCGTATCTCTGGGATATGTCCTCAGTGTAGTACACGAGAGCTGTCTTCAGGCAAGTCACCAGTCCCCCAGGCCTGATGACAGTGTTGTTTGAGCCCTCTCACACTCACGCTGCCTCTGATCCTCTTCTACCAGGCTTTCCCTGGGAACAACCTGAGGAAGTCTGCCTAAGATGTGCTGCCTGACTTACGCTGTTCTCCATCTGTGTCCCCAAGCAAAAACACATCTCTGCTGGGGACTGCTGGGTAGGGACAGCCCCCAGCTTCCCTCTGTGTCCATGTCCTGTGACCTAGCAGGGGTTGTGCCTGGTCTCTTCTGCCTAAGAGAAGGTGGGGCACGGGAGACGTGTCTGAGTAGGTGTCAGGGGTGCCCAGGAATTTCTGACAACCTCGTCTCAATGCTTGGTGCATGTGTTAGAGGAGGGTTCTCAAACAAGTCTGTGCTGTTTATCATGGCAGTAATAGGGGCAGCATCTGTGTCTGTGCCAATCTGCCAGCAAAGACAGCTCCCTTTTCCTCATCATAGCTGGGTTCTTCCTCTGGACAAGTCGGGTGGGGAATCCCCCTTTGATGTGGGATTTCCTTTTGCCGGCACGCATCCCAGGACAGATGTAGCTCATCAGTGGGCCCCAGAAATGGGAGCACTGACAACTTCCCTGTGGTATAAAGGAAAAATCTTCCCATGCAGAGTGGCTGAAGTGATTCAGGGCCTTCCAGTCAAGGTGCTGTGCTTTCTGCTCTGGTGATTTACAGAAGTGCTTTAGGTAGTGGAGTTTGTCCAGACTGCATATGACAGTACACTGTATCACCATTGTGCATGGTAAAACTGGAATGAGTCAAGGTCACACAAGCTTTCTTCCTAGGACTTCAACTGAAGCATTCTTTCCCTTTCCTTAAGGGCTCAGCAGTGGAGACAGTGAGAAAACTGGATGGAAAAGCACTGTGGAGGCACTGTAATGGTCCATTTGACACAGGCCCAAATCAGTGACACTCTCTGTTCTGCAGGGTGTCAGGGTCCCTGCTCGCTTGCAGACCAGATAGGATCCTGATGATGCCCTGATTGTGTTTGTGGGCAGGCTGACTTGGAGGGAACATACACAGAGGACAGTGTCTGACTAGATTAGGGACGTTTCAATCCATTTGTTTTCAAATGCACCACGTTTGGTTTGGGCCATGTGGGGTTTGTTTGATAAAGGAAGAACCACACTAATTGAATTCGCTGGGTCAGTGGCAGTTCACCCGAGGGGGAGGGCAAGGACTCTGCTGGAGGGATCTGCTGTTCGACAGGAAACTGTAAGAGCTTGGCTTTTCATCCTGGCAAAACTCACGGGTCTTATCCCCCAGGGAGCCTCACGTAACAGTGGGAATCCCAGGGCCTCAGGAACTCACTGCATTATAAAGGTCTCTGCCTGATGCAGGAGGATAAACTGAGCTCAGGTTGTGCCTCTGAACTGCTAGTCCAGTTTTAGTCATGAGGGAAGGACCAAAGCTGGCTGAAGAAAACTCCTTAAGCATTTCAGGGCCAGTGCCTTCCCCTTGCAAACCTTAACAAAAGGAGTCTGGTGAGCAGCAGCAGCTTCCCTTCCAGACTCCCTTAGCACAAAGGCTCTGTATCCCTGCAGCAGTTTGAAGAGAGTGAGAAAGTGAAAGGAAAAAAATCAGGCGAATAGGGAAGAAAAAAATGAATTTGTGTATCTACAACAGACTGAAGATGGGATTACTATGACTAAAAGCAACAAGTGATGCAAATCATTATTTAAAAAACTCGAACAAATGAGAATAGCATCTTTCATTTATCTGCTGGAAATTGCCACAGGCTATGTTCAAAGGCAAAATCTATAGCTCTGCGTGTGCATTCTAGTGGGGAATATTCCATCTGCCCCAGTAACCTCTCTTAATAGTCCCCACTGGCTTCAGGGGAGGCTGGCAGTGTTCACTGAGCACGGCTCTTGTCTGATGTGATTGCCCTACAAATGGGAGGCGAGTGGAGAAGCAACGGGGAGTCCCTAATTACTTCCACAGAATATAAATCCATGATGGTTTTGACAGCTTCTGGAGCTGAGGGCAGTATCCCACTGCCTGGCACACCTCGTGTCAGAGAACAGCTGGCTGTAGTCCCACCTTCATCAACAGCACCATCAACACCCCAGGAGGAAAGGGCAAAGCAGGAACATGCGAACAGCGTGACACTTGATGGAGAAATTGCCTATTAGCTATAGCAGTTCTGACCTCACGGATCCTGAGGCTCTGACACTACCTGAATTGCGGTGAACAGCTATGCCTTTCCTGCTTGGCCTGTGGTTTGTGCTCAGTTCCTAATGCTCCTGTGAAAGGCATGGCCTTACACGTGCTGAGAGGATGTCTTGTTATTGTACTATCATACTGGAATATGAAGATGTCGGCCACCCATTCGTGAGGACTCGGCCTCATTAAAGTGGTGTATAAAATTAATCCCCAGGACAAATCCTGGAAAATGGCATGTCAGAAGTCTGTACGCCTTTTCCTCCTCCACAACTGCCCTTTATAGTCATCCTGCTAAAGGAAGCGAGCTTTAATGAACATGCCTGGTTGATGAGGAAGTCTACTGTGAGCAGAAAAACATTTCCTCCTGCTTACTTTGGGAGCTGTTACATCTTCCTCAGGTACATTGACATATTCCAGTGCAAATATACAGGTACAATAAATTGCTTTGCTGTAGTTTTATCTTGAGTTCAAGCAATATGTTATGACAAAGAATTTGTATCACCTAACGGTGTCTGCAAGGCATTATTGAGGCAAAACTGCAGTGTTATAGAATCATAGAATGGTTTGGGTTGGAAGCGACATTAAAGATCATCTTGTTCCAACCCCACTGCCACAGGCACGGATGCCACCCACTAGACCAGGATGCTCAAAGCCCCATCTCACCTGGTGTTGAACACTTCAATATGTGCAGCAACTGTTGCTGCATATAATAGCCCAGTATCTATCACAGAACTGTAGAAATGTTTAAGATGGAAAACACTTTTAAGATCCTCAAATGCAAACAAGGCAGTGGAATCGGGCTGGTACCTCCTGTTTGGAGGGCACTTCAGTGCTGTCTCTAGGAGCAGCAGTTGTTCCCAGGTGATGGGATTAGTGGTTGCTGGAATATGAGATCAGGGTGCTACAGGAAGTGGGTCTTGCTATTGTTGTCAGAAAATTATTTTAGTGACATGTACTCTCCCAATACAAACAAGAATGCTCATGTCATCCATTTATGTAACTGGTTTGTTGCCTTTTTTCCTGTAACAAAGGATTATTGCTAAATTCACTGACCAAAATTAAACTAAACTACTGAACCCGTGTAGCTTCTTAAACACATATATAAATCTCATTCCGAATCACACAGTTTGGGCACATCTCTAATGTAGTGGAGTTACTTTAGTCTTCACTGAAATGCAGCTTCCTTTGAGCAAATCACAGTAGACTGGCAAAGCAGTGTTAAATGACACTCAGGCAGGAAGTAAAGAGGATAATATTTCACTGAAGGAAAATTGCAGGAAGTCAGTAGAATGTCTGTTATCTTAGCTGGAGCTGGCATTTGGCCTGGTTCTAAAGATAACACCTTTTTTTTCCTCCAAGACTTGTCACTTGCTGCTTTATGACCAAGTATCTTGATTTACATCTCACTCAGAACACCTCCAGCTGCAAAGCATCACCAGTGCCTGGGGGTGACTCCAGGCCTCTCCATAGCATACAGAAAATTGAATTTTTCAGCCCCCAAGATGAGGGACTGGTGCGAGTCTGCTGTTTCCACAGGCAAGAGAAGAGTAGCAGGAAGGGGTGCAACTGTAATCGCAGACTGAAGAGGCGAGCACAAGGGAATTGGGATTGCTACAACCACTACTGCCAGACACCTGAGAGAGATCAGGTAGGTGACTGCTGCATCTGTTCTGAATAACCCTGACTTCTCTCTGAGCAGCCACAGCCACAGCCAACCTGCCTTTGCAGAGCTCCCACAGAGACTAGGCAGGCACCAAGGTGTCCCTGAGCGCATTGCTGTCCTAGGCAGCTCTCTGTTTTCGTATTTCTGTGACTGGCATCACACTGAAGTTGTGAATTCTCATCTGGCATAAAAGAGGAAAATCACATCTGACTCACAGCAGTTACTGAGACCTGGATTTATTTTCCAAGGCCTAGTCAGTGCTAGATGCTCCTTGATTTCCAGGATTTAATGGGACTGCTATCCCCAAAAGAGAAGTACAGAATGTGCACAACGATCAGTTGGATGCTCCTGATCATTTTTAATAAGTACAGTAAATAGTTAATTTTCTAAATTGTCAATTATGGAAGGGGGTGTATTTTGTGAAATGCACACTGCCTGTCATGCTGAGCACTAAGCAAATACCACTCTTGCGTCATAAATGGTTGATAGGGTTACCAGGAAAAGTTACTTGTCATGGGACATGCATTTACTCTACAGCTTGGAAAGTAAAAAGGTTATATCTCCACTGCTGTTCTTGTAAGTTAGTTTATGGCCAAGTCTCTGCTGACTTTGACAGGCTGTGATGTGAACCTAGAACTTCTCTTGGTGGCTGAGGGAAGTTGCCTCATTTCTACCACAAAAATCTCTACTGACCTTGACAGCAACTGATCTTGGATGCCTGATAACAAAGAGTTTAGAACTAGATGTTTTGCTGTTTGTGTATTTTTGTTCACACTCCGCTTCTGAAATCTTTTCCTAGTTTCCTTGAACTTCTCTCTCTCTGTGTTGCCAAAACATCATGTGTGCATCTGGGAGGCTTTCCAACTTTCAATTGCAGAAGTGGGTCAGTCCTCATCCGTGCACATTTGCAGTCTTTAGCAGATGCCCCGGCGCCCAGCACAGCACTAGGAGAACTTGAGCAGTGCTGTCATAGCCTGTTGCTCTCAGAGGTTCACAGTATTGCCAGCCAGCATTAACTCTTACATTTGTTCTCTCTGACTGTCTGTCTACAGAAAGAGATCTTGTAATGATTGCCCAGCTAAGGATGAATTATTAATTTGAGATGCTGAAGGAGATTTGTGTCAGAGCCCAGCTTTGGATGGGTGACTTGCACAGAGCTTAAAAGCATCTCTAGCTCACCCCCCTGCCTCATTCCGCATTCTGTGCCATTTCTCTCACTGCCTCAGGGCAGAATGTTTCAGAAAGTTGGAGTGGGAATATTTTTATTCATCCTGTTACATGAAGTTAATCTCGTGTAGCAAAGCAGCTGTGTAATGTTTTGTATTAAATCTCATGTCTTCCCTTGGGTATGATTAAAATTCAGGTGAAGGGTTTTTTAAATTTTATTTTATTTCCCCCCTCCCAAGGCTCTCAAGGGGCCATTAGGCTTCATTCTTAATAGCTTGCCATCCCCTTGCCTCTGCTCGTCCTGCTGCACACACAACTGCACTTGTCTGACTGATGAAGGGTGAAGGCTCTTTAGTGACTCGTGCACACGCTGCACATTAGTGAAGACATTTCTAGCTCAGGTGAAGGGATGGCTGCTCCCTGGCACATTGAATAAAGCCTTGGTTGGCAAATTCTCTATTTGCTTAATTATAGCCCTGGAACACAGCAAATCCCAGGAGACTGGAAGGAGACCAGCTGCTCTACCAATACCGTAGGCTTCCCAGAACTGTTGCTTCATTTCAGTGGCTGTTTCCAAGAAAGGCAGAGTTTCCACTCTCATCCTTTCTAACATGTCATTGCTTTTGCTTGCAACAGAGGGATTTGCCCCCATTTGTCAGTTTAAAGAGAAAAACCTCTTCTGACTTTTTGTGACCCCCATTTCTCGACTCACTCTCTGCTTTGTGTCTTTATCTGTAGAACCAAAATGAGATCGCCTGGAAGACAACATAGAGACCTGATAGTGAGGGAGGGAGGGACTGATTATCACAGGGATACACAGGGGAAAATAAAGAATTAAAGTGCTTCAGAGAACACGACAGGGCTGGAGATAGTGAGAGAAAATGAGCCTAGAGAAGTGGAGATGAAAGCAGGAGAGTGAGATGTACTGAAGAGGAGGAAGAGAGAAGTGTACGGACTGGGCTGTAGACTGCACAGAAGGAGCTAACTCGAGGGCTTGCACCACTTCTTCCCCTCTGCACCTCTTCTAGAGAAACTGAAACTATCTTAAAAGCAGTGCTGCAGAAGTGGTTTGGGCAAACTCCTGTTTCCCTCTCAGTCCCCTAATCTTGACTCTGCTGTACATTTCAGGAAAATCAGGTTAACAATTTCTTCTTAAAGTCTTTAACTTTCACTGCCACTTCTGCAGTTCAGTATCATAGCCAGGAGGGCAGGAAGTGCCAAAACATGGCATGAAAGGTGGCACAGAGGGGCTGGTTACAACAAGAGGGAAGAGCAGGAAGCTTTAGAGCCTTTGCCAGGCTTTTCACAACTCTCAGGTTTCAGGGGCTTCGTGGATTCAACCTTCTAGTGGACTGTAAGTCTACAGGACCAGTCTTGGGGATCTTTCAAAGAGAATCTGGATTCTGGGTCCTTCAATGAGGGTAGCTGAGAATACAGGGATCAAGAAGATGGTTCTTTCCTCTTGTTTTGTAGGCTTTTGTGGTGTACATACAATAAGTTAAATGCAGTAGGTGGCTAAGGGCCACTTAGCTACGAGAATGTGTCCTTGGCATTGTTTCATTGAAATCAGTCCAGTAAAACCAGGGGTGAATTTGGCTCCAACATTTAATAAATCCACAGTTTATCTCTTCCTGATAGGAAACAGCAGCTAGTAACTCACAATGTTGTTTAAAACATTCATAGCAGGAATCAGTCAGATAAGTGACTCACATAGTTCCAACCTGTGTTCCATGGTGGCCTACAAAAATCCACATTTTTAAGCTGTAAAATAACATTATTTGTATAGCAGTTGCTCTGACTAATGAGTGTTCAGCCAATGAAAGGATTTTCATCTTCGGATAAAGAAAACTCACATTTGAAGTAACTGACAGAGGTGTAATCATATTTTGATCACAGTTTAGGAGCCCTAAATTCTAATAAATCTAATCCTACTGCCCACTTGGCAAAATCACTGCATATTCCTGGCATTCATTTTCTCTCACTTGTAAAAACGGGAGGCTGATTAATTAGTGCCTGGTGAAGGGTTCACAAGGACCACTAATTTTATGACTACAGTTTTAAAAATAACTAATCTTGCCCTAGCATCAAGTCAGCCTCAGTCCCTCTCTACAGCACTCAGGAATTTCACAGCTCCCATACCCCGCATGGCTGCTCTGTTCGCTTACCAGTTCCCTTTCGTTGACAGAAGAGCAGGGCTGCCTTACGCACAAGCGCACAAAAGGACTCTTGAGATCGAGGAGAAAAGAAGCAAAACTTGTGCAGCTTTGTTTCCGCTCTCCCTGTGTGCATGCTTGGAAGGGGTGTGAATGACAAGCGAAAAGAGGTCTGCAGAGAAGTACGATCTTTTATTATAGAAAGCAGCATATCTGAGAAAAACAACAGAAGCTTCGGGAAACAAAAGAAAGCTGCGTAGTTTTCCACAGCTATCCCAATGAGGTTATAGTAGCATCACCATCCAATCACTGTTTTGTGGACTTGTTAGGATGTGTCACCTCCATTTGTCACTAGAGATCAGTTCAGATCTGAAGAGCTACATCCCACTTAAGGCACTGAATGTGATCATGAAATATTCTGGGATCATGTGTGATGTCCAGCAACCTTCACACCGTGAAAACTGACTGTCACCGCTCCAAGTCATTGACACTCCTTTTGCATTTTGCAGCCTTCCTGAAATCATTTTACACAGCCATGAGTGTTCATCCCAGTGTTTAGGCAGTGGACACTTCAATTTTCTGGATTTAATAACATTCTATTTTTTGTGATACTGGGAAGAACATTAGGTCCTTCCATGCCCTAGGTCATTATTTCAGGAGTCTCCAGCTAACCCACTAGTGCCCATGCAAACTGAATTCAGCAGAATGGGGATTAGTTTTGCTGCAGGACTCCTTGCTACCTCCTTTCACCTAAGGAGGGGGATGACTGATTCGGAGTTCAGATGAGGTGCTGTCTTATTTTTCTCCTTAACCATGTTACGTGTGCTTCAGCAGAATTTACTCGGATAGGGCCTTCTCTCCCTTCCAAGGGGAGCTATCACCACTTTTCTGGCTAGGGATCCCTTTCCGTATACAGACACTGGAATCCTTTTCTTCGGTTGGCTCTGTGGAGGGAGTCATCTGGGGAGAAGGGAAGCAGTGAAATAGTTTGATGAATGGCATCGACTTACATCCCCCAGGAGGATTCCATATGTTTTTAGCAGATGTTTAACGCGTTATGGCAACACAACTAGCTGTGTTGAAACAATTTGCGGGGTGACCATCTAACTGTTGTGAAGTGAAGTGAAGTTTTCAACACTTCCATCTCCCCCCGGCAGTTACTGCTGTTTTCTGTAGATACCTGTGAACTGCATACCACGTTTTTGACAGAAAAATCGTGAAGAACTTTAACTGTCCAATAAAGTGTTATTTAATTGGAACATCTCAAGGAACAATAAACCCTGAAGCTATGTTTGTTAGTTTACCTTTTTTGGCTTTTTTTAAAGGAGAAAGGTGCTTTGTAAAATCTTACAAGAATAAAAATAGCTTCATGATTTTAGTGTCATCTGGAGTCTTAAAAATGCATTTGAGCCTCCCTCCTTTGTGTTATAAGAGAAATGCAAATGCGAAGAAGAGTCAAAACATTTGAGGATAGATATCTGGATGAGTAAGGCATTTGTCTGTGATCCAGGATCTCCTAGCTCATGTCCTGGAGCTGACACAGACCTCTAGTACTTCTTCAGCATTCATTCTTCCTGCTTCAATTTCCTGTTTGTAAATGGGGATAACTGTTCCTCTGTGTTTATCTCTCCTGTCATATTTAAACATGGAAGGGACTGCAAGGTTCCTGGTACAGTGGGGGCCTCCATTTTGCTTTTTCTCTCTTAGAGAAAATTACCAAAGAGACTGTGAGAAACAGAGTTAGTTTCCATAAAAATTCCAAGGAGTACAGGAAAATCTCAGCTGCACATTTCAGAGACAAAATGAATGTTGAGAATTTTCTCAAAATATACATAGTTGGACTTGCTGTTTTGGTTTAATCTCCATTTTAGAAAACATCTGAAAAGAAAAAGCAAACAGGGGACAGGATATTTTCTGGTTCTTTTTTTTCCCCAGTAATATACAACTTTACCTGCTGTTAGCTGTGGAAATGGCTGTCACTTTAAATATGTTCATTATGCCTTTAAAGTATCCCTTCAGTGCTACATATTAAAATTATTACAAAGAATTCTCTTAAGTGAGATTTTTCTGGGCAGAGTCCAAGGGTTTGTTCAGTCATTGCTGCTACAGTTTTGGGTTTAGGCACTGCTGCCAGTTCCTTTGTGCAATCTTACAACTTCAAAGACAAGGAAAGAGGGAGGTGAGCATGAAAGCATCTAGGAAAATTATGTCTACCTATTTGAGTATCTCAGTGAGCATAAAATTTTGTTCATGGGTTGGATAGTCTTAAGAAAAGCATGTCTCTTGCCCTGGATGCCTGCTTCCAATTTTGTGGTCTGTGGGTCAGAAAGACATGGGAAGGTGATATGCGAAATGATGACAAAACATGCTTTTTCTCTTCAGAAAAACATACATGTATGTTACCATGTGATCAAGTGAATATGAAAACAAAGCTGGCAAAAATAAATCTGTAAATGAATATTCAAGATGCAGCTTAGTTCTTGATTTAAGAAACAAAAACAAAAAAACATGGTAAAGGGAGGGTCTGTGATATTTTTTTTTCTCCAAAATTTAGCTGTTGCTTGGATGAAAATGACTGGGAAATGCTGATATTGACAAAGAAACCAACTCATAAACAATTTTCCCAGCTGAGCCTGGGAAAGAAAAACTGGGTTGAAAAATACACTGGCAAGGTTTTAATTATGATTTTAATAATGAAGCTTGAACAAACCTCTCGCTACCAGTACATCAACTGCCCCCTTATGCTGTTTTCCCAAGCCTGATGGAGGGGCCCTGGGAAAGCAGTCTGATAGCAGATGAGAGAACATACTGATCAGTGTAACTTCAGTCAGCACTGTAAGTGCTTGACATTTCAGAAAAGCAAGATCTCCCACTTTGCTGTCTTTATCTGGGAGCAGGTGATCAGGTTCAGACAGTCAGTTTGTCATCTTAAGCTCTTTGTGGCTGAGACCTTGTTTGTTTTGTGCTCTCAGAAGTGCCATTCAGTTTCATGGCAGAGTTAATAACACTGTGTGATTTCTACTGAGCACAGATTGCTCCTGGAATGTGCTATGGTTATCTGGAAATAGACTGGTATTCAGGTTCCAGCATGCAGATGCCAGAGAGTTTCCTTCTGCCCATCTGTCTAGGCAATGAGCTGGGCCGTGTGTCAGTCCAGCTCTAGGAACCACAGCCAAACTGGATCGGGGTTGTATTCCTGCTTTATCTGCCTTCACAGCAAATTGAGAAAGGCATTAGTAGAAATACTGAGAGAGAATAATAGGAAAAGAAAGAGAGCAGTCTGAAGGCAAAGGAAGCGGGAGGAAAGCTGGGGAGGCCAGGGAAGGAAGGAGCAGGGAAACTGTGAAGTTGAGAACTAAGATGTGAAGAGCAGACAAGAAAGCGTTCATAAGTAATGGGTGAGCTCTGTGGAGTGAAATTTAGTTATCTCAAAACCATGCAGTTACACCTATGAGGAACCTGCCATGATTTGTTCATGGTTTCCCAAAACCTCAAGCCTATCAGAAGTGTAACAGAGGGGCTATTTGGATTGTGATACGTATGATGTAATATTCAAGGGACAGACGCTTCAGACAGTGGGAGAGTTGCAGCTCTAGGCACTTCTGAAATGGAAGAAAGTGGCTTTAGTGTTTTGGGCTAAACCATGGAACTCTTTTCTTGTTCTGATTTCAATTCAATATCTATTTATCAGAAAACAAGTAAAACAGCCCTATCACATGTTGATCTGTCATAAAATTGGCTTTATTCAAGGTTGTTGTTATGCTTTAAGTTCACAGAGGATATACTATATTCTTTACACATAACAAAGAATGTAAACCCCAGCTTTAAACGCAAAGCTCAATTCAGTGCTGGCTGGGATTCACAAAGCAATTCCTTCATGACGGTGAAAGCACTATAAACTCGGGAAGCTAATTTTCTGTAGTGGCCCCTTAAATTGCACAGTTGAGCATGTAAAAGCACTATTGTGTCTATGCTAGCATGTGGAAGATTTGAAAGCTGGGGTCACATATAGTTGACTTTTGTTCATTTACAAAACAGTTTCACAGAATCAGGATGGAAAACAGAAAACACATACAAGTCTTTGGATACATCACCCTGCACTTTTTTTCCAAAATATCGGCATAATGATGTCACTGGAGGGGAAAGGGGTGGCAATTGTTGGAAAAATGCCAAGAGTGTCCCTGATGAGGAGAAGATCTTGTCTGTAGAATCCGGGGCTGTTTAAAATGGTGGTGTTCCCATCAGGACTAAGCCCCGCCAGTTTACTGGAAATCTTCCGCATGAGATCTGTGCATTAGGCCCTAAAACAAGGGTAGGTGTTGTGCAGCCAGACAGATACACGCTTTCATGGTTTATTCACTGGTACAGCACAATTGCCTGGCATGTGGGGTCCTGCAACAGTCCTGGACAGCGCAGGGGTGCATGTGTGAGATTGTTATGGAGGGTGCAGGGGGAGGACCAATGGACCCAGTTTGACAGGTCTGTAGAGCAAAAATGTAATCTCTGCCTGAAAGAGCTGTGATCTGCTGCTTAAGGGGTATGACAAGCCAGCCTCCTGGAAAATAGCACTCTGAGTCCTTTGCAAAGGAATCAAATAAGGAACAAGGCTATTACCTCGTGTCAAACTGTGTCTAATAAAGAAATGGAAATCCCCTATTCTGCCACAAAGACCAAGCAGAGCTAGGATCATGCTGTGTGACACAAATAAATGAATAGCAAAACAGAAATGGAAAAACATGGGCCCAAATATTACAAGAAAATATCAGACCCTGAAATGATTGCCTGTCTTAAGCAATAGACTATAATGTAACATAGGCTTCAAATACAGTCTGATTGTGTAATCTAGTTTTGCTATTACACAGAAATAGATTTGGGACCATAACTGTTAAATTCNAGTGAAATTTAGTTATCTCAAAACCATGCAGTTACACCTATGAGGAACCTGCCATGATTTGTTCATGGTTTCCCAAAACCTCAAGCCTATCAGAAGTGTAACAGAGGGGCTATTTGGATTGTGATACGTATGATGTAATATTCAAGGGACAGACGCTTCAGACAGTGGGAGAGTTGCAGCTCTAGGCACTTCTGAAATGGAAGAAAGTGGCTTTAGTGTTTTGGGCTAAACCATGGAACTCTTTTCTTGTTCTGATTTCAATTCAATATCTATTTATCAGAAAACAAGTAAAACAGCCCTATCACATGTTGATCTGTCATAAAATTGGCTTTATTCAAGGTTGTTGTTATGCTTTAAGTTCACAGAGGATATACTATATTCTTTACACATAACAAAGAATGTAAACCCCAGCTTTAAACGCAAAGCTCAATTCAGTGCTGGCTGGGATTCACAAAGCAATTCCTTCATGACGGTGAAAGCACTATAAACTCGGGAAGCTAATTTTCTGTAGTGGCCCCTTAAATTGCACAGTTGAGCATGTAAAAGCACTATTGTGTCTATGCTAGCATGTGGAAGATTTGAAAGCTGGGGTCACATATAGTTGACTTTTGTTCATTTACAAAACAGTTTCACAGAATCAGGATGGAAAACAGAAAACACATACAAGTCTTTGGATACATCACCCTGCACTTTTTTTCCAAAATATCGGCATAATGATGTCACTGGAGGGGAAAGGGGTGGCAATTGTTGGAAAAATGCCAAGAGTGTCCCTGATGAGGAGAAGATCTTGTCTGTAGAATCCGGGGCTGTTTAAAATGGTGGTGTTCCCATCAGGACTAAGCCCCGCCAGTTTACTGGAAATCTTCCGCATGAGATCTGTGCATTAGGCCCTAAAACAAGGGTAGGTGTTGTGCAGCCAGACAGATACACGCTTTCATGGTTTATTCACTGGTACAGCACAATTGCCTGGCATGTGGGGTCCTGCAACAGTCCTGGACAGCGCAGGGGTGCATGTGTGAGATTGTTATGGAGGGTGCAGGGGGAGGACCAATGGACCCAGTTTGACAGGTCTGTAGAGCAAAAATGTAATCTCTGCCTGAAAGAGCTGTGATCTGCTGCTTAAGGGGTATGACAAGCCAGCCTCCTGGAAAATAGCACTCTGAGTCCTTTGCAAAGGAATCAAATAAGGAACAAGGCTATTACCTCGTGTCAAACTGTGTCTAATAAAGAAATGGAAATCCCCTATTCTGCCACAAAGACCAAGCAGAGCTAGGATCATGCTGTGTGACACAAATAAATGAATAGCAAAACAGAAATGGAAAAACATGGGCCCAAATATTACAAGAAAATATCAGACCCTGAAATGATTGCCTGTCTTAAGCAATAGACTATAATGTAACATAGGCTTCAAATACAGTCTGATTGTGTAATCTAGTTCTGCTATTACACAGAAATAGATTTGGGACCATAACTGTTAAATTCTATGTACATCTCCCTATTTTTATATCACATCAGGAAATAAAAGAAAGCCAACGCCAACAAATATCTGCACCTGGGGAGCCTTGTAACTGTTCATTACCAAAGATATGAGGCATTAGCAGAGATTATACAGAGATGCTGGCACATCTATTTTTCCTTTGCATTGCACTGTTAGACATTCCTGTTGTCTCCTGTTCTTCTACTAAGCTTTGAGGGTCCAAACCTGCATCCCCCATCTTGCAAAGCATCACGAAATAAGCAGGACTTCTTATCAGCATCAGGACATGTCTGCATATCACTTGCATGACCCGGCCCTTGCAGAATTGTTCTCTCTGATGTTAAATGAGGACGTAATGTCCAGTTTACTAAAGTCCAATTTACTAATCCTGAGCTATTGGTTGTTACTGAGAGTAACAGTGTTCTGCACTCTTTTCACTCTCTAAGTTTCTTTCACTCCAACCTGGTAAGGACTTAGTGAGTATTAGGACCAATGAAGAGTAGTTTTCCTAGGGGATAATTGAAATGAACCCCGCTGTGGATCCTCTTGTCATATGCTGCTGGACTTGAGACACAGTCGCTCTATGTGCAAGAGCAGTAAAAAAGATGACCTCTTCTACACAGTTATCTATTTTTATGGGATTTGTAGCTGTCAAATGCTACTGAAATTGTTTAACTGACTCAGAAGTTATTGGCACACACACGTAGCACAGCGGCACAAGCCTTATTTCCTTAGGAAACCGTGGCTTTTCCCATGTTGCAAACATGGGCTCTTCCTTCGGTTTGGTATGCATTTCGGAAAGACTTCCCAGTCCCGCAGTGTCGTTCTTTGAAGTTTCTCCGGCAGATCTTCCAAGGCATTTCAGCAGCTCTCACTGAGGTGCCGGTCAACGAGTGACCTCTCTCCCACCTCCCTGGTCTCTTCCTTTAGCGTCCCAAGGATCCCCCCGGTGCATCAGAAGCCCATTGGATGTTACCGGGGTCACCCTGCAGACGGGAATAGGCAGCTCTCCCTCCCACTGGTGCCTGCTGCGAGCTCGGCGGGCTCAGGGCTGCTCTCAGGTCCCAGGCTAAGCTGCCCCCGGGCCGCCCTTACCGGGCTGCCACTCCCGCACCCCGAACGGCCGAGGCACGGTACGGGAGGGACGAGTCACCCTGGGCTGCCCTTGGCGGCTCCTGCCGAAGGCACCCGGGAAGTTTTCTGGCGAAGGCAGACGAGAGGCACGGGCGGCGAGGCGGGAGCGGCGGAGCGCGGGCAGAGGCGCGCCCAGCCGGAGGGGCCGGGGGGCCNGCCGCCGCCGCGGGAGCCGCCAGGTAACGGGCGGGGCTCCCCTCTCGGTGCCCGGCTGGGCGCGCAGCCTTGCCGCGGCCAGCGGTGCCGCTCCGGCTCGGCACCCACCGCCTGGCGCTGCCCCGGGACGCTCGGGGATGCCGATGGGGGGCACCACGGGGGCCGCTCGCCTACCCCGCCGCTGCGCTGTTCCCTCGGGGGAGGGGAGGATGTGCGGGAGCGCCGTGACTCCCCGGGGTGCTGGGCGCGCAAGTTTGTGGGGCTGAGAAGCCGGCCCGCCCGCCCGTACCGCCGGCACGGGAGCTGGGGGAGGGCGCCCCGGCTGCCCGAGCCAGCTGAACTCGCCCCGCTGGTTAACACCTCTCTGGGGTCGGGCCCCGGGAGCGTCTCCGGGAGCCTCAGAACCTGCCCTCCGTATTTCTGTATTCTGTTGCCTCCGCCCCGACACCCCTCCCTCCGGGATCCCTCTTACAGTAAAGGCAAGCGGAGGAGCCGGGGCGCCCGGAGGCTGTGCCCGGAGCGCCCTGCACTGCGCCTGTCGCGTGTTGGGGTGTGCCACCACCCCTGAAGTTCGGATGAGGAAGGTGGGGCAGTTACCCGTGTTTTTTACTTCAGCCGGGGCTGGTAGGAATTTTCTCTTTCACATTTTGCTGGTCTTCCATCCCGCTACCCTGGGTCAGTGCCCGCTTTTTAACAGAGATTTATAGCTGCAGCAACATGTTAGCGAGGTACCACACAGGGGTTTTGTAAGCTGAACTGGGTACGTCAAGTTTTCTCGTAACTTTTGTATTTAAAGGTTATAGAGAGTGAGTAAATAGCATTTTCATGTGTGTTGTACTTGGGTGGTTTTCTGTGAAGTCTGTTTGATAATCATTTTTTTTTCTCTAGCACTTCTCTCAGCAGTTAGTAAGCTCGGCCTGATTACCGCTTGTATTTCTATAATAAGAACAAATTTGGACACGGTTAATAGACTCCAGGCACATAATTCACTGAATAGCCAGTGGCTACCGAAGCTGGTTGGGCAGAAGTGTGCTGGAGATGGTTGTGTGCCTGGCAGGGTATATGCAAATTGTGAGCGTGGGCTCGCCTTGGACTTTTGCTAGTGGGTAAAAAGTGTGTGGAGTTGTTAAAGAGTCGTCTTAATTCAACAGGATGTATGCAAGTATTTGATGGATTCTAACAGTAAAATGCTTATTTTGATACTCAGTGTTTTTCTAAGAAGCAGTGGTTGTTCTGTCACAAAAGTAGAGAAAACTGAGAGACGATAGCGATGTCATTCGGAGAAATATATACATTCTGTATTTTTTTCATAATTTGGGGGGAATCTTTCAAATTCTGCTGTGTAGCATAATGTACAGATGCGCTTCTTTATTATCTGCTTTCACCGAAGTATTTTTATAGTATGTTAAAATGATTCGAATGTTTGACCCTCCTTGGAAGGCAGTTAATGTTTCTGTATTTGTTGTGGCCGAGGTACAGCTTTTCTTGGCGTAAGCTAAAATACCATGTGATACAGTTGCCACGAATTCAAGTGTAGCGGGGTGAGGAGAAAAGAAGAGCTGTAACTTCTCCGAGATATTACAGGCTGCCGGCAAAATCCACACAAAATTCCTACCGTTTCTGCGAGGCAGACCTGTGCCACGAATTGCTCAGCTGCCCGCGCTGTGTGTTTAACCCCGTGAGACAGCAGGTGAACGGGCAGCGCTCCTTGGGGAAGGGGCAGATGTCAGCCCGCAGGGGAGCGGGCCCGCGGTGGGAGCCGGGGATCAGCGGCGCCCTGGGCAGCCGCGGCTTTCCGGGCTGCGGCCGGGGCCAGGGCTGGGGCGGCTCCAGGGGGAGGGCTCGGGTGGGTGATGCTGGTGCTTTCCACGAGAGGGCTTTCTCGCTGTGCGGTGTCAGCGGCTCCTCGGCAGAGCCCCTCCGCTCGCTCCTAGATACGGAGAAGCAGAACGGGCTTGGGGGTGGTTTGCGCTCGCAGGGTGTTTCAGATTTCCTTTGTAAATTATGGGGAAATCCCTTTACTACCCCTGAGGTGTAAGGATAAGACATCCTGGGAAGAACACCAGTCTCCAGTTTCCAGGCTCCCTCAAAACTCAGAACGATCCCAACAACTTAATTTCCCCACAGTGGAAACCGAGAAGAGGCTGAGTGTGTTTTTCACAGAAGAGGAGAGGGTTTAGAGTGTTTGCATCCTCGTCGCAGATGATGGCAACGAAGTACTCTATCCTGGCGTGATCTCACTTTTGGCCGCTTTAACATGTATTATACTTCTCAGGGTGGGGCTGGGCGAAAGGGAAACAAGAATCATTGTGTGAGTACGAAAATGCTGAGCTATCTGTAAGTCCTTTGCCAAGCTGTCTGTGTGTTAATTCAAATAATTTCACACGCACACCATTGCAGGTCTGTTTTAAAAGGCAGAAACTGTGTCTGTAACTAGTAATAATACTGCAGTTCATAAAACATGAGAAACATCTGTTACTGTGACTTCAATTTGTTTCTTTCTCCTTGGAATAACCGAGTTGACAGCGCAGTCAGGTTTAATGTCCTGTGCTAAACCTTTGGTCGTGTGCGCCACAGCTAATTGTGACTCACAGAATCAATAAATCCAGCTCCTGCTTCGCTGCAACGACTCAGCGGGGGAGTGGGAAGGGCTTCAATCACAACAGCAGACCATGGGGGACAAATTTGGGTTTCTGCAAAGCCAGGCCTATCATGTGCCCTTGCCACTTTCAGTGAGGCAGAGCTGGCTGGGGTCTCAGTAGCTGGGCTGAGTAAGTGAGGGAGAGGGTCTGCACTGCTGTACGGGCAGTATTTTCCCTCACAGCACCTTTTGTCTTGCCTTAATCTATCCCAGGTTGAATACTGTAGGCGGTTGAAGCAGAGCCATCTCATGCTTTGATGTGTGTTTATTGGCTTTAGCAACTCATTCCCTTGCCATTTTTTTCTTCTTCTTTTTTTTTTTTTTAAAGTTGGGTTGCTCTCTTCCCACCTCACCTCTCCAAACTAAAAGAATTAGAGCAGAGGCAAAATGTGAATGGAGTGACTTTGTATTTTTGTGAATGGGTTTTTTGCATTGCCCCTGCCTTCCTTGCTGCCTTCTGTAAGAGCCTTTCATAATTAAAATATTATGACTATGCTTATGGTAGCCCTTCACTTGTGGCAAGGATCCTAATTTGACGTCAACGAAAAAATACTAGTTTCTGGCATAAGGGCAGATGACATTTCATCAGCTAGTGCATGCCCATTTTTTTTTAAACAACAGTGCTAGACCATATGGACAGATAATGAGTTTAGGCTGATAAACAGCTTACAGATTTGCCCAACTAAAGGACTTTCTTCCTAGAAAACACATTTTCCTTTAAAATAAATAATGAAGTTCCTGTGTTTTTATTTAATTATCTTGAGCCCTGTCTGTTCTCACCAGGCTGCAGGAAAACAGGCACAACTGCTCTGGGGACAGAAGCTACTGGATTTATGGGGCTGTAGGTCTTAGAGGAGGAAGGACTTGAAAAGAAAAGTTCAGATGCTACAAAATTGAGGCCTAAGGGGCCTAAGGTATCTAAAAAAGCAGATGGTGGTCTGAGTTGTATTTAGAGAGTTTCATGAGGTAGTGCATAGTTCTTGACATCTTAAAGATGAGTCATTGCATGAGGTGCTAGTAGGTCTGAGGTCTGTTTGGGAGTTATAATTAAAACAGATGGATATCTACACTCCTTGCTAATCCTACGAGGCTGCTGAGGCAGTCCTTGTCTGGGAATACTCTTGCAAGACAGTCCCTACTTTTACTTTTTCAAGAATTTTTTACTAATTTCCGTGTGATTTGTTTGTTTAATTTAAACTGACTTATCAATGAAATAGATCCATTTTTCTTGGGTTTTATGGGGGGAAAACAACCCCACAAGTAGTACAGTGAGAGCTGGGAAGTAATTTGCTTTGGGAAGGGGTAGTCTTCAGTTGTCACTTTAAAATAATGACTCAAAACCAAGTAGTGTATTTGCATGAGAGGGCAAAGCCTGTGTATTTCTCCCTCAAGATGCATAAAAATGAGCTGTTTCAGATCTGAAAGTGCTCTTTTCCTTTTAAGCTGTTTCTTATGTGTTCTCTTTTTTCCTTCTTTTTTTTCCCCCTGTAAATAATTATTAATTTTAATTGGAACTGGCAAATGAAGGAAGAAAATGACTGCACAGACAAATCAGTACAGACAACTCCATACTTTCTCATGCTGCTTATTCCTTCTAAAGCTTCAGTATTTTATATTGTCCCTTCCCTTCATACCATCCGCTTCTCAGCACTGGGAAGATGACTGGACTTTAGTTGTATTTCATACGAGGATACATTCCAGATGGCTAGAGCTTAGCTTTCTGATGGTCACTGCTGCCTCACTGGTAACTGATATGGCAGCCAGGTTGCATTTGGCCATCCCTTAGCTCATAGACTGCACAGGTCAGCATTCCTCTTGTGTCCATTCCTTCTCCTACACCTACATTTCTTATCTTTTCACTGTTCTTTCAGTCTTGAGCTTCCAAAGTGGTGAATGAGTTATCCTATCCCATAGTTTCAGGGGATTCGGGTAAATTCAGTGCCCACCAAAGAGTTGATGGGTCTCCTCCCCACCCAACTCCTTGTCTTGGAGCATTTAATAGCTGCTTTGCTGCTGTTATCATTTCTGCATTGGTTAAGCTCTGTCATGGGCTAATTTAGTAAAAATTGTCTGAGACTGAAAGAAGTGGCTATAGGAAGGCAGTGCGTTGATCTTTTTCTGTTAACCACACCATCTGCTAAACCAGTTTGTCAGCATGTTTTTATTTATTTTTGCACAGATAAAATTTAAAGAAACAAACTATGATAAAGACGTTTTGCTCTTACAATGGGATTTGCTTCTGCACCTCTGCCACCTTCTGTTCTCTACCAGTGGAGTGTCCTTCACTGGTCTTCCTGGGAGCTAGAGGCAGAGAGGCTCACCCTCCTGGGGAGTTGTATATATGTGGGGTGTTTTGGATCTGATTGCCTTTGCAGGTGTCTTGATGCAGACAGCTCAGGATGACCAAGGGCCTAATGTGAATGCTTCTTTTCTGGTGGACTGATATGCAGCAAATATTGCATGACAATTGAGAGTAGTCACGTGCTGTCAATTGATCCTCACCAAATTAATTTCAAAGGAAACCATAACCAGTATGCTGTCACTGTCCTCAGAGATGTTGGAAGTGGGGTTTTGGCTGTCACAGGTTTTTAGTAAGGATCTTGTTTCAGCACAGGATCCTTCCTGACTGTGTAGTCCTTCCAACAAGGATTCCAATGACTGATAAGTCTCTGAGGGTTCTTGTGTTTTGGGCTTCTTCTTTCTTTTTCTCTAAGGATCTTCCCTTTGTTATGTGTTTACTAAATAAATATGATCTAAAATGGAAGTTTCCTGCTTCTTGGGAAATAAATTAAAAATCACTGTAGAAGAGTCAATTTTTAGACTCAAATGGAGTTCAGATTTTTTAGACCAGTTTATCACTTCAGGCAGAAAGAGAGGATGCTTTTGATCAAATAAGTAATGCTGAAACTGAATCTCATCCATGTGCTTGATATTACTTGGTTCTCAAAGGGCTGCATTATTATGTGAATTAGGGCTTAGGTCTGAGTTTGCTTAGTAGCTCAGCTTCTGACTGACTGTGTTTAGTTCATCTCTATTCCTGCCTTTCTGCTGCCCTCATTTAGTTGGTGCATGGCCATGTTAGAGAAGGACTTTGTTAGGTCATTTCTGGTGCTTAGTGTGATCTGAAGTTTGCTCTGATAAGTCTCCTGGAAGCAGCATAACCAGTACCCTCTTTACCCCTGCTGCTGTGGTGGTGTTGTCAGGAAAAAACCTTACAGTGGTTGTTGATTCTGAGGAAGTGGAACTAAACCAAACTGCTA
This sequence comes from Platysteira castanea, assembly GCA_013397175.1. Lineage (NCBI taxonomy): Eukaryota > Metazoa > Chordata > Aves > Passeriformes > Platysteira > Platysteira castanea. The sequence goes on along the minus strand of VYXC01010744.1, from coordinate 806,177 downwards.
ATGTGAAAAGCCACGTAGTATAGCAGAGATAATAACAGCTCTTACATTTTTTCAGACTTCTCACTTGAGTTGTGAACAGCTTTAAATACATCTTATGCCATCCCAGATGTCTGGAAAGCCCACAAGCCAGATGAGTGGAATGGAGTGTGGGGCCATATGATGACTTTTTGGCTGTGGGTCAGTGGCACAGCCTGGCAGGGGCTCAGGAGCTCAGAGGCCCTGGCTGCAGCTCAGGTTCTGTATATTGTGCACGATTACTGCACTGTTTCTGCAGCTCTGTGCTGCTCCTAAGGCTCAACACTGAAACTGTAATGCTAGCAGCTTTCTTTTCATGGCCCAATGCCCAGTTTGAAGAAGGGTGATTTTGGTCATGTTGCTAGACATACGTATTTATGGCCCTGTTTCATCTGTTGAATTTAATCTGTTGGGGTATTTTTAACATTATTATGGAAACAGTTACTATATTTACTCCTTACAGAAAGCTCAGTGTATGACAGTCTATGAGGAGAGAGTTCTAGAGTAATAAATATTGCACTAAATTATGGTGTCTACACTTCTTCAGGAAAAATGGTCTGAATGAACTGACTGGCAATTTGCCTGTTCCTGAGACATGGACCTCACGGGGCACTGAACTGGAACACCCTATGCTGGGAAAGCAGTGATAGAGTTTGTTCTTGGCTCACTTGATGGCGCATCTCATTTTCTTGGGGAGTGAAAATAAACCAGATCTTCTTGTACAGAGGGAGCTTGTGCCTGTACTGGGCCACTTTCTCAGACCTGCTGAGAACCCGTTTCCCATGGAAGTCTTTGGGACCTGTGGGCAGCTTTCAGATGAAGTCCTCAAAACCTGTTGCCAGCATAAATGAGACAGTGAGATTCCCACTGAAGGGAGTCGGTGCATTTTGGAGTGGCGGTCGCTGTCACTGTTGTTGATGTGCTTATTTCTGTAGTCATTTGAAACATTTGAAACAAAATGTGTTTTAACATCAGTCTTGCTGGTAAAAATTGATGGAGCTTAGTGGTGATAATAATGTGGTGGGTGCACCGTGGACATGTATGAGGAATAATGGCAAATAAAAGATTGAATGCCTCAGAATGTTATTGGGAGGGGTGAAGTTTGGATAGGATGTATTTTTGAGCTGCTGACTGCCCTTCGTTCTGTTGGTGTCAGAGGGGATTCTCAGAGCTGCTTAGGATGAGGTGCTTCTTTTGTGTTGATCAACAAAATCCTTCCTTTTCCTTCCGGTGGGAATATGGCACGTAACAGGGATCTTCTAGTTACACCAAGCTGTTTTTCAGAATAAGAGACAGGAAAAACTGAGAGATGATTCTGGAAGTGCTTGAGGCACAGTGCTGGAAGCACCAAAAGATCTCTTCGCTTTGGCAGCCTGAGAATTGACAGTGTAATACCTTGCTGATGTGACGAATCACTCTGGGTTCATAGGATTGAAAAAAAACCTGCAAAACTGATAAGGATTTCAGCTTACAGTGATGCTTCGTTAATTAAGAACTGTTTATCTTCTTTTAAATGTTAAGGGAAACATCAGTCAGGAACAGCAGTCTGATGTGATTAAGAAAGAAAAAACAGAAAAGACACAAAACAAAAGAAAAAAACTACTTAATCCAGCCAGTCTCTGGGAAGCCTTATTCTATCTCCTCACTGTGCTGAAAGGAGCAGAAGGTTTCAGGCTTCACATTTTGTGTGTTCATATTTTGATACTGCAGCGGGGAAGGCTTGGCAGGAGAAGAGTCGGAGTTAGTTTAAAAACATTAATTTTCTTTGTTAATGCTGCTGCAGATAGTTCCAAGTTTCAGTTTGTAGTGGATTTCTTACAGTATTTCTGTAATATGATGCTCTTTGGGAAGTGCTTTGAAGCTCTGCACTAGCCTTGGGGAGCAGAGGGCATTGGGAGGGGGGCTGGACTCTCACTCCCAAGTGCTATCACTGATTTTACAGCTCCGAACTGAGGTGGGCGAATGCCAGCATCACTAACATCAGCTTGCTGTAGACACTCCTTAGCTCTGGGAAACTTGCATTGCTTCTCTGAGCATCTGTTTCACCAGCTGTGAAAATGAAGACAGTACCCTCAGCATGTGGGTATGATGAACATTCTTGTTAGCTAATCTTGCTAAAGTGCATTGGAACTGTGAAGCGTTGTGGGTTGTTGTTGGAAAGTGTGAAGGTTTAAAATGGTGTAAGCCATGAGCTTGCATCTTTGTTAGGGAAGAGAAGTATCAACGGGGAGACCTTTGGCAAGAGGCACAAAGGGTTTGTGGGAAAGAGGAAAAATTTGCCTTTAATGGAGGGACCAGAGTGAGAATTAGGCCTCATTCTAACCCTTTACACAAAATCTAAATGGATTTACTTGGAGCTTTGTAAAGCATCTGTCCAAGGCTGGATTTTTCCTAATACCAGTTGCATTTCCTTTTGCTGTTTTTCCAGTCCCCCCCGCCTCCTCCACACACTTGCTTTTTATGATCAAAGCTCCATTCTTTAAAGATATGCCAATGCCTTGTAATAATGCTCAGAAGAACCCCTATGGACAACAGTTCTGATTAGATGCTGAAGAATTCTTTAATTCTCTTCATACTTATTACTGTTAGGAACATTGTGTTGATAAAAGGTGTGGCTTTTTTCCCCGTGCTCTTACTACTTATTCTTTGGCTCCCCTCCTTCCCAGACACTGCGCTTATTCTTTAAGGTTTCACGTTTTCTTGTCTTATACAAACTTGGTTCCTTGGTTCTTGCTTTCAATTCATTCTTTTATCTTCTGCAGCGCTCAATGAATGCTTAAAAATAATAAATATTAATAATAGGGCTCTTTGAACCAGCAGGTTCTTTGCAGCTTAAACTCACCTTTCCCTGCTGCTTATCCCCTATTAGAAGTTGCTATAATCTGAAGATTGTAGCTGTAATAAGTTCTGAAGCAGTGGCTGGGTTTGTGACAAGCGTAGGATTATAGCTCCAGGTGGGGAAGTGGCAGCAGGAACAGAGAACCTCAAAGGCATAAATATGTTGTTCCAGTTGAAATATTCTTAGCAATAAAGGAAGAGAAGCCAGCAAAATTTAGTGTGGGAATAGAGCTATTTATCTAGGTTTCCATGGAGTGTCAGTGACCTATATAAGGTAATCCTGTACTGCACATAAAAAATGCTGTGTTTAGAAATAGAAAAACATTCTTTCTGGAGAACACAGTTTAAGAAGACTGTACTTTTGGAGATTCTTTCAAGCCGTTTCATAGGAAGTGTCTTAAATCAGCAAGACAAACTATGACATACATCTGGGGTATTACTGTGTTTTCTTTGAATTCCTTGTGGAGACAGGTTTACCTCTCCTCAGAGCTACAGAAGAAGAAGATGCTGTCTGCCCCCGTGTGTAAAATTGTCCACATAATGTACAGCCCAGGCTCCAAAGCTTTTTGCCACACACATATACTCACAGGCACATGCTCTTTTGGATATCAGCAACATTTTTACTGTCCCAGACTAAGGAATGAATAAAGTAAACATGAACGGAGAGTGTGAGGTTTTCCCACCATACCTCCTTTCCTCTGTTTAACAATACAAGCTACTGAAGTAGGAGAAAAAGACAGAATCCTGAGTTGTCAGGGCAAATTTTATGAAACCTTACTTGTTTCATCTATGCCACGTTGCAGTGACCCTACTTAGGGGAGACGGGCTGTTCCTAAGCAGAACCTCTGTTGGGTGGGTTGCTTCCAGGCTTATGTCTTCAGCAGAAACCACACTGGTTACTACTTGAGGCTAGAAGTGGCTAGGAATCTTCAAGGAAACAATTTGCCTGCAGAAAACGCTGATTTATTGAAACCGTTACTGCTTTGTGGGAAAGGGTTGGTCTCCACTCGGTTCTGCTTGGGTGAATTTCTTGCATGTAGGATAGAATTTCTCAGTCAAAACAGATAGGAGCCAAGTGGTTTGGGTTTTTCACCTATGCTGTCATGAATCCAAAACAGAGTCCTGAAAGCAGGTTTCGTACATGCCAGAAATGCCTTTCCTAACCACAGAACTGCTGTTCTAGAGCACATGGGTTTATGTGTGAAAGATTCCAAGGCACGTTCCAAACTTTTGTCCCTATGTGAAACAAAAAAATATTTCGAGTCTCAAAAACCGTGGTTCCCTCCAAAAACTGAGTTCCCATCCAGGTGTCCCTGTGCCTTCTTCAGTGGCCTTACTATCTTTCCTCACTGCTTCTGCAGGTTTGTGTCTCCCCTGGATGTGCTCTTGTGGAGTGGAGTAAAGAATCTCTGAAGACCTTGGCAAAGCAATCAGCTTGTCAGTGACAGGAGGAGAAAGACTGACCCTGAAGCACTGCTGGTGTATTTTGTCAGGGTCAAGGCTGTATAAGGCTATACAACTCCTAAACCACAGCTTCCTCTGAGGAATATTATTAGAAAATCACCTTAAGCAGCCAAGGAAAATATAGCTGAACACTGCTGATATGTTTGTGCCTGGGCCATTGTTGTTGGGCTGGGTTGGAAAAATAATGCTTAGGGCAAGAGAGGAGCTGCTTGGAACAGGAAGAAACACTCTTGTGCTGGTTTGACTGCAGTGAGCTCAGCAAAGGCAAGGCTAACACATGGTTTCAGTAATAGGCCTCTTCCAATTTCTTCTATCCTTGTATTTTATGGAGAGGAGAAGAAAGTAGTCCTGTCTTGATCCTTTCTTAATTCTCCTAGGAGAGTAAGGAGATAACAAGGAGGAAGTCAAGAGGGGATCTCAGCTAAGCTGGGTGTGTGTTTAGTGAGGGTGCTTGTTCTCTGTGGTTGTGCTGTGCACCACCAAAGACCCTGGATCTGGTTATTCCAGTGCAGCTCAGCTCCCTGAACGTCCTGAATGCCGTGCTCTGTGCTGCTTGGCTGCCAAGGGGAGCTTTCCGGGGATCCCTCTGTCATAAAAAATGGGATTGCAAAACTGAGGTGTGCACTCCAGTTCTGATTATATGGGAATGCCACTCTGCCCTTACTTTGTATTTTGTTCTTGCCATTTTTAGAAAAGGGCGGGGGGGGTGGGTGGAATCTGAGGGTTGAAGCTTCATCATTGCACAGACAAAGGCAAAACACTCCTCTTAAAGGCAAAAAATTCCAAGCCTTTGCTGTGTATTTGAGGTTTAAATAATGGGAGTTTCCTGTTTCAGAGAAGCCAAATTCATCCTCAGATGGCCTCCACTAAACTGTTTTAAGAAGACTTGTGTTCATCTTGTGGTAGATGAGGAGTCTGAGCTTGCCTCTTTGGTTTCACCCCTCCTTTTCCTTCAAGTTAAATTAGGAGGCATAAGGTGTTTACAGCACACAGAAGCAGCAGTGGAAGGCCTGACCTAGTGGAAACCAGAACCAGGATTACCATACAGCTTTTTGGATGCAGCATAACATTTGGATCCACAACAGTCAGCTCTGCAAATCACATAATGTCAAAGCAGTCCTGGATGTGAAACGAGCTCCACTGTGCCTGTCTGTCTGCAGAGATGCAGACCCCAGAGACAGTGTTTGAAAGAACAAATAAAAACACCATAAGCCTTGCTTTTATGGGGTTTTTTTGGTAATAAACAGGCAATAATTTTCTTAAAATATAAGATGACAATAATATCTTAATATGTTTCCACAAAAAATTGATATAAGAAAAGAAAATATTTCTCTTAAATTAATCAAGTCCAAGACCTCTATGACTGAAATGACAGCAGGTTTCTAGTCTTGCTTCTTACGGTTACAGTCATCAAAGGAACCTTTAAAGGAACCTCTAGGAGGCTGATTGCTAAGGTTCCCTAGATCCCCAGGAAGATAAAGGTAAGCTGCTACCTTTCTTCAGAGCCTTCAACTGTGCTCTCAATGATAGCTGTAATTTGGGAGTTATATGAGGCCTTTTTAAGGACTCCACCTTTTTCCCTAAAAAGTCAGGTTGCATCTTCTAATCACTGAATGACCAGACTGCTTTGCATCCATGTCACATCCAAATTCTGCCCATTTATTAAGTGCACCTAAATTATTGGGAAAAGCAGGCTATTGATGTAGGACTCACTCTTTTCTTCTGAATCCATGATGGTGAATTGAAAAAAAAAAAAATTGGCTAATCTGCAAATAGTTCCAGCAAGCTGAGATCTTAGATATATGATTGAGCTACGCTGTAAATTTGTCCTGCTGAAATAAAGTCAGGCTGCACTAGGATAGTGTTGCAAAGGGTTTGCCATAACCCAGAGCAGGGCTGCGTGCTCCAGCTGTTCCCTGAGACTGGCTTGCAAAATCCTTTCTGTGGCTGGAGCTGCGTTCTTGTGGACTTCAATGTCACCGTCTAGCACATGTCGTTCGAAGCTGAAGGAGCCCAAGAGAAGCCATGCAGTGGATCTGTTTCCCTTAACATCCTACAAGATTACACCTGTAGACTGTCCTTTAACTAGAAGCTACAATCTTCAGCTGTAATCCTGGATTCTTTATGGAGTGCAACCATATAGGGTGGGACCAAACACTGTTTTTTTAAATGGAATATGATTAAATGTAAGACTGCATGAGTCTGGCTGTCTTGTAGCTTTGTAGATAGCTCTTCATGGACAAGATTTGTTTCTTCTTTTCCCTTTTCTGTTCTACTATCCCTGAGCTTTTCTTCCTTGTGATGAATTCTGCTTAAGTAAAGCAAGGATTTGTCCAGATACACAATTGTTTAGGAAGGAGGTGGTGACACAGATGCATTTGTTGGAACTGATGATAAGGTAATTTTCTCACCCTTCCAATAACTGCAAATGCATTTGAAAGAGGATTTGCAGTGCTGGTAGCATTTGCTGTTGTGTGTACACCCCGAGACAGAAATCGGAGATTGACTGGTGGATAATGAAACGGTGCACTGTGCCTGAAGGAACAGATTGGGCAGGCATCTGAACTATCCCTGGACTGGCCCAACAGAATGAGTCAGTTGCTCAGAATTTTTCTGGCAGATGCAGCCTCTCTGTTTCATGTCACAGTAATTATCTACCACTTGTTTATCGAGTGTCTGTGTGGTCCACATTATCTGAACATCTCACAGTTGCAAACGGATTATATCTTTGTAGCACCTTTTTGAGGCAGAGAATTCTTCTTTTTACTGATGTAAGTGAAATTACTTGCTGAGGGTATAATGGGAAACTTGTAACGCACTAGAAAATAAGAGAATAGCAACTACCCAAATTTTGCTCCTAGGAAATACAGCTCAGGTTTAAAAAATGGCGAGGGAGTATTTCCTGTATCATAAGAAGATTTTTCCCAGCTAAATAAATGGCTTGCTTTGCTGTGGTCTTGGAGCCAAATGTCCCAAGTAACTCAATGATATGTTGCTAAGGCCTTTTCTTCTTTTGGCTGTGTTAATTGTGCTGTTACTAAATTTGGATAGAACACCTTTTTCTCTGCAAATGGAGCTCTATTTGGAGATATTTGGAGTTTTTTGTGGGAGGAAGTTGGGGCGAGGCTTGGTTGACAGTTTTTTTCTCATAGAAAATAAAGATCTTCTGAAGATTTGGAAGGAATGGGGTTGGGGCCGGGTAAATTTTTACCTCAGCCAAATAGTCAATATTTCATGGTTTGGGATATGCATTACAGCGTGGGAGACTACAGGTGGTGGCCCTGATATCTGAACCTTCTTTCCCACATAGTACTGCAGTGCATTCACTGCTACTCTTTTTTTCTTTTGAATGTCAACTTCTTACTGGTTAAATTTCCTCAGAAGTGTGCACAGGTGCATAACAAGCATTTTCCTTTGAACAGACTGTTCTTTTCAGACTGTTTCCCCCCAAAAATAGTGTTTGGGAAGAGCATATAATCAGGCCTAATAGCCCTTAACAAGTTAGTGACTTCTTGAGTCCTGCCCTTTAGTGGTATCTGAGGAGTGATGTGGTTCTGAAGCATTTGCCTGCTTTCACTGCAACAAACCTAATCAAAGCCACAATGCGAGATGGCCTCTTTCTCTGCCTCGAGGCACTCCCGGGTGCTTCCTTGAGAAAGCAATTTGCTTTGGAGTTATTAAAACAGCACATGCTGTAAAAAAAATAAAACAACTTCCCAGGCACAGGTGTGGAGCTGCTGAGTATTAATGCCAATTGTGCAGTTCAAAATCACAGCTTTGTTCTCGAGGTTGTAATAGTGTTAAAAAATTCAGCCTTGATCTTGATGAGAGCTCAAGTCCCTGAGCTTGTGTGGAATCAGGGTCAAGGTTTTTAATTTGTTCGTTCTTCAGAGATGCTGAGCACCTTCTGTGGCAGCTGAAATCAGTGGAAGCTGTGTGTGCTCAGCATTTTGGAAGGAAAACAGCGTGTGCATGTGTTGTGAGCTATGATGTACAGAAGCCAGGATCTCTAGGGGTTTGTAGCATCTAATAAGATGCCCCCTATAGTTGTTTCTTAATTAAGCCCCAGACACCTTACATGGCTTCTCTGAACTTCAGGACTCTGCTTTTCTCAAGCATATTTGAGGCTTCTAGCCTGGCAACTCCTTGGGGCTTTCTATTAAGGTATTAAGGGGAGGAAAACCAGTTGGTTGCCTCAAGCTGAGGAGGAAATGCTAGACTTGAAGGATTATCTCAGTGCAATGAATTTTAAAGACTTTTTGCTATACATGTGTGGAAAGCTATCAAAATGCTAATGGTTCTGCTATCTTTTTTAACCCTTTCAATATATGGAGCTAATGGAGGGGGGGGGAAGTGAGAATGACGCTATTCAAGTGTAAAAGGACAGTTAGAAATTAAGTTTCAAGTCGCTTTTCATCTGTTAGCCACTTCTCCCAGCTATAAGGAAGACTGGTGCACCCATCATTTGGACAGACCAATTCTGTATGCACAGTCGAGCCCATCTGCAGGTGTGGTGTAGGCCAGGTGCAACCAGCATCCTACGGGAAAGGCTAGCACAGGGCTGAAGAGCTCCTATTGGCGCCCACCCCCCCCAAAAAATGTGAGGTTGGAACCAGGTTACTGTGGCTGGATGATTCCTGCAGCCCCTTCTTGAAGTGATTCAGGTGGCAGCGTGGAGTCTTGGAGCTTCCCCACCCACTTTGTGGGACAGGCACCCTGCCTGCAGTGTGAAGGATGCCTCTGTTGTGGGGGAGGTCTGCGTGGCTGCCAGCATCTGGGGAGGTCTGCCCCTGCCTGAGCAACTCATCCAGCCAGGAACATACCTGAGGGCCCTGGGCCTGGACCGTCCTCCCTGCACAGACTGAACACAAGTGTCCTACAGTAGCACAGGTTCTCACCAAGGACACTCTGGTTCTCCTGGGGCCTTGCCTCACCATGCTAAGCAAGGGAAGGCACGGGCTCTGGGTGGACACACAGGCCAGAGCACTGGGAATGTTTTCTCCGTGGCTGCTGTGAGCTGGGCAGCAAGGCTTGTCTAAGATGCTGAGCAGGTTCTGTGCTTGCAGTAGCTCTGCACGGCTGGGGCTGCTCTGCTGTTGCTGCCCAAAGTGGCTGGGCTGGTTAAGTCTGTGCAGGAGGCAACCAGGCATGTTCCTCTGGGGATAGTGTCTGTATCTGTGAGGAACTGCTGTTCCATTTATTTAGGTTTCTGGCTGAAGTTTTGATGTGTTAGGAATATCTCATTCAACTCTACAGAGATTCTGTTAATGTTCTGCTTTGGAACCAGGTAAATACTTGACTAGCCAATGATATAAATAACTGAAATTGTGTGTTAGTAGACCCATGAGGCTCAGTCATTCCTTTAGCTGTCTCTGAAATATGTTAGAGCAATGGGTCTGTCTGTGCTTATCTTTCTAATCAGGACTAGCCAGGCAATTTTAGCCCTCAGGAGAGCCCGAATCACTGAGCTGCAGGGCTATCTTGGCCATTAAGCTTATGGCTTTCAGGTTTCAGTGAACCTGTAATGTTATTTATTTATTATTTTTAAGGCATATTTACTGTTAAATATGAGCTACCAGCTTATTTCACATCTTCAAAGCATCAGTCTTTTCCATTTTGCAGCTGAAGTGTTTGGTTGCCCACAGGTATCCCCTGGGGGCAGCAGCAAGGGCAGGCAGTATGGAAAGGATTGCTGCAGGGATTTGAGGTTGGGACTAAGGAGACACTGGATAGGGCATGATAAAGAGACTGGATGGCAGTGAGACTCTGTGGAACAGGCTTTTCCCTCATCTGACATGAGTATGTTGAGGTGTCGTATAGCTTGGGGCATCCTAAGGTAGACTGGATAGGACAGTGGGGAAGTCATCTTTAGGGAAAATTGTTTTAACTTGGATTGTTCTAAATAATATGAAGATATGGCTGGTGCATGGTGCACAAAGCATTATGTCGACCATGGTTTCCTGTTTTGCTTTCAGCAAATATATTATTTCAAGTCAGTGTGTGTGAGAAGAAATAGCTATTCTATTTTTTCCCATCATGGACAGTTACAATTCACTTGCCAAGTATTCACCTGGTTCCAAAGCAGAACATTAACAGAACATTCACTATCTCATGTATATTTAAAAGCTGTTTTCAGCGGACTCTTTTCTCTCTAATTCTTACATTTCTCAATGGGTGGCTTTAGGAATTGCAAACAATATTTTTTTGATGAGAAATGATTCCCCCTGAAATTTTTGTGAGCACTGGGAAAAAATAAAAACTCTACCTTTTTCTAATCCTTATTTCTCACAGAAAGTGCTTTTTGCTTAATCTTGAAAATTTAAGGTTGCATGAATAAACAGGTGACTCTTAATGTGTTCATAGCTGTTTTGCGGACATGAATTTTAAACTGTGCAACTTCTTTGCATTTTCCATTTGGGTGTTTGTGTGTGCAAAAAGAAGGGAGCTTGGGCTGCGTTCTTCTACTACAATCCCTCCTTCCATGCTAGAAGATGGTGGTGTTGACAGTGGGAAAAGTAGGATTTACAGTGGAGTGTAAGTACATGACATGTCAACGTCACTTCTCTGATTATGTATGCAGGTAATCTCTGCAGATTAAATGCTAAGCACAAATGCAAAACAAAATCCTCTACGATGCCTGAAGAAACGTGCCATGTAGAGTCAGGCTTTCGGATGAGCCTGTGAAGCAGGTTGCTGGGCTGGCCAAAAGGGCAGTGGGACATGCAGGCATGGTCTGTAAAGGTGTTTATTGGAAGGGAATGGGTCACCCTCTTTGATAGATAGCTTCTGCTTTTGTTGTTGTTGTTGTTGTTGTTGTTGCATGCCTGCATAATTTTAAAACTACAATTCTCCTTTATTTTGACTTCATGGGAAAAGAAGGGATGCAGAAGTGCTGCTTAACAGCAACCACAGTCTAAATCTTGCAAGTTGCCATCTTGCAGAAATTGGCTGTGGATTCTCTGTGTTTACTAGTTTATATTTCTGAGGTGAGGAGAGTTGTAGGAGATGCAGCCATGACAGTAAACAGGTAAAGTTCCCTATTTGCTCATACTGGACATATCTCTGCTCTCCTATCAGAGAAATGGAGGTTTAAAATATTGAAATTGTTGTGCTCTAAAGGATTTCAATCTTCAGTGTAGCAGCAATTATTTCCACCAAGAATCTTTGTGTTTCCAGGTTCCCAAGACTGAAGATACCTTACCCCAGGACATGTAGCAGCATGATGGGTAGAACACCCTCTGGGAAAGAGAAAGTTCTCAGTTCAAATATTGGCTTGAACTTCAGGCGAAAAGCCTATATGAACCATTCTGAGGTATTCCAGAAGCCAGGCACTCAGTCAAATTACTTGTTGGATGAGCTGTGGTTGTTGTCCGTGTGTGTGGTCTTAGCCCATGGCAAGTGAAAGGTAATGCAATTTAACTAGGCTCTATCACTGCTAAATTAAATTACCTCACATCGTCTGCAGGGGATGAGCATGCACACAGAGAGCTACCACAGCTCAGCTGATGCTCAGCCTACTCTTACTGCAGTGCACCACAACTTTTTTGGGACCTCCACTTGGGAGTCCCAGCAAGCAAGCAATAGGCAATAGCCAGATGTAAGGAGAAGGAAATAGAATTATGCCTCCATTGAGAGAATGTAGTCCCTAAAAATTGCCACATTTTTAGTTTGGGAAGTTCAGGTGGCTGCATTTGAGGTTGATGGAAATAGAGGTTTTCTGGAATTACTGTACCTATTAAAAAAAAAAAAAAAAGCCGTTTCCAGCAGATGTTGGCTCACTTGCTGGTAGGGAGGTTCTTTTACTTGTAACAGGCAGTGGTGCCAAACACATTTTTTTTCTCTTGGAATGTGTTTCCTGAAAGATTCCTTTCATCTGCAATGAATTCTTATGCTTTAAACGCAGGAAACATTAATAGTTTTTTTTCCAAATACCTGTGAGAACTTCTTTTTAAATAAATTGAAATTGTTCCATTTGATAGCAGACCAAGGAGCAGTCTGTCCTCACTTTCAGTTGCTTTGTCTCTGGGATCACTGTTCCTTGTCTAGGAATACCAAGAGGTGCTGAATGATCTGACCGTGCCATGGATAATGCAGCAAGCTTGGCAGCCTAGAGGTGTGTCCAATTTGACTTCCATAATGGGATTTGAAAGGGAGTTGATGTAAAGTGGTGTTAAAAGGACACAGGAATCCGTTTTGGCTCCTTGGCCTTTACACTAGGAAGAGCCAGCTTTGGCAGAAGCCTCTGTAGCCAGTCTGTGTCAGCTCAGCCCCATGAGACCAAGAATCGCAGGCGATGCCTTTGTTCTGGTGGGCAGTGGGAAGGCCTCACCTTGGTCTGACCTGATCCCCAGGGGCTCTCAGTGTGAGGGTGGCAAGGTGGGCCATGCCAGCTTCAGAACCTCTAAGAGGAGAGGGGAACAAGGGCTTGCTCAGAGGAGATGCCGAGTCCCTTGTCCCCAAAAACTCGGTAGTGACCACGATCATGGTGATAGGCAGTGCTCTCTGCGGGCCCAGTGGTTATCGTCTCCATGGTTTGGTACTGGTGGGGTGGTGCTGGCAGCACCACTGCACCGTGATGATGGAGCCAGGGTCACAGGTGCTTCTGTGTCCTTGTGACCTGGTTGTTCATCCTGTTTTCTTCCAAGCCAGGACTGGAATCTCCTGTTATTGACTGATAAAAGCTTTTGGGCTGAAAATTTCCCATTCATATAATCTCCCAGAAATCATCCCAAGTGTGACAAACCCTCTTTCCAGCTCCAGTCTCTCCTTTGCTGTGATTTCCTGGAAACCAGGGCTGGAATGTGTTTCTTAACATACATGAAGTTTAGCATCCGTTGTTGGTGACACAGATCATTGCACATAGAAGAACAAATGTGCAAGTTCATGCACAGCCTGCTTTCACTGCACAATGAAGATGTGGTTAAATGGGAATTAGGATTAATACTGGATTTAAGATTCTCGTAGTTGGCTGGTAATAGCCTAATCTCCTCAAAGGCTGCAGGCAGGCTGGCAGCATTCAGCTCAAGGCCAACGTTGATTGCAAAACCTGAAAGAAATTGAATTTTGATTCTTAGAGCACTTTAATCGTACTCTTTCAAGATAGGGATGGGAAGAGCATGTACTATCTCAAATGCAGCCTTTTAATTTCTTTAATGTATGATAGTCACCTAGGCTTCTAGTCTGATGGACGTTTGACAGTAATATTTTTCATTTCCTTTTGTAAAAGTTTAGGGATTCTGATTGATTTTGGAAATGTATAAATTGCATGCTGTAAGTTGATATACCAAACTCTTCGTATAGGTAGAGTGAGATAAATGCAAGTAGGGCAGCAAACACTCCCCAGTTTAAAGTGTTCAGAGTGCTAAATGCCTTCCAGGTAAGGAGGCCTGTGTACCTATTAAACTGTGGAGCTCCTGGGTGTGATGTGGTCAGTTCAGTCCAGCCTGGTTTGTTTTTTGCTGTGGTAGAGATGACTGGTGAGAAATGCATTGCTGAGTCTGTGCAGGTCCAAAAATGAATCACTACATTTTACATTAAGGCCCGTGTTAGAAAACAACATGTTTTAACATGAAGTGTTGATGCTTCTCCCGTTTATTGTGGCTGCCATTTTTCTGTGTACCTAGTCAGTCTATTCTGGAAGTCAGACATTTAGTTATCTAAATATCTTGTTTCTGCAGATGAATCTTAAGGTGGAGTTTATTTAGGCTTAGTCCTGCACTGTTAAACAGGACAGAGGTGTAGAGTTTGCCTGTATAGCTACTTTTGATTCCTTGTTTCCAGCTTTCTCTTTGATAGCAGTTTTGATTAGTTCTGCCCAACCACTGAGAGCTGTCCTTTGCAAAATGCTTTTCTATCTGTGTCACTGCTTGTGACAGCCTGGCAAAATGTGTCTGCTTTTCCTTTGTTTTAAATCAACAGCCCATCCTGTGGATAGGTCCCTTTATGGGGGGTTATCAAAGGTCTCTACAGTGTGATCATGGATGCCACTGTCATTCAAAGTGGTTCTGAGCCAGGGAAGATGGAAGGAGCAGAGGCACATTGACTAGATTTGAGTGGAAAGCTTGTGGAATGCTGCTGATACAATTCCATATCCATATTGCTAAAAAGAATGAGTTTTCTGCAGAGGTGGTTGATGAAGTGCCTTTAACTAGACCTGAATCCACTCTTATCAATTTGTTTTTTCTCAAGTCTACTTATTCAAACTCCACCTAGATAGATTTTTTGGATTGCTTCTCTTTCCTTCTGTGTTGGTCCTCCTTGCTTAGGTTGCCTTTCTTCTCTCTGTTGCCTTGTGTAGAGCCTGTTCTCAAATAATCTTATTAATCTTTTTAGATAATCTCTAAAACACTTACCATCAAGCAGGACATTTTTTCTGAGGTATGAAGTTTCCTTGCATACCTTAAGTCACCTGGCTCTCAGCATGTGAAATTGAGAAATGCACTGAACGTTGTCCTTTCCAAGGCTCAGGGCCCACATGATGACCTGATTGAAATTTGAAAGACAGTGACTTTATTTAATTTATTAATGCGTGTCTCTGCACCCACTGTTCTCAGAGTAAAAGGGAGCATCTCAAACATTAGGCCAACTGGAACTCAGGTCTCTACTGGGCTCTCAAGTCCCTTAAAGCACAAGCTGTTTGAGGTCATGTTGATGGGAAAATTTCTGTTCTGTTTTATAAAAGCCGTAAGCCAGGCAAGTCTTTGGTCTTTCAGCTCTATTCCCTTTACTCTTCAACAGAGATTAATGGTAAGGAACAGTGGATATAGAGGGAACGTGGGCGAGCCTGGCATCCAGCAGCAAAAGTTAGTAGAGATGCATGAACTGTACCAGCACAAGAAGGTTCATTTTGGTTGGTGAAAAGCAGCCAGCTTTTGCTGACTCTAAGAGGCCTTATCCCTCTGCAGAAGTCAAAAAGCTTGGTTTAAAGCTTGCAGCAATTCATGGAAGTGCCTTGTGAGCATCTTAAAACGGTTGTTTTGTTCAGTATTATGACTGGTTGGAAGGCTTGGTCTGTGGTTTTCTGATGTGTGGTGGGAGGTGGGAAAGACTGCTCAGAACAGCAGTGTGTAATGAGACAGTGCCATGCTGGGTGAGGCATGTGGGGGTGAAGCTCAGGGATTTTTAAGCCTGTTAAAATTCAAGAGAACATGCATTAATGCTATTGCTTGCTGTTGTAGCCTCTAGCAAGATAGGGAGCTATTAAACCCCTCTGAATAGAAATAGGGGTGAGGGGGAATATCTGATAACTTCAGCTTGTATCAGTTGTACAAATTACTTGGAGGATAGCAGGCACAGGCATAGTGTTTAAAAAAAGAAACAAACAACAAACAAAAAAAAGTCAAGCCAACAGGAACAACAAAACCCGCTTGACACGCGTTAGGATGTGCCTACCAAGAGGATACACAGGTTTTCATGCTGGCTGAACAGTGCAAGAGGGAAAAAGGTGCCATGCTGACCTGTAGTTGCACCCTGATATGTAGGCTAAGCACTATTTGAAGTCAAGGAATTTTTGGTTGCTCTTTTGGCCAAAGCCTTGGCACTATAAAAACACAGTGGTGCTGGTAGAGATGAAGGGGTGTGAATACACTTGTGTCTTGGTCTTGGTACCTTAGAGAGCCCAGTGATAGAAATGCATCTTATGACTGCACAGCGGCACTTTCTTATTATTCCTTCAATGAGTCCACTCTGTGCTCAGCACTGAGACTGACAGAGGCCCTTTACCAGCACTGAAGCTGCACCTCAAAGCTAATTCTGCTCAGCACAGATCTCACCGATGATGCTGTTCTTTTCAAAGCATTTGCAGCCTTGCCTGTGGAAGGCCAGCCAACATCACCACAGCTAGTACTGCTCCACCACTTTTTATTTCAAGTTCTCCAACTGTGGCCAGGCATGCACAGCCCCTGCTACTCTGCTGTGCCCTGGCCAGCCCGGTGTTCTGTTGCAGATGAATGTGGTGGGATGATCTGTAAACACTGCTGTGCGTTCTGATGGTGAATGTTTGCAAGCTGTTTGCACAGCGTTACTCATTTATCCCCCCCCCCCCAGCCCCTCCAAGATCGGCTTCTGCTTTATCACTCCTGGTAAGCTGGTGTGTGATCGGAGGCAGAGCCATCAGCCAGAGCCGAAGGCAGGCAGGAGTCCCGAGTGCATAGTTTGGGGGCAGCTCGGTTTCTTTCCTGATAAGCCTGTGCCTCTTGCGGCAGTACAGTGCACACTCCTTTTAAACTGTAATCATAATCCTCTTTGCAGCCGGCGCTGCTATCCCCACAGGAAGCATTAGCAATATCACAAAGTGCGGAGACTTCATTGTTTTCCCCTAATCTGCAAAGGGAACTGAGACAAGACACAGGAAACTTTAACCTATTCCGTGCCTCAGTGGCAAATAATTAGCTTCTTACTGAGTGGGAAAACGGGGGAAGCCTCTTAGTTAAGATAAAGTAAGCACAAGGCTCACAGGCTTATCTTGCTCTGTGGAATTCGGGAAAGGACATGTCCTTGAATTCGCCTGTCTGGCGTGCCCGGATTTTGTGTTTGGGAGAAATGAGTCTATTAGAGCTGCCCTAAGTCATTGCTGGGAATGAGACACCTCTTGCCAGGAAATGCAGTAGCCATGCTTTTGTTTAAGATCCTGAACAAAAGGCTCTGGATGCTTAATAATGTGCAAATTTGGGTGGGTGGGATATGGAGAAGGTTAATAGGGCAGGCTAACAGAGGAGGAGCTGAGTTTGAGAGAGGAGGGGAGGAACGCCGAGGACATGGCAGCAGACAGAGAGAAGCAAAACAGGAAAAGCAGCCCCTTTTTGCCATGTTAAACTTAACTTAGTCCCCACTGGCATTTCTGGGGTAAGTGCAAGCTGTGTCTCAGAAAATAATGATATTTTCAGCCATGGCTGTGTGAGAGGTCACAGGGCAGCTCCGAGGGCTGTCGGTGTGCAAGTCTGAGTGCTGTGTAAGTGCTGTCCAGACACTGACCCATCACAAGGTGGGACTGGCTGTGGGAGTGCTTTTGCGGGTGGGAATTCACTTCGGGTCAATGCTTTACCTTTGCGGAATTCATCTTAGCAAGCTGCCTGTCTTGAAAATTTTCTTGTCATGCTTGGGTCTGAGGCTGGGCTGTGCTTTTCCTGAAGAGGAAAAGCTGAAGTGGAAGGAGTTGCCCTGGCCTGGCCTGGGGGGGCACAAATCTGGAATGGTGAATGGTCTGCCTGTACACGTGCTGGGTCTGTGAAAGTCCTTTAATCCAAAATACGACAAGAGCACAGGAACAAAAGAAAATGCTCTCAAAAATAACATGAGATAAGGATCTGGAGAATTTGCTTTTTATTTTGTTCAAGAGTCCCTGGAGACTTCTTCTTTTAAGGGAAGAAATGTAGCTTTCAAGGTCGAGCATTTTTTTTTTTTTAATAGTATGCTCCCCCCTCCCTTTTTTTTCAGACTTCAAAGGCAGTCAGCTGAGCATTTCTTAGGAATGTTACATCTGTTCAGAGTAAACGTGGATTGGTGGGAAGGCACTTTTTCTTCCTCCAAAGTGTCTGAAATTTGTACACAAATTTTCTTGAGACTGTGGTAAACAAAATACAACCTCAGTGGGGTCGGGGCTGAGTGATGCACAGTAGGGAAGGGTGGAAAGCCAGCAAGTGAGAGTAGTGTTCTGCAGAGGCATTTAATTTAAACACAAGTGGGTTTTTTTTCTTGATGCCTTAATAGAAAACAGTTTAATGTCTGTTCCTTTTAATAAAATTGTTTCAGAAATTGAAACTGAACAAATGGACTGAAATGTGAAATAATGCTTGGCCGCTCCTCCTCAAACTTCTAGCTTGTGCTAGCTCTGTACCTGCTGGCATACCTGGCTCGCCCTTTTGCTTTCAGTCTTAACCTATGTGTATCAAAGAGTGAAATCAAAATTTTGCTCTCTGGGTCTAGCGCTTACGTGCTGGTCCTTTACCAACAGATCCAAGACCTATTGGCAGGGGAGGGGCTTTGAATCAGGCACTTGACATGACACAGAAAATGTCACTGTAAGCTTGGAGGATACAGCAGGTGGGCTTTGGGACTGGACTTAGTCTAACACCACTTTGCCTGTAATGGATGGGAATTTATTGCTGATTTTGATGAAAGCTGATGTGTGGCGTTGCTGAGAATGTTTGGAAATCCTCTCCGCAGCAGGACTTACAGACATGATCAGGTCCCAGACAGCCTTGTGCATAACTGCCTCTTCACATCACAAAAGTGTAACTGAACTGTAAATGGTTTTCACACCAATTATTTCTCTCTTGTTTTTGAATAGAATCGGGAGGGGGGTTGTTTATCCCATTTCCCTGGTGCAGCTGAAACTCAGAGCAACAAGCTTGTGCTGAAGCTGTTGTTTCCTCTGCGTATTTCCCATAAGGAGGCCAAGGAGTGTGAGATGTGTGATTCAGTGTGTGGCTTTGTCACATGCCTACCTAGGCTGAAGATGATAGAAATCTTGGTGCTATCTCACTTCAGGTTGGGTAAGTATATTTTGCTTGTTGCTTTTGTGGGATTTTCTTTTCAACCAGGCTTCTTAAATGAAGATCAGCAATATTTAAGCTTCTGTGTAAATAAGCAGAGAACCTTGGCTTCATCTTTGCTAATCTATTTAACTTTCATCAGCCCAAATATTTACTCTAGTCACTGAATATCCAAGCAGTGTAATTCTGATGCTAAAATTCATGCCCTGAGCAGGCTGTAGATTGACTAATCCTGCAGAATTCCTGAAATCTGTCTGTATAAATAAACTTCCTATATGAAGGATTATAACTAAATGCCGTGAATTCAGATCAGCAAAGGAGAAGTACAGCAGTTGGCCCATTTTTTCTGCTGCTTACTTATGTATTTTTATAAGGTTATTCGTCTTAGTCTAAATAGATGTGTAAAGAAAACTGCAAATACTGAAGCACGATGCTGCCATATACCGCACGAAGAAATTTAACCCTCCGCCTTCTATCAGTTTTCAAATCACCATCAGCTTGATTTACCCAGACTGTTGAAATTGTTATTCCTTTTGGGTATGGCATTTCTGGAGAATCTGTGTTTTGTAGGTCTTTGACCTCTTCCTGCGATGGGGCAATGTGAAGAGTTCATTAAACAGTATCAGAAACACAAAATTTGTAGCTCAGCTGCTGCAGATGCCCCCCCAGGCACATTCCCCCAGCTGCAGAGCAGAGCCTACAGCATCCAGATTTGTAAGCAGCAAAGCTGACATCTCAGGACTGGTGTGTGGTGTCCACTGCAGGCAGTACTTAATGAGACCCCTGTGTAAACCTATTGGTATAGGCATGGTGTAAGCAACCTTCTGAGCAGCTCGGCTTCTGTCCTGTTACTGTGTTAATTACCTGTCTTTGTGAGATTAAAGTGCAGACTTATTTGGGATCCTTACCTTGGAGAAGTTCTGTAAATATCCCGTCGTGTTGCCCTGTCTGTTACTGGACATTGTTCCAGAGATGTGAAGGCTATAAACACCCAGGGGACAGGAGTTAATTTGGCTGTTTTAAATGGAATAACTAAAAACAATGAGATCAAGCTACAGAAGTAAAGTAAAAACGTTATGGAGTTTGTGGAGGACTTCACGACAGCATTGGTCATTAGGTTCATGAGAAGCTAATGCATACTGTCTGAGAATTTTGAGAGAAGATTTGCAAAAATTAAACAACAGGGGAGCCAGCAGGATGAAATTGTTCCCTATTGGCAGGGAAGGGTCTCAGCCAATTTTACTCTGTTTTTTGCTTACAAGATTCTGTGTAACTTCTTCTAGAAAACTAGAAGGAAGTAATTGCTCAGCTGCTGTAATATCAGGAGGAGGTCTAGCCTGGAACCTGTGCTGTTCATGGCCACTTGGTCCTAACAGATAGTTCTCTTTGCTGGAAAAGGACCAGTAGGGGAAGAATTGCACCTCGCTTTACTTGCCAACAGGCTCCATAGGGAAATTCCTTCTCTGTCCCATGCTGGGTTAGTCAGAATTTAACAGTGTATCTGGGTAAGAATCACTGCAGTTAGGCCGCTAATCTCATTTCTGTCCTCAGATAAGATTGTTATCAGAGTAATTGTCTGTTTGCTCCCCCTTCCGAGTCTAATCAGAGAGGATTGTGCCAGTACCTCCTGGGGCAGAGGAACTTGGATGTTGATTGCCCTCAAAAGATGGAGAAAATCCTCAGTGTATATTTAATGTAAACTTCAGTTTTGGTAGATGTTCACAGGAAAATCACCTGGAAATAACTTGCTCAGACATGTCTTGCACTTTTCACAGCAATATAAATGTTCTGGTTTAAAGTCTAAGTTTAGTCAGGCATGTTCATGTAGTGCATGCTGTGGTGAGTCTTTCAGAAGACAATGCTGTGCACCAGGAAAACTGGTATTTTCTCAAGCCCTGGGACAGAGCAAGTTCATGTCTGCAGAGAATGCATACTCTTAGGTGCTCCAGCCAGCAAATAAATCTGAACAATTAGTGCTTTCTGCCCTATTTCAAAGCAAGTTGCGGGAGTGGGTGGATTTTGCTGATGGGTATAAATGAGACTCAAAGATATTAACTTTTCATATATCCTTCAAGTTGAGACTAGAACTAGTCTCTGGATGTGCTTTCCTGAGGAAATGCACTGTTTGTTCTCTTTGTAGAAGTGAGCAAACCACAGGTAATGCAGCACTCCAGTGAGATACGGAAATTATGTGTGTTCCCCCTGTTATATGGGTGAGAAAACTGAGACACAGATGTACCACGGGCTGCTATGGGAGTTGCCAAAGCAGAATTGTGTAGATAAGGTCTGTACCAGAGCCAGCGTTTCTCGTGAGTGCTCCTGATTTCTGGTCTGGGTTACCATCTCCCAGCTCCAATCACCAGCACAGTATGAAAAACAAGATGTGGTCCTGCCCTGAGTGGTGGTGCTGCTGTAGAGATGTTGTCTGGCTTGATCAGACCTGTATCCCTGGATAGTCTGAGGAATCTCTATAGAGCTTTTGAATGTGATACCTAAAGCAAGCTCAAAGGGCACTGGAGAGAGTGCTCAGAGCTGCTCAACTTGCGTGGCTTGTGTGTGAGAACTGCTGAGACTGTCTGATTGAATCAGGCTTAAAGGGTGTTGAATGAAGCAGGTTCTTTCAGGCACATGCAAAAGTCATCTTGGGGGCCTTGAATGTGGCATAGTCAGAGCTGCTTCTAACCTAATGGGTGCTTGGTGTGCTTAGTGTGGGTATTCTCTTAAACTTTTATTGCATAGTTTGCTGCTTCCTGCTCCATTAGACTTCAAATCACTAATTGTAGTGGTAGTTTCATGGCTATAGTGTCCCTTTTAGCAGGAACTGTAACCACTTTCCATTTGCTGGATGACTTAACTGATGTTGCTCTCTTTTTTACAAAAGAGAGAAACAGACTTGCTGAAAGAGAGAAAGAGAAACAGAAAGATGGAAAAGCTGTTTTTATCTTTGCCTCTATTGCACTGAAGAGATGCCAGAGACAGTGCTTAGAAAAGTGCTTCTGGAACTGGAAGTGATACAATGACATCAGGACAACCAGCAAACAGAGCCTTAGATGACATGTAGGATGGTGTGGCCATCGACTGCCTCCAGAACTCGAGTTTGCATCTCCACACAAAGCTGCAATATCGCCTTACTCAGGCCTAGCTGTGGTGTGTTTGATTTGGCCCTGCCACAGATGTCAGTGTCCAGCAGTAGAGACTGTGGTCTTGAAGGCCCCTTTGTATGGTTTGTGGCCTCATGCACAGGAATTCTTTTCTTTTGACCCCTTTTCCATTACATGTGTTTCTTCTTATGGTTTTTGTTGTGGTTATGTTTTGTTTTTTCACTTGAAGCGTATTTTTGGCACCCCTTTGTCCTTTAATGGGCTCTCATGTTATCAGACACCACAGCTATACATACATTAAATGTGCTTTGTTATCTGGATTTCTTTGTGAACCATTCATATTCCACGATCTTGTCTCCAGCTGAGGAGAGTGTTGTAATTTACTCAGCTACTTCTGCTGGCATAGCACTTCGGAGCCAGCCCTGATTGCATCGCTCCCCGTGTTGCAGTGTGGAGGGTGAAGTTGTACATTAGGGAGCTGTTGGCTGATTTATGAAAAACACGCTTTTGGAGGCTGGGAGCAGATTCCTCTGGAGGGGCTGGTGAGCTGCAGTACCTGCCTGCTCCTTTTCTCCAGTGTTAGCCCTGTGCAGTGCCCGCAGTGCAGGATATAATGCTGTGTCTGCTCCCTTAGCTCCCTCAGCTCATGGTTCCATCTGCCCTGCTTAATGCTACCCTCCCATCTGGCACCCACGGTACCGCTTAGTCAGTCCACAGTAATGATCTTTTGAAGCCATGACTCTAAATCTCTGTCTAGTAGCCCCTTCGTGCTGGGCCTTGCACTGACCCACCAGTTTGCAGAGTGGTGAGTCACAGTTGCTCTTTAGCAAGATTACAAGGCTGGTCTTTGAGTCCTTGAAGGTACCTGTCCCTGTCTAAACTGGGCATTCTGTGGTGAGCAGGGTCTACCTTGAAAATTTATGGAAATACTTCATTAAACCAAACACTAGCAAAATAAGTGTAGCATGAGCCTATTGAAGTTACTACTATGGCTTCCACCAGCGACCATAAAGAGTTTCTAGACTCTATTAACAAGTGAACACAGAAGATGTCAGGCCCAGACTGTCAGCCTGGTCTTTCCATGCTCAGGAGTACATGACGTGACTGAGGAGTCCCTGCATCAGAGTTGATCTGAGGACAAATCTCTTGACGCCTCCAACTGCTATGCTGCCTTTCAGTAGCAGTTGGAGATGCTGAGATAGTTGAGAATTCACCATGAACTAGTTCTACTCAGCTATAAGAATAGCCACGCATAGTGTGAACAGGGGTAACAAGTCTTGCCAAGCAATAGTTTTAAGAGAGATTACACAGAGAGATTTATTGTTGAGGCCAACAACAAATCCATGTGTGAAGCATAGTATCAAAGAGCAGAAAATAAAAGAATAAGAAGAAATATTGTAACCTCTTAGATGTGTTGCAAGGAGATTTGTCTCATTTTTTATGGGTCTTCAATTATCTATGACAACGATCTTTATTTAGTTGGATTAATCCTCAGAGGAGCTGTGCAAACTAGGGACAAGCTTTATATACATATACACCATTTTAGTTAAGATGGCTCCAGCTTGGAACTGAATAGAACTGATTTCAGTGAGTGCTGAGGAAGGCACTAGCCTCCTTTTGAAAGAGAACTTCAGCAGAAATTATTTTGTGTAGGGGGGCACTTGAGTCCTACGAGACACTTTCATCACAGAAGTTGCCCCTTACTCATAAGGAATAAAGGTCAGGAGAGAGGAAATAAGTTTTTAACTAATTACAGGGAGGCATCAGCAGCACATGGGAAAACACAGGGAAAAGAAAACGGTTCAGGTGATCCGGGGAGTCAGGATTCCTTTGAAGTGAAGCCAAAGGTAAACTTTCTGGTTACAACGTGTTGTGGTCTTTCCAGGGCAGAGTTTCTAGCCTTGCTTCCTATTAAACACATCATGTTGTGAATATTTAAGGATGGCTTGTGCCTTTGGGTGTTTCTCAAAAGACAGATGCTAAAGAACCCCTCTTCCTTCTGCTGAATACTGCTGAATACAAGGGGCCTAGTTTATCTTGTTTTTCCAGATTTATTTCTCTTCCATTGCTTGCAGTGGTTTAGGTCTCTTAGTAGTATCACACTAGTGGTGAATCACAGCATTGGAAATACTCTAAGCTCCACAGTTCACAGTTTGTTCCTAGTGAATGTCCCGTCCACTTGAGCTCTGTTCCAAGAGAATCGTGCCAGAGAAAGTTTAGATGGAGGCCCGTCTTCCTATTGCATCCTTTTGCAGGTGGGATCATGATTGCTGCCATTATAATTAGTACTGAGGTCTCCATAGGTTAAACAACATATCCAGAAGTTTCAAGTGAGGCTCTGGCCTCCCAGAGAGAAGAGTGCCAGTCAAATGTGGCTGTGGGTCTCAAAAGCATTCAGCCTTGCCTTGGACACAACATCTAGGAGAGTTCTTCCAGTAGAAGCGAGGAATGGAGGAGACTGATGCTCTGCCAGACTTCTGAATTAGAAACGCTGGACTAGAAGTTCCCCAAGAACCTTTTTGTCAGGACCCCGATTCCTCCAGTAATTTTTGTGCTCTGTCTTCAGCTCTTGCTGCCTTTGAGATTTGTACCTGAACAAAGACTTTGATCACCCTCTTCAGTAATAAAAATCGGCAGCTAGGTTCCTGATGGCTTTTTGCTTCATATTTGCTGCTGCTTCCCATCATCAACAGCAGTAAAGTGGCATGGGGTGAAAATCAGCACTAATTTGGGAGTTAGATTGACTGTGTAATAAGCTTCTCTGTTATTCTTTGGCAGGAGCAACAGCTAATATAAATTTTTTGCTGTCATTTCTGCATGGGCCACGTACCAGCGTCAAAGTTAATCCCTCAAAATTATGTTCCATTATAAATCTCTCTTCACAGATGAAGTGGGTGCAATTAGGCAGAGAGGTCCAGAACCATTACCAAAGAAAAAAACCTTGGAAGGACAAAAACAGCCTGCCTGTGCATCACAAAATGGTGTAACACCTTGCCAGTGACCTCCAGAAAACAGAAGCTCCTTGGCCACAGTGTTCTTGGGGCTTGTTTGGGAGTGAAAATATGTTCTGAATTGAGCAGAATGGAGTTCCACCTTTTTGTAAGTACAAGGTATAGGATCTTAAAAGGAATTTGAAGCAATTTGTGTCAGTTCTCCCTTATTTCTTTTCTTCCAATAACACACAGAATGTTTAATGTCATTATTCCTGCCTGAGCTCTGGGAAATCACAAAAGATCATCAAGACCTTAGTAATAGGCTGAAAAAATCCCCAGCATATTTAATTAGAGATTATTCTTTTGATGTTTGGGTTGATTTTGAGGCTTGTTTTTTATCTGGTTACTCTTGGGTAACCCTCTGTATACAGAACAACTTCCCTGCTTTCATGAATGTCAAAGACCCTCAAGGTTTAAATGTACTGGTGTGGTTAAATTACTTTCATTTTTTAAGTTTCATATTAAATTCTTTTTGGCTAGGGAAAATGAAAATCCCGCTCTGCTGTAACATTCTGACTACTCTGGGCAGGGCTGTAAACTGATTGACTTCTTACCCTCAATTTAGAAACCCAGCATAAAATTGGTGTCTGCTGAAAGTTCCTTCTTGCCCCTTTTTATAAGGGGATGATGACAAGTGACTTAGTTCCTGGGAGTAGCGTTTGGTTTTTCATTTTGGGGAGGTTTTTTGGTTTGTTTGTTTGAGGTTTTGGGGGTTGTGCTTTTGTTTGTTTGTTTGTTTTGTTTTTCCTTTCTGGAATAAACCTTAACTATATTAAATTAAGGTGCATTTCTATTCTTAAGGAACCCAAGCTGTCTTTTCATTCTTGATGTTTTCTTCGGACTGCTGAGCAAATGCTATCAAGTTTACACTGAAAATGGCACTGGCTATGCAGAAAACTGAGAAGTTTGTTCGAATGTACACTAAAAGAGTGCCCTATTAAAAGTCCCATATGTGTGCTGCATAGATTATCTACTTGTTTCTAAGCATAAAGCTTTAGAGACATTGCAAATCCACCCTTAAGTCATCCAACGTGTCTTCACTCAGACTTTTAAAATCAAAGACGATGGCAATATTTTGCTTTATTTTCTGTTCACTGCAAATATTCTGAAATGTTTTACTTTCAGCAGGATTTAGTCCTTCAGTTTGAATTTGATATAATTATTTTCAGAAAACCTGCAAAAACGTGTCTCTGCTTACGCAGCAGTCAAACATGAGTTACAATGCCAGGACAAGGATGAGGTAGACATGAGAAGCTGACCCAATTTTTATCATAAAAAGCTCAACACGGTAATCTGGTTTCCCTGAGAAAGCCCCTTTATTTCATTCATATCTGGCCTGTTGAGCAAAGGTGGGAAATAAATTTATAAATGAGAACAGCTTGCACATGAAGTACTTGCTATTCTGCACATCAATCATTTATCATCTTGCTAAATTCAAGTGTACTAAAGGTCTACTTGGTGTGCTCTTGGCTCTGTTCTATCCTCTTCCATGGCAAGAGGATGTGTGTGTCCTCCACTAACTTATATAACCTTCAGTGGGCTCGAGTCTCCTTCAGGTTGCTGTGTTCTCTGAACCAGGCAAGCAGTCATCACTGATCCTTCTTGAAAATCCAGTGGCTGCTCACTCCAAAGAAGCCTCCTTGACTACTCTTGCTGTGTTTTGCCAAGTACCGGGGGGAGCTTGCAGCATGTGATTACAGCCTGCGTGTGTTGTTCTTCTCCATTTTCCCTATGAGTTTTCTCAGTGTTTTCTCCAAGCATATTACAATGTCTAAGGACGGGGTCAAAGTTCTTTATATATTAGAGTAAAATTGGGTTGAAGTTCTTTTTATGTTGGAGTAAAACAGGTCTGAGGTCACCACTCAGTTCTTACTGTTGTCAATTATGACTTACTGCATCTTTTGTCAGCTACATGTGAGAAAAGCGTAGGGAAACTAACCGAGGTTTTTGTAGTTGATAGAATCTCCAACCGTGGCACTGAACCAAAGAGTAAAAAGCCGATTAACAATGCACTGACGTCAGGCTGCCTTGATGTGACTGAGAGAGTTTTTGTCTGCGAAGACAAATACTGGAATAAATCACTAACTGGTTTTTAACAACTGTGGTGGTTTTGGCCTGGTTTCTGAACTTGGAGGTAGACAAAGAATTGCAACACAGCATCTCATTTTCAAGCTGTTTTGACCAACCAGCAACAGGGTCCTATGTGTGCTGGAGTCTACCAAGACACAAATCTTGACAAGCTCTAAAGCAGTTAATTACAGTGGGTAGCTGATGCTGGAATATGGACCACGTCAATCACAGGAATGGTTTCCTCCTGCTGCTGTACCAGAACAACTCCAGGCTGCTGTTTGGGGTGGCAGTTCAGCTGCCTTCCACACCAGACAGCTGGAGTGGTGAATAGCTTTCGTAAACAGAATCCATCGTCGCTCGTGAGAGATGTGACTGTGAAGTAGCTGACTTCTGAAAACAAACTTTCTGCAGATACTTTTTTCCACCCAACAACAAAGGTCTTGTTTGGGAATGCTTTTTGGCTGCAGTCTTTGCGACCCCCCTGGGAAACGCACTGTGCATTTGACTTACGCTCACCAAAGGAAAAAGTGAAAGTAACACAGCTGTAGTGATTTACTACGAAGTTTTGAGGCTAATTGCCTCATATGTTTAATTAATAACTGACACATTCTGTCCCTCAAAGAGCTTGGAGAACTTCCATCTGGACCCCTAGTGATTACAGCCTGGAAGCCATCCCTGTAATTAAGGAGCAGGCTATAGGAGGCCTGTTCCCATTATGGGCAATTATTGTGCTTGCTACTTTTCCCCTCCTTTCTTACAAAAGGACTGAGAAAATAGGGCTCAAAGACTAATCTGACATAAAACCCTGACTAAAGAGGTGCTTTGTGCTACCCCATGGTAGAATGATGGGTTATGTTTTGGTGCCAGAACTCTTTCTTTCTACAGGCTACCAGGGGACAGGTTCTCCAGAGAGCAAAATGTGTCTTACACCAAACTGAAGGACTTCTTGGTCAATATTAACTGCCAGTGCAAGAAGAGGATTTTTGCAAAGAACCAGGCAACTGAGTATTTCTACTGTTACTTCTCTATCTCTGCCTCCCAACTTTAGACTTCCACTAGGTTTGACAGCTGCTCATCTGCAAAGACTCTGGCTAGCTCAGGAGCCCTCAGAGTAGAGGATGCTGTGTCTTTAAGCCTTCCATACAGTGCTGAAATGTTATGACAGAGCATCTCACAGGGGGATGCGGTTTCCATGGCAACCTCACACTGTAAGATAAGCAAACTGGATTATTTTTTTTCCTGAGAGGTTCAAGAGCAAGGAAGGAATGAGGCGATCTGTCAGCAGGCAAGACTTGAAAAGAGGAAACCATGTCCATTAATCCTGTAGCCCTGGCTGCTTTGTGTTTTAATTAGAGAATGTTTTTACGGCAGAAAGCATGGGCGCCTCACCCTATTATGGGTTTTTGAGGACTTTTTTTGTTTGTTTCTCTTTTAATATATCCAATTAATAAAAAACAAAAAAAGGTGG